>OZ024829.1:99687358-100036569 GCA_964016985.1 Anodontia alba
CTTAGCCTAAATGCGAACACAGTGCAGACCTATCTGTGGTATCAAAAGTCCTTCGCAACATCATTAAAGAATGAATAACAGTGTAGTATGAAAATAGGCATAGCCTAAATGCGAGCACAGCACAGACATATATCTGCACTCTTCAAAAGTCCTTCATAGCATCATTATTAAAGAATGAATATCGGTACATAAAAATATTATGTAAATCAATAATAAAAATAATCAGCAAACTACGTGACACTTATTGACACTCGTTTCTGGTCACTTTGTGACGCTTATTAGTGAGACCAATAATCAAGTCTGCCAACTTCTGATGACAACTTCCGGCAAGAAAATTGGTCATAGCGATTACTGCTGAAAGTATATATCGTTGTATGTTACTTTTCCTTGATCATATTTTCTAAGTACTGTAGAGCTCACTTTGTTAGCGACACGCTTTGCGCGTCGCGAGCTGGGCTCACTAATATGAAATATAGGCTTAGCCTAAATGCAAGCACAGCACAGACCAACCTGTAGTCTCTTCAAAAGTCCTTCACAGCATCATTAAAGAATGAATATCAGTATATAAAAATATATGTAAATCAATAATAAAAATAATCAGCAAATTTTGTTCATGACATTTTTTGACAATCGTTTCTTGTCACTTCGTGACGCATATTAGTGAGACCCAAATTTTGTGAATGGTGGTACCCAGTCAGTTCTGCCAACTTCCAGGAAAAAAAAAAAAAGAAGAAAATTGGTCAGAGCAATTTCTACTGAAAGTATATATTGTTTTATTTTATTGTCAGTAGGCCTGTCACATGTACAGAAATCTCTACACGTGTACAAGAAATTTAAAAAACGATACAATTTCGTTAAACCGGGAATCTTTTACATACTAGTTTACAAGGAAAAAATTATGAAATAAACACACAGTCTTTGTGGTTTCCAAAATCTTTTTATCAGAGGCTGTACAACTATGTTCTATTCAAAGGCACTCCATTTTTATAGGACTCGTATATACATTTATGTGTGTCACAATGCGTGTACTAATTGACAATTACTTTTGACCACACTGCTAAATTTGTGTATTGACAAAACTGCTTTCTGATTGCAGCAAAATCTGAGGGGTCATCTCAAACATAAATATTGTGGACTGTGGATGCTAGTCAAAATGGCCAAATGCATAGGATCAAAATGCCCCAGTGCAAACAAAACAGTCCAAGTCAAGACAAGACAAGTCAGTGATCAGCCATAAATGGTCATTTTTCAATATAATCTATAAATTTTTGTTTGGATACAACACGGTTATTAAACCTTTCTTGTAATCATAATGAAATGTCTATTTTTGAGGGATATGGAACCTTTAACCCATTGCAGTCGGGAGACTTGTAAAAGGGTAATTGGCAAACAGTGCAGACCCAGATCAGATACCGCAGAATGGGTCTCCATGGTTTGCAAATAGTTTAGCCATTTTTCTCTAAGAATATGTAAATCTCATAACCGGATGTACTTAAAATTGAAATTGGACTGTTTCAGTATATTGTGTGGGAGGGTCTGTTCAGTCTACAATGGGTTAAAAAATCTTAAACATATGAAAATTTGAAAAAGTCATATGGCTGAAGGCTAAGCTACATGTACATGAGTAGAAGGCAAATTAGCCTTCTGCCTCCTACTATTGAAAAGGCTGACTACTTGTTAAGTGTGTAAAATATTGCTTGATGAGTAGCTAATAGTGTAGAGCCTAATCAGATGCAACATGCTGATCTGGGTCAGCTCAGTTTGCCCAGCCCTGTCTGTCCCAATGCTTAGGGTTATTGCAGTAATTTCCTTTTCTTGCAGTTTGGGTGCTGTTTTGGCCCTGCCTCTTGTGGCCTGTGTTCCAGATGTTGTAACCCAATCAATGAGTCTACAGGAACTAGACTGATGTACACAGTGTTTCTTATTCTTGGCTTCATCACATGTTGTTTAATGCTGTCACCACAGCTGGAGGCACATTTGATTGAAAATGTAAGCATTCCTGTTACATTATTTATTTATTTATTTATTCTGCCTTTCATCCCTAGACCAAAACAGATGACCTTTGCAAACAGTGCAGATTGAGATGAGAAGGCTCAAAGCAAGCTGTCTCGTCAGGATCAATACTGTTTGCCATTCTGTTATTGATTTTTGATGGAAACCCCTATTTGCAGCAATGGGTGTGTCCAAACACAGAGAAGGGAGAGTTCATTTCAGATATCCAGGGGTGGAACCTTGGGTTCAAATGTTCATAGCTTAATATGAGATGGTATATGTATTATTATATCTGGTGCAAAATGCCCTTGAGTTCAATCCCCACTCAGGTTGACATATTTTCTAGGTCGGAACATTACAGATTGCTTTGTAGAACTTTGTATCTTTTTCTCTTTTTTTTTCATATATACATATGGTAGAATTTACCAGACTATAGAAAGTAGTTTTTGTTTGTAACGTCATTTAAACATTTCAAGAAAACAATCTTGAACCACTAACTTGCTATAACAGAGCAGTATTTCCCATGTATATTAGGCTAGCATAGCCTACTGGAATTCATAAAGAAATGGTAATATAAAAAAGATAAGGTATCGGGTAAATTATACTGTTCTTATTTCTCTATGTAAAGATATGTTGTGGGTACTCGTTAGAAGCATCTCGCCGAGGTGCTTCTAATGAGTACCACAGCATATGTTTTCGTGGAGAGAAAAATATCTATATTTTGAAACTGAAAAAAGCATCTTATCAAGACCTATGGAATCTTATTAAACAAACATTGGAGACTAAATACACTTTAAAAAAAAAAAGAAAAAATCTGCGATTGTTTACAAGGAATACAACTTTTGTAACTTCCTATTGGCTTTCCTGCATGGGAAGCCTCTTCTTAAAAAGAGACTAGTTAAAAGCCTTTTAACCTTTGTCATGCTGAGTAAATTAAGAAGCCACACCCACTTTCTAATTTTCAGCCAGTCAGATTGATCCAGACTGTTGATATAATTAATGGCAAACAGTGCAGATCCAGATCAGTTGGCTTCTTCAGAAGCCAACTGATCTGGATCTACACTGTTTGCAAAGACAGGGCATTTCTGGGTTCAGCAGGACAAGGGTAAATTAACATAGACCACATTTTCAGAAGGGAGGCAGAATATTTTTGATAGAGTACAGGTCAGATTTGAAGCCAGCCAGTACTAGTCTATTATGGTCCAAATCTGGTTTCTGGAATCAGTATCCATGCTTCAGACAACCTACATGTAAGTGTTATATTCCGGAGCCCTGTTGCTGTTGGCTGTTAAATGCATGTAGTAATTGTCATATTTTGAATTTTAGGTTCCAAACTTCAATGAAACTTGTGTAAAGCATGTAGTAATTGTCATATTTTGAATTTTAGGTTCCAAACTTCAATGAAACTTGTGTACAGCTACATGCTGGTGAGAACTGTTCCCGTCTCACTGGTTACAAAGCTGTTTACCGTGTTTGTTTTGGTCTGGTTGCCTTCCATTTATTCATGATGATGATGACTTTATGTGTTCCTAACAGTAATCACTGGAGAGGACATATACAGAATGGGTAAGAATTCAGTTACTTGTATTTTGAGGACTGTTTTCTGCTGCATGAAATGACACACTTTAATTTTTTATTTATTTATATTTTGTTTTCATTGCACATAGCTCCAGATGTGTGGGTGTTAAGTGGTATCCGCATAGTATACTCAAAGGCAATAAAAAGTATACAGTTTTGAGTACCGGCTCTTGTACATTTTTCTTTTAATTTTTTTCATGCTCATTTTTGTCAAATGCCTGTCTTTAAAAATCACAAAGGTAATTCTTTTGCAGTCATAAATTATGGAGTTATGAGCCTTTAATTAAAAACAGCATTTTCAATCATAACTCACTTTGTATAAAACAGATGTCATTTTACTTTTCATAAATGTCTTGCACAAATGTCTGTGAGTAAAACCACTTTATTTAATTCAAAATTACCATCAAATGATTACCATCAGTCGAGCTGAATTTGAATTTGTCTCAAATTATCTCTCTTTGAATGAAAAATATAGGGAATTTAAAGTCTATATCTGAAGTGGCGTTGGTTGTTTTCACTCAGATTTTTCGAAAAAGTGTTGCTTTTCTTAGCCTCCTTGTACCACATGTATATAGATGAAATCTAAAACTGTTTACTAAACAGACCAATGTCAATAAATATCTCAGTGCATTTCGTCAGAAGAGGAACAAAAATGTCAGAAACATCATGTCCTTTGTATAGAAATTTGACAGAGTACTCTTTTGTGCATTTAATTTAAAGTTTAAAGTTGAAACATGTCCTTACAGCATTTTTATCCTTCTGTTGACTGACTGCAATACAAATGCATAATACAAATGCATAAATGTAACTCTTTGTCCAAAATGCACTTTTAAAGGAAAGCTACTCATATGCAAATGTTGATTTAGACCCCTTATTTGTTTCCGTAAATGCCATTTCCTTGCTCTTTGATAGGATTTCCTGAAAATTGTTGCAAATTATGCGTAAATGATTGTTCTTAATTGATATCAATGTTTTATGTAAATACATATATGTAAAATTTTGGTAATATTTGAAAAAGTTGCAAAAATCGAGGGCGAAGTTTTTGTCGCCCTCAGGGCTTCCCAGGGCGACTTAGAGCCCTCAAGGGCGACTATGTCGCCCAAGTCACCCTGTTGCTTGACCCCTGGCCTATATACTTATTTTTGCCTCAGTATATTTTTTCTTATTTGTTCATGAAAACATGTAATTATGTATTCATTAGAAGCACCTCATTGAGGCACTTTTTATGAGTATGGATAACTTATTTTCATGAAGAAATGAAAAAGACAAACAATTGTTTTCATTTTAAAATAAATTTTCTTATCTGGTGCTAGGTAATACTAAATTTTAAATATATATAAGGGCCCAGTTGTTCAAAACATCATTAGCTTAATGAGCTTGTTAGGGGTCAAAATGTTAACTATTCTTGTAAGTGTACCAGTAATATTTAATTCACAGATATTTTGCTGAAAAAAAAAATGAGAGTAGTTTTTGCAAATACAAAAGCTACTCATTATACCTCCGACATATGAAGTATGCTGAAGGGGTATATAGTTTTCGTCGGTTCCGTTTGTCAGTTCGTCTGTCTGTTGGTCCATCCGTCCGTACATACGCTGGGTACATTGGGAGGTTAGCGTTTGTATGGGTAACTGTTTATTCCGTCATGTGAGGGTTAAATATTGTGTTCTGGGGTTGACAAATAGATAAAAATGGTAGTTGTTAGGTTAAAGATGATCAAAGAAACATCAAAGGAATAATCTCATAAAGTACCTCTCATAAGAACATCCGTGTGTCCGTCCTTGATTCCGTCCATAAACCCTTTTTATAACCAAATTTTACTTTGAATTTTTTTTGATTTCTTATAACTCTGCAGCCACTGATCAAAAACTTAACATATTTGGTATGGGGGTACCTAGGAGGGTTCTCTTCCATTCTACATCTAAGAACCCCTGGGTCATGCCCCAGGGCAGGGCTAGAGGTCAAAATCTAGGACACCCAATAAAGTAGTATATTGCAGTTGGTTTAAACAAACAACTTCTTAATAAAGAAGGTTGGGCATCAGGCATGTTTATCACATCAGCATTCAGTATAGTAAGGTCAAGGTCATTGTGACCTTATTTTCATGCTCCAATGATTTTGCCTTAAATTTTGAAGACTATTTCATTTATTAATGCCTCAATAAATAGTATGTTGCAGTTTGTTTATACAAACAACTTCTTAATATAGAAAAATGGGCATCAGACATGTTTATCACATCAACATTCAGTGTAATAAGGTCAAGATTTTCATGCTTATTTTCATGCTCCAGCGATTTTGCCTTATTTCTTGAAGACTATTTCATGGATTAACAAGATACTTGGAATATTGGTTCTGTGTGACACCACGATTGACATCATAACAAATGTATGTCACCTTGGCCTATATATCATGGTCCAGTAATTTTGCCTTATATCTTGAATGTTATTTGATGTATGAGCATCATTTTTTGGGATTATGAATCAGTATGATGCAACAGTTGACCTGATTGAAAATGTAGGTCACTGTAACCTATATCTCATGGTCCAGTGATTTTATGTTACTTCTTGAAGACGATTTGATGTATTACTATTATATTTTGGGATAATGTGACCTATATTTCATAGCCCTATGTTTTTGTCTTATATTATCTCCCACTATTTGATACCTAAGTATCATATTTACATTTAATGACACAGTGTGACCCAAACTTTAACCTCAGAGTAAATATAAATCAGCATGACCTTTATTTCATGGTCTAGTGATTTTGCTTAATATCTTTTAGATCATTTAATGGATTAACATCATTCAGATTAACTTCTCAAGTATATGTAGGTCAGTGACCTATATTTTATGGTCCAGCAAATTTGCTTCATATCTTGAAGACTATTTACTCCAGAAAAGTTGTACTTGGGATGATAGATCAGTGTCACTCAGAGACTGACATTGTAAACTATAGTTTGCCTTTAATATATCATTGTCATTAACTTTCAAATAAAGCTTTTTTTAAGCAAAAAATATTTCAGCAGAGGAGTTAAGGAGGAGTATTTGGTGCGATAATTTTGGAATATTTTTTTTATAATTAATTTTTTATTTTCACAAATCATACACATAATACATATTTAACAATAACATTACATTGCAGCTGCTTCATTCTATGCCAAAATTTATAACCAGAGAAATTCAAGATATTAAATTACACATAAACAAATAATCTTCGAATAACATTTTCTTATTTCTTCATAAAAATGAGTTGTGGGTACTCATAGGAAGTGTCTTCCTGAGGCTGAGTACCCATGGCATGGGTTTTATGGAGAATTGGAGAATATTATCATAGAATTGTCATCAGGTACTCCTCCTTAAAAACTCTGGTTTAGTAAAGTATCTTATTTCTCCATAAAAATAACAACAAGAAAAACAACATATTTTAGATACCCACAGCATATTTTGTTTGGTGGAGAAATCTAAAAAATGAAAAAAAAAACACACACACACAAAAAAAAAACACAACAAAAAAAAAAATACGCACACACACAAAAAAAAAAAAAACAACCACAATTATCTGAATACATATATGGTAAATGTCCTAAAATTTTGAACACCAAAGTGACATAAGCAGACAGTGCAGACCCAGATCAGACTACTCCTGTTTGCCATTCCACTAAATATTTTAAGAAATGGCTGCATATATTAAAAGCAAAATTTAGGCCAAAAAATTATGGAATGAAGTGTTCAAAATTTTAGGAAATTTACCATAGCAACAGATAAGGCGCTTTTTTCATCCGAAAAATGCTGATATCTTTCTTATTTCTCAATAAAAACATACATTGTGGGTACTCATTAAAAGCGCCTCGGCGAGGCGCTTCTAATGAGTACCCACAATGTATGTATTCATTGAGAAATAAGAAAAATATTATGTGGATACCACCTCTTATCTGTATCTGATTTTACCATACTCAAAATATCTACAGTATACATGCAATATGTACAAAATCAGTATTGTTCTTTTACAGGTACTGGGTGTTTAAGTTTCTCTTCTTGCTGGGCTGTGTTGCTGCTGCTTTCTTCATACCACATGACTTCAGTCTCTGTAAGTCCAGGCTTCACGAGTTCTCTTGTTGCACTTGATTCAGCTGTTTTCTGTCTCATTTCAGTAGTTTTTTTTTTTCACTGCTTTTGACATCTTTTTCTTTTAGAAAGTCATTTTTGGCATGGTTTCTGATCAAAACCTCGGCTGTCTGACTACACATTTACAAGGAATGATTGTTGCCTATATACATGAATCTGACATGCATGGTGCTTTTTGCAGAAGTGAATTTACAATGTTTTTTTTTTTTTTTTTTTTTCATGATTCAGTCCACAAACCCTTTTACTGCAACTAAAAAAAATATTCTATTTATTGGTTTTATGCACAACTGTATAATTAAGGCTGCAACGATACACTCACCTCACAGTACGATACGTATCGGGATACTTGCTTCACGATACGATACGTATCGCAATACACTTTTCAGACTCGAGATAATCAGTAACTACATGTCAATTATACTATGGTGGTCAATACTTCATAGTTTGTTTGAAATAGTTCTCAGTCATAGGCTTAAAATCCTATTTGTAAAAGTTTCATAATGTGAAAAGAACCTAATATAAGCAACCAAGTTTAAGTACTAAAGTTTCCTAGATGTACAATGTTTGAAAACGGGTATAATAGGTTCTGTCATGAATGTTGTTCCTTTCATTCAGTGTGAGCCGGTCTTATTGATTTTATAGAAAAATTTCTTCTGCAAAATGGCAAAATATTGAAAATTCTATGAAAGAGTGGTTGACAACATTTTCTGAGTATTCATAACAGTGTTTATTATCTGAATAATTAAACCTTTTTCGGAAAATTCGGAAGTCGCGAAAACTAATGACACGTAGATTTTACGGCACAAAATACATGTTTTTGTTGGTAACTGTCATTAAATCTTGTCTAAAGAGTCATGCAGTGGTACAACTATCCTAAATTTATCTGAATGAAGCAAAATATTTCCTTTGCATGCAGTAATTACTGATCTAATTGGCAGCTAATTGACAGCTTTTGTTTACACTTGAGTGAACCGAGTCGTATCGAAACTTGGAGAAAAAGAATCATGAACCAAATCGTGACCACTGAACCGCGATGCATCGTAAATTCGGTGAATCGTTTCACCTTCACTTATGATGTAGGTAATTCAGTTGCAGGTTTTCAAGGAGTTCCACTTGTTCAAAATTTCTAAAATTTTCAAAAGTATTGTTACAAATTATCAAGTAGTCAACATCAGTAGATGAAAAAAAAAAAAAATAAATAAATAATAATAATAATAAAAAATCTTCTACAAATTTTCAAAAAATTTAGTGTACTACAGAAATTGCATAAATAGCTCCTACCCTTTTTAGATATAAAATTAATGGTTCTATAAATACAAAAATGTATTTGTAAAGAAAGCCAGAAACGGACACAACAAATAGTTCCTGATATGAAATTGTCAATGACTTATAAAGTGTTACATATACAATAAACCAAAGTGAACAATGTTTTTCTAAAGGATGTCGAAATCACAGCAGTCAGAATCAGAAATGAAACCTGTTTTTGGATTTTCCACAGTGTATGTATGAATGTGCAGTCATATCATTATGCGCATTAGCATGCATAGCTCCAGATAAGAGTAACACACATATGAGCTACCTCAAAACTGGTCAGTCATCGCTGTCCCCATGAAGAAAGCTTGGGTCCTTAGCTACCCACTGAGTGTGCAGGGAAGACTGATCTGTGGATGGCCACACTGATCTTAGTCTTCGCTGGGCACACATGCCATTTTGTTGGTTGTATTGTGTGCTGGCTCATATGTAGAATGATGGAAAATAAATCTGTGTTATATCAGATTTATAAATGATGACACAATTGATCAAAGTAAGTAAATCAAAGTAAGTAAACTTCCTGATACATGTACTGTTGTGGCACTCCCTGGACTTTTCTATTACCTTTTTTTCTATCATTGCTATGAAAATTGTTTCTTCTCAGTGTTGTCTTACCATACCCAAGAAGTATGCACATGTAAAAAAAAAAAAAAAAAAAAAAAAAAAAAAAATAGAAATAGTTTAAAAAATGTAATAAACAAGGCCTTGAAGACATTTCCTTGAATTTTTGCCTGAGCGTTTATGGGGCTTCTTGATACAACTTGATTATCTCACTATGTACATGATGACAGGTGAAATTATGTCATGAGAAAATGGGTCTTATGTGCCTGCACATTCACATATTTCTGATCTAAACCTTGGCTGTCTGTCTACTTATTTAGAAGGAATGATTGTTGCCTACATACATGTGTCTGATTAAGGTTCCCAGTCAGATTGAGAAGATGTGTATGTTGATTTTAATTTCCTTTATCTACAAAGCCTAAGTATCCTTTTCTCTTGGCATAGAATGTGTATATTTCAATTTCAGACTGGATGTATGTTAGCATGATTGGTGGGTCATTGTTTATATAGATATAGAAAAAGGTATATATTTCCATTTCAGACTGGATGTATGTGGGCATGATTGGCGGGTCATTGTTTATATTCTTACAGCTCATTCTGCTTGTTGACTTCACTCATGCTTGGAATGCTAAGTGGTAAATACTATATTTCTTAACACATATCTGTATAGTACATAGCTTCAGATAAAGTGATAATTGATTTAATTGTGTAGGGTTGTTGTTGTTGTTTTTACATTAAAATCTTATATACAATGTATATGTATCTTGTGGGTACTCTTTGAAATTACTTTAGTGCCAACTTTATTCTGAATAATCTGTTTATCTGGAATTATGGACTGTACATGAGCATGCTACATCATGTATATGCTTATACCGGCAGATGCAGGCCTCTGTGGCTCAGTTGGATGCGCGTCCCACTGGTGATAAGAAGGTTGCGAGTTCGACCCCCACGGGGTCGGCAACATTCTTTTGTAGAGATTGATCATGAAATATTTTGTATGGGTCATTCTTTCCCGCTAATTCAAGAAGGGCAGTTATCAGTTTCTGGCAAAAGAATGTGCACAATACTGGTTTTCTACTTACAGCACAAAGCCTGCCCAGTGAATGTGTGGTTAGGTAAACTGACCGTGCTCGACATGATCCCATTTGATTGACAGGGTCATAAAACCTCAACACAAACACAAACAATTCTACCAGCAGATTACAATTATATAATTAGCTCACCTGAGCATAAGCTCAGGGTGAGCTATTGTCATCATCCTATGTCCGTCGTCCGTCGTCGTTCGTCGTCAACAATTAGTTTGTTAACACTCTAGAGGTCACAGTTTTGACCCAATCTTGATGAAACTTGGTCAGAATGTTTGCCTTTATGAAATCTAGGTCAAGTTTGATACTGGGTTACTTGGGGTCAAAAACTAGGTCACCAGGTCAAATCAAAGTTCGTCGTTAGTTTGTTAACACTCTACAGGTCATTATTTTTGACCCAATCTTGATGAAACTTGCTCAAAATGTTTGCCTCTATTAAATCTAGGTCAAGTTCGAAACTGGGGGTCAAAAACTAGGTCACCGGGCCAGATCAGCAGAAAACCTTGTTAACACTCTAGCGGTCACATTTTTGAAGCAATCGTCATGAATCTTGCTCAATATATTTGTCTTGATGATTTCTAGGTCAAGTTCGAAACTGGGTCACCTGGGGTCAAAAACTAGGTCACCTGGCCAGATCAGCAGAGAACCTTGTTAACGCTCTAGCAGTCACATTTTTGAAGCAATCATCATGAATCTTGCTCAGTATGTTTGTCCTGATGATTTCTAGGTCAAGTTCGAAACTGGGTCACTTGGGGTCAAAAACTAGGTCACCTGGCCAGACCAGCAGAAAACCTTGTTAACACTCTAGCGGTCACATTTTTGAAGCAATCATCATGAATCTTGCTCATTATGTTTGTCTTGATGAATTCTAGGTCAAGTTCGAAAACTGGGTCACCTGGGGTCAAAAACTAGGTCACCTGGCCAGATCAGCAGAAAACGTTGTTAACACTCTAGCAGTCACATTTTTGAAGCAATCATCATGAATCTTGCTCAATATGTTTGTCTTATGATTTCTAGGTCAAGTTCGAAACTGGGTCACTTGGGGTCAAAAACTAGGTCACCGGGCCAGATCAGCAGAAAACCTTGTTAACACTCTAGCGGTCACATTTTTGAAGCAATCTTCATGAATCTTGCTCAGTATATTTGTCTTGATGATTTCTAGGTCAAATCTGAAACTGGGTCACCTGGGGTCAAAAACTAGGTCACCTAGCCAGATCAGCAGAAAACCTTGTTAACACTCTAGCAGTCACATTTTTGAAGCAATCATCATGAATCTTGCTCAGTATGTTTGTCCTGATGATTTCTAGGTCAAGTTCGAAACTGGGTCACTTGGGGTCAAAAACTAGGTCACCTGGCCAGACCAGCAGAAAACCTTGTTAACACTCTAGCGGTCACATTTTTGAAGCAATCATCATGAATCTTGCTCAATATGTTTGTCCTGATGATTTCTAGGTCAAGTTCGAAACTGGGTCACTTGGGTCAAAAACTAGGTCACTGGGCCAGATCAGTAGAAAACCTTGTTAACACTCTAGCGGTCACATTTTTTAAGAAATCATCATGAATCTTGCTCAATATGTTTGTCTTGATGATTTCTAGGTCAAATTCGAAACTGGGTCACTTGGGGTCAAAAACTAGGTCACCTGGCCAGATCAGCAGAAAACCTTTTTAACACTCTAGCAGTCACATTTTTGAAGCAATCATCATGAATCTTGCTCAAAATGTTTGTCTTGATGATTTATAGGTCGAGGTCGAAACTGGGTCACTTGGAGTCAAAAACAAGGTCACCAAGCCAAATCAGCAGAAAACCTTGTTAACACCCTAGCGGTCACATTTTTGAAGCAATAATCATGAATCTTGCTAAAAATGTTTGTCTTGATGATTTCTAGGTCAGGTTCGAAACTGGGTCACGTGGTGTCAAAAACTAGGTCACCAGGCCAAACCTGCAGAAAACCTTGTTAACACTCTAGCGGTCACATTTTTGAAGCAATTATCATGAATCTTGCTCAAAATGTTTGTCTTGATGAGTTCTAGGATATGATTGAAACTGGGTCACTTGGGGTCAAAAACTAGGTCACTGGGCCAAATCAGCAGAAAACCTTGTTAACACTCTAGCGGTCACATTTTTGAAACAGTCATCATGAATCTGGCTCAAAATGTTTGTCTTGATGATTTCTAGGTCAAGTTCGAAACTGGAACACCTGGGGTAAAAAACTAGGTCGCCTGGCCAAATAAGCGTAAAATCTTGTTATCACTCTACCGGTCACATTTTTGAAGCAATCATCATGAATCTTGCAGTAAATGTTTGTCTTGATGAGTTCTAGGTCAAGTTCGAAACTGGGTCGCTTGGTATCAAAAACTAGGTCACCGGGCCAAATCAGCAGAAAACTTTGTTATAATCATTTTGAACTTTGATCAGAATGTTTGCCTTGATCAATTCTAGATCAGGCTCTCAAAGTGCTATGTTGCTCAGGTGAGCGTTACAGGGCCATCATGGCCCTCTTGTTTTCTTATTGCTACTAGAAAATAAGATTTGATATTTCATTAAATCTTCCCTCTTGTAGACTATCAGGTTTTGACATCTCATTCAGTTTGTCTTGTCATAATACAGTTTGAATGAAATGTTAAAAACTATTTTGTAAAAGGAAGATGAAAACATCACTGATTTGTCATAGCATGTAACTTCACCCAGAAAATGTAAAATATTAATTCAGCATGCTTAACCCATTGTAGTCGGGAGACCAGTAAAATGGTAAATGCCAAACAGTGCGGACCCAAATCAGACACCGCAGAACGCTGCGTCTGATCAGGGTCTCCACTGTTTGCAAATAATTTAGTCATTTTTCTCTAGGAATATGTAGATCTCATAGCCGGACATACATGTACCTAAAATTGAAATTGGACTCTTTCAATATATTGTGTGGGAGAGTCTGTTCAGTATACAATGGGTTAAATATGGTAAATGTCCTAAAATTTCAAACACTTGTCCAATACCATTAAATGGTAGTGAATAAAATGTTTGAAATTCTGTTTTATGACCTGAATTTGGCTTTTTATGCAGTTTGGTTTTAAAATGCTTAGTGGAATGGTAAACAGAGAAGATCCTGAGGGGTCTTACCTGTTTGCCATGACAAGTTTTTCTCTTAGAAAAAAAGTGGCAAAAAAATTCATCTCAACTGATAATTCAACCAGATGTTTTATGGCAACTGCCCTGAACTCTCCTACACTAATGAGTCTGTTCACAACAGGTGGTATTACCAGATTTACCTGGGGAACTACTTTTCTCTGATAACACTGGTTCCCTGCACTGCAAGATATAGTCTTAAAATCTTTATTTCTTAACATAGGAAACCATTTAAAATTTGTAATATGATTAATTTTTGATGCAGCTGTAGATTTTGGTATCGGTTTTGAGCTTCTTCATTGTGCTTTATATTTAAGAATTTTGTGTGCAGGTTTCTAGTTAACTGTCTTATCAGTATTACTTAACTAATTGCATAACAGAGCATTATTTTATTGGCAACTGGGCAGAGTTTTATGGTCTCAGTAATCAGAAACATATGAGAAAGCAATACCCCACTAACCCGACTTTGATATAGTAATAGTCTGGTTAGTGGGAGTCAAATTCTGTAAGAGAAAAACATGGCATGGCCTAGGCCATTTTGCTAGAAATTTGGTGCAAGAAAAATTAGGACATTAACTGTATGCTAATGTTGTTGTTATTCATGAAAGTTCACTTCACACACTTGTTTTGTACTAGTGTAATAAATGAGTAGTTACAAGTAGAAAGATACTTTACTGCAAATAGTAGATGATTGTAGGTCTAGTCTGCACATCAGTGGCTTTCAGTGTGGATCTCTGCTGATCAGTGATATGAAGCTGAGATACTGTATGCCATATTTACCTTTAAAATTGGGGGTGTCAGTGGTCTTTGTTAAAAGTTTAGGACAAGTATGGTAAAGAATAAAGATAGCATGTTTATTTCTTACCGTAATTGTCCTAAATTTTTAAAACAGACCATTTCACTACCTGTTGATGTTTCCACAAACTGATGGATGGATATGTGACAAGCAGTATAGACCTGGGCCCAGTCGTTCAAAACTAACGATGTCCTTAGTTACCGTATCGTTAAAACTTTGATCATTAAATACGGCATATACGCTAATATTTTTGCTGAAAAAATGTGAGTAGCTTTTGCATTTGCAAAAGCTACTCACATTTTTTTCAGAAAAAATGCCTGTGAATTGGATATTGGACTTATAGAACAGTTACCATTTTGACCCTTAACAAGCTTGTTAAGCTAACAATGCTTTGAACAACTGGGCCCTGGTCAGATGTCACATTCTGCATTGTCTGATCTGGGTCTACACTGTTCACTAACTCCTGTCTGTCTGTTACTTAGAGTAAATACAGTACATAAATTGTGATGCTCTTGGTCAGTCTGTATAGAAAATGATTTTGCATGTATGCAGCAAGAGGCTTTTTGTCTCAGCAAACACTCAAAAAATAGTCTCCTATTTAGAACTAGCAAAGACCCTGAGTAGAATCTGGGATGAGTTACATAAGGTGAGCGTTGCAGAGCACTTTGTAGCACTTTGCTATGCAACGGTATGTTACCAAAAAGCGCTTCATGGTGCTTCGTAACTGTGTTTGGTGCTGACTCGCTGTCTGAAACAGAACATTGCATAGGAAGCAGGCAAAACAAAATGGTGGCACCCGATGTAGTCAGTACCCGTTTTAATAAATTAAATGTTTTTTTTTTTTTTTTTGTTCTTGGACAAGGTGGATTGTACATAAATGACCACAGAACACAAAATCAATTGCTGAAGCAAGCAGCGCTAGTTCTTTACGAGAAATTCCCAGTTGGAAAATTCTGTCTTGGCAGCCATTTTAGAAAGCGCTCCCATCAAACAAACCGTTGCAAAGCAAGAACAAATCGCTACAGAGCACTACATGAAAGTGCTTTCCTTATGCAACTCACCCCTGGTTAACTGTTTACTACTGTTTAGAAAAAAAATGCAGTGTTGTATAACCACAAGCATCATTTCAGATGATAGATATCTGATAATTGATTTTCTCCTTTCTCCCCAAAAGCATATTGTGGTACTCATTAGAAGTGCCTCAGTGAGACACTTCTAATGAGTCCCCACAATATATGTGAAATTGTGGAAAATAACAAAAGCATGTCAACAGGTTTTGGTTGTAAAAGTACTTTAACTGAAACACAAGGTACCTCAAAAGTACATAAATAAGATATTCTTGATTTCACAGGGTTGGATTAAGATCTGAAACAAGGGAAAGGAGTTGCATTGGTTATACATGTAAGTATTTATTTTTTCTCTTGTATTTATGAAAAAAAATGGTTTCTGCCTACATGTGTTTCTATATTACAGGCCATCATAACTATCCTTGATCTGTGAAAAAAAGTCTGCACGTTATGACCTGGGCATAGTATAAAATTACTTTTTCTTGTTGGTTGTCCCTGCATCAGTCCATCTGTCTGAAGATATGCATTTGGTTCGGAGCTAGTCCTCAGATCAATTTTTGTCACTTTTTGCACATTGTGAACATAGCCAATTTTAGCTCACATGTACAAAAGTACAGGTAGAGCTATAGCAGTACATAAGGCCTTGGCTTTGGTTAAAGTTTTTGGTTACCCTTGTCCTGCTGAATAAATTAAGATACCACGCCCTTTACAAATTTTCAGCCAATCAGATTACTTGATCCAGATTGTTGATATAAATTCATGTACTGAATTGCAAACAGTGCAGATCAAGATCAGCAGTGATTTATTTACAATTTTATACCTATGCGTCCCAGGACTCGCTTGGGCTATATAAAGTGAGTCCTACTAGAAAATCATTGCGTCCGTTACAGAATTTTCCACTATAACTTTGTGAGTCCTGGGACTCGCTGAGATTTAAAATGTGAGTCTCAAAGCAAAAATGTGAGTACGGGACTCGGGATGCGCAGGTAAAAAAATCACTGGATCAGTTGGCTTCTTAGAAACCAACTGATCTGGCCTCTTAGAAGCCAACTGATCTGGAGCTACACTGTTTGCAAAGACAGGGTATATCCGGGTTCTGCAGGACAAGGGTTAAAAGGCTGTATATTCTGAACTCTGAATGGAAAGACGATGGACATTTCGAGGGTTGAGCGCAAGACTATTGTAACTCAAACATATTTTTGAAACCCTTGTTTAGGGGCAACTTGGACCCCTTTGTAAACAATGCAAATTTAGGTGCCATTGCTCATACGAGCAATGGCACCTAAATTTTCATTGTTTACAGAAAGAAATGTTGTAATCTTCATAATGCCTTCATGGTGAGGAGATTAGGTTTGGGGAAAAACAACCATCTGAGTTACGCTAGTCTTGCGCTCAACGCTCGATTTGTTATCTCAGAGGCCAAAGGACTAGAATTTCCACTTTGAGATAACAGTAATTTGAGATAACAGGAATTGATATGTACAGGATATTACGCAAAACTAAGCCAATATTATTCAAAATTTAGTTTGAATTAAGCAGTAGTGTGAATTATCAGTGTTGAGATAGCAAGACAGCTGTATTTCATACTTGCCCTGATGTTAGATACTAGTCTGAAGTTGTATGCTGTACCATCCCGTTCCACATGAATGACCTTGAGGTCAGGGTCTTAGACAGAAAAAAAAAAATATTTTAAAGTTTTAGGAAAGGTTTTAGAGGCAAAGCACAATATATTACTCTAAATATTTGGAAACATTACACCTTACCATGTAAAGCTCAAGGTAAGAATGTTTCCCAGATAATTTTTTTTTTGCTATATTTCTTCACAAACATTCCCCCCAAAAATTATGTTGTGGGTATTCTCTAGAAGCACTTGATCTTGGAGGTGTGTCTAATGAATACCCATAGCATATGTCATTTTGGACAAATAAGAAATGTATCAGTGTATTTCGGTTGAAAGCAAAAAAAACCTTTTTATGTTGCAGTTAATTGACTTGTGAATGCACTGGGTCACATGCAAAAAAAGTTAACCCCAGGCTCATACAAATAAATGAAAATAAAAATAAAATTTATTTCTTATATTAAAAAAAAAAAAAAAAAAAATACCTGAATTATCCCGTCACTAGAGCAACTTTTCATTCACATTTGTTGTCATGTACAAGTACCTGTTTGGTCGACACAGAATTATATGTCTGAATGAAATGGGTATTCACAAAACAAAACAGGCTACCAGTCCAATTTCAAGCCGCAGCTCGTTGTTGGCAGTGATTTCAAAGCTTTTCCCAAAATGCTCAGTTTCTAGGTCGAATTAAAAAAAAAAAAGAACTATTTTCTCAAACAAAATACATCAGTTTTTTTTTTTTTTTTTTCCAATTTCTTCATGAAATATATGTTATGGATACTCATTGGAATCACCTAACAGACATTTCCAGTGAGCACCCACTATGTTTTCATCGAGAAAAAATACTTTATAATGCCTGGGCAACCCCCTTTAACCCTTGTCCTACTGAATAAATTTAGATTCCACACCCATTTCTAATTTTCGGCCAATCAGATTGCTTGATCCAGATTGTTTATATAAATTCACATATTTAATGGAAAACAGTGCAGATCCAGATCAGAGTGGGCTGCATGGTCTAGTGGTTAGCACACTCGACTTTCAAGCAGGATATTGTGGGTTCGAATCCCACTTGGGTCGAGACAATTTTCAGACCATTAATATGCGTAGCTCATACTTGACGTGCCCTGGGTTGAGTATAAAGTGGACAGTGTAGCGCTTGGTGACAGACAGCAGCACCAAGTGTGCATGGGTGATCCATGAAAGCAAGGCTGTACAAATACATGTAGATAACAATCGCCGCTGCCTCTATGTGCCTCTGATGCCTGGTAGCGTTAAAAATCTGGGCCTGGTTGTTCATAGCTAATGACATCATTAGTTAACGATTCCTTAAAATTTACATTGAGTGATCTGCAAATATGCTGAAATTTTTTGCTGAAAAAATGTGAGTAGCTTTTGCAGTGCTTGTATATTGAATCCGCTAAAACAGTTAACGAAATGACCCTTAACAAGCTCGTTAAGCTAACGATGCTTTGAACAACTGGGCCCTGCACAACAGCATCCAGATCACTTGGCTTTCAGAAGCTAACTGATCTGGATCTACACCGTTTGCAAAGGCAGGACATATCTGGGTTCATCAGGACTAGGGTTAAGTATTATTTTGTATAGAGTTATAATAATTCTTTTATATTTGCAGGTACTTTGTTTTGTGCCACACTTTTCTACATCATTACTATATCTGGCTGTATATTATTGTACTTCAATTACACACGATTAGAGGGATGTATCACCAATAAAGTGTTCATTCTAGTCAATGCAGGGATGTGTGCCATTCTCTCATTCTTCACTCTTCTGCCTGTCATACAAAAGTGTAAGTTTATTGCTTTATTTATAACACTAGATAAGAGGGTTATTGAGATAATTTTGCTCATTTTACAAGGAAATATTATGTGCATAAATATTGAAGTAGCTTCTGCTAAGCTCCACAAGGCAGTCAGAGATCTCCAGATAAGACAGAGTAAAGGGTATTTCAGCATTGATTTTTTTTAAAGATTAGCATTGAATTAGAAATTGAGAGGGTAAAAATACTCACTGAAATTTTGGATTTCAGCATTGAAATCAAATTCAGGGGGTAAACATTTTATAGGAAAAAGATTATTGTCAGAGTAATTTATCTCATAAGTGCACAATATTTTTACACATATATTTTTGCAGAGTTTATTTCACAGTCAAGTCTCAACGTTTCGGCTAATTAAAGCCTTTTTCAAGAGAGTTAAGTTCTTTCAATGCTACACCATTTTCTTATCAATACTGTCAACCATTTTGAATACAGATGTTATTTTACAGCCAAAACCTGTTGACACGCTTTCGTTAGTAACTTAGCTTCCTTTTTGATGATTCATTATTCATAGGTCTAGATAAGGATGGGTATCAGGTTAATAGCTTTCTTATTTCTTGACAAAAACATATGTTTTGGGTACTCATTAGAAGCACCTTGCCAAGGCGCTTCTAATGAGTACCCACAACATATGTTTTCATCAAGAAATAAGAAAAATACAGATACTTTTTGGTTGAAAAAAGCGCCTTATCAAGAGCTGTGTTTTTTATACCCAAATTTCAGAGAAAATAAGGCTTACCATTTCATGTAAATTGTCTGCTAGGTACACAATTAACATGAAATGCCAGGCCTTTTTTTTCTCTGAAAATAAAATAGAATTGTGTATGCTAGATTTTTGCTTGGTGTTGTAAAAGTTAAGCATTGCAGATGTGTATTTCAGCATTAAACATTAAAGTTGGGGGTAAGATACTGATTGTACTAAAACCTTAACTGGCAGCTGGGAGCGGGTCTGACTTGCAGATCCAGGAATCACAAGTTCGAATCTCAGCTCAGCCAATATAACTTTAGTAGATATTGATTTTGAAATCATTTTTACGGTCATTTTCTACAGTCATTTTTTCCGTTCTGCTGATTCAAATACATGTAGGGCAGTTATCAGATACAGTCAAAAGTAGTTATATAATAGGTTGTACAATAGGGCCGATATGTTCATAGACTCACATGTATAAAAAGAAGAAGCTTATGATTCAAGTAAACTGTGTTTAGATATTCACATACTAGGTTAACAGGTAGGCCTAAAAATGTTTTGATTTATCTACAAACAGAATATAGATAGATATGTTTCCATTTCATGAATTTCTCATCCCATTTTTTCCACTCATCCAGGATGGTTAACACATGAAAACCCTCATGAAATGATATTTATTCAATTTTTTTTATTTACATGTATTTATTTATTTATTTTTTTTCATTTGAGATGAATATTAAAATATATAGAAAATAGGATTAAGCATTTACTTTTTAATTCACCATAAGAGGTCTGGCATTGATATTGAAGCTTATTATCAATTGAGCTAGGAACCTGCTGTGTCATAGTCCGGATAATAGTTGCGGGATCACTGGATCATGGAAGAAGACGTAATTTACTGAAGCATTTGTTGTTCTCAGTGAATTGCCTTTAACCCTTTTCCTGCTGAATAAATTAAGATGCCACGTCCTAGGCTTTTCCAATTTTCAGCCAATCAGATTACTTGATCTAGATTGTTGATAAAAATTCACATACTGAATGGCAAACAGTGCAGATCCAGATCAGTTGGCTTCTAAGAAGCCAACTGATCTGGATCTACACTGTTTGCAAAGGCAGAGTATATCCGGGCTCAGCAGGCAAGGGTTGATAGTCCGGTAAAATCATTTGAGTACTGTCAGCTTAAGTTTTTTGTGGAGAAACAAGAAGAAAAAAATATTTAAATTCTTACCCTTCTTATTAGTAATTTTGGTTTAGTGATCTTTTGTGTGTACCAGGAAATCCAGATAAAGGGAACATTCAGATGCTATGTTTTGTTAATTTTCCACCATATCATGTCTTTTAAGTACTTTGACATTGGAATTGCCTTTCCAAGGCAATAGCAAGGAGGTGTACATTGAAGGTATATTTTAGTTTAAAACATAACAAAAAGTATCCTGGAGTTAGATACTGTCTGTTTAATACTGGGCTGCTTGAGATTCATATTTAATCCAGTATTTGAAAATTCTGTTTCAGGCAATCAGAATGCTGGTTTGTTACAGTCTTCCGTGATTTCTCTATATGTAGTGTATCTCACATGGTCAGCCTTAACCAGTGAACCTCCAGAAGAAAGTATGTATTTGGTTAGTTGTTTTTAGCTCGCCTGTTGCAGTACATGGAGAGCTATTGTAGTCACACCAGTGGTTTGCGGTCCAGTCACACTACTTTAAAGTTTTTATTTTCAAGGTTTTCTGACGTTCATATCTTGACAACCACTTATCAGAAAGCATTCAGATTTGAACCATAGGTACCCTGGAGGGTTGGCTTTCATTCCATGACATTAGACCAAGGGTCCATGCTCTGGGGTGGGGTTAGATGTCAAAATCTAGGACACCTGTAAAGAGTGGCTTTTTTGCAACTTTTCTGTTGTGAAAACAATTTAGAAAGATACTTGGTCAGACACCGGTCAACCTTGTGACATTGATTTGTAGATCATGAAGTGAAAGTCAGTCTGACCTATTTTTCATGGTCCAGTGATTTGCCTTATGTCTTGAAAAATTTTCATGGTCAAGTGATTTAGAATTAAATCTTGAAGAGTATTTTGTGTATAAACACCATACTTCCTGATTATGGGTCCTTATGACCCAATGTTTTACCTAAAAACAAAGTAGGTCACAGTGACCTATATTCATGGTCCAGTGATTTTGTCATATATCTTGAAGAGTATTTCATGTATAATCATACTAATGGATTGTGAGTCAATATGACTCGAAGTTTGACCTCAAAGTAAATGAAGGTCACAGTGACCTCTGTTTCAGTTACTTTAAGAATGTTTGATGTATAAGCATCCTAATTTCGGATTATGAGTAGGTATGACCCGGTTTGACTTCAAAATAACAGTGACCTATATCAGGGATATTCCTAACCCAAAGTTACCATGGGGACTTGAAATGGGCAAAGGGTCCAATGTCCCATTCAAATACATGTAAAATTTAGAATTTTGAGAGACCTTTTCAAGTTTTGATGGGCCTTCTTGAAATTTTAATGGGCCCAAGCATCCTAAATACCCACCTGAGATCAAAATAACACTGGATTTGAATAGCTTGTTTAGTGGGCCCAGCCAAAATTAAATTCAGTTTGAGTCTTTACATTAATGGTTTTCACACAAAATGGATTAGGCCCATTCCAGGAATATCCCTGTTATAATTCACAGTCCAGTGATTTTGCCTTATATTTTGAAGAGTATTTCATGTGTATACACTATACTTTCAGATTATCCTTCAGTATTGACTTTGAGGTCAATACTGAAGGATAATCTGAAAGTATAATGTCACAGTGACCTATATATTTAATACTGTTGTGATTATATCTTATATTTTGGAGAGTATTTGATGTACAAACATCATACTTTCAGATTATGAGTGTGTATCACCAGCAGTTTGACTTCAAAATAAATGTAGGTCACAGCGACTTACATTTTATGTTCCAGAGATTGTGCCTTATATCTTGGACTATTATTCCAAGAATATTATATTCCATGTATAAAAGTCTTACTTTTCCACTATGAGTCAGTATGATCCAAAGTTTGAAGTATGATACTTACTTATGTATATTACTCATATGTCTGCCCAGTGCAGGTGTGACGTTGACATTTTTGGATTTCTCGTTTCATTTTATTGGCAAAGCACAATTTAGGTGAGCTATGCTGTCCTGCGACGGCGCTAAGTCTGTATTATTTTGCTGGTATTATTATGTTTTTTTGGAGTATGATAAGTTAAAACATGGCTTGTAATGTTATGTAAAATGTGCAAATTCAGGTCAAACCTGGTGCTCAGTGTCTGTGCAACTCAGTGGTACATTCTGCTAGATGTGATGTGTCTATAAGCAGACAGTGATGGTCTTGTGCAGGCTCAGCAGGGTCTTATTCTCCAAATATGCTTTGAAGTCACATTTGCATGTGGCCTCGGTGGCTCAATTGGATGCGCCGTCCGACTGGAGACCAGGAGGTCGCAAGCTCAGCCCCCGCCGAGGTCGGCAACATTCTTTCATGGAGATAGATCATGAAATATATTCTACGGTCATTCTCTCCCTTCCACTGATTCAAGAAGGGCAGTTGTCAGTTTCTGGCGAAAGAATGTACACAATACTGGTTGATGGCTTAGAGGACTAAGCCTGCCCAGTAACGTGTGGTTAGGTAAACTGACCACGCTCGACATGACCCCATTAGGTTGACTGGGCCGTAAAACCTCAACACAAACGAACAAACACATTTGCATGTGATATTGTTCATAAGATCAGCTGTAAGTTAACTAAATATTTTCAACAATTTCATGACATGTTGTCACAACAGAATAAACCATATTCATGTCTTCTTTGCTAAAACAACAGATTTATATGCTAGAGTGTTTGACAATGTAAATTCCATTCTTTTAAAGAAAGAATATGTATGAAATACATATGCTATATGCATCACCGTAATCCTCAGTCATTGCTTTAATATGAAAATAGGCTTAGTCTAAATGCGAGCACAGCACAGACTATATCTGCACTCTTCAAAAGTCCTTCACAGCATCATTAAAGAATGAATATCAGTATAAAAAAATATTATGTAAATCCATAATAAATAATAAAAATAATCTGCAAAATATGTTCGTGACACTTATTTGCACTTGTTTCTGGTCACTTCCTGACGCTTATTAGTGAGACCCATAATCAAGTCCGCCAACTTCCGGTGACAACTTCCGGGAAGAAAAAAAAAAACGGAAGAAAATTGGTCAGAGCGATTACTGCTGAAAGTATATATCGTTGTATGTTACTTTTCCTTGATCATATTCTCCACTGTAGAGCTCAGTTGGTTCACAATGCGCAAAGCGTAGCGAGCGGTGATCACTATTAAATATTAAGTCTTTAAAGTGGATAAATCATCAACTTAAAAGATCGAACAGTTTAAAAAATAGGGAAAAAAATGGTTGGCTGCTGGTTACATTACTTTTTAGGCCATTTTTGGGGTATTTCCATGCTCAGAAAAAAATTCTAATGTGTCGTGCTAGCAATCTGAAAGTTATTTATGTATTGAATCCCATCAGTTACTTCACAAAAACCTACATTAAAGTGTTCTATAGTCACGGTAAGGCAGTTACATGCTAAATGACACCTTAGCTTGCACCGGTCCAATTATAACTTTGTGCTCGTAGCTCAGTTTCTCTAGCACCAAGGCTTCTAGGCTAATGAAACTTCATGATGCACCCTGCCCACTGCCATTAACCATTACTGACTTTGACCTACTTTTTATACTTGGCTGAACAGTATTTAGTCTGTGTGTTTAACTCTGTCTGTCAAACACTGAGACCTGTTGGCTAATGAAACTTCATACACACATCAGCCATAATGCCCCCTATCCACTGCCTGCTTTTCATGCTTGGCTGAACAATATTTATGCTTTGGTTTAGCTCTGTTTCTCACATACTGAGGCATGTAGGCTAACGAAACTTCATACACATCCGCCCTGATGCACTGTACCCACTGCCATTGACCCATTACTGACCCTGACATGTTTGGCTGATCATGTTTAGAGGTGCATTTAGTTCTATTTCTGGAATAATGAGGCATCTACACTAATGAAACTTCATTCAAACATCCTTCATTACACACCCTGCCCACTGCCATCAATCGTTACTGACCTTGATTTTTTCACACTTTTAAAGATTTTGGAACATTTCTTTTACGGGATCACCTGTCCTAGCTGACATCCCAACTCAGTTCTTTAATGGCATCTGAGAATGCACTCCGTTCCCGCTTTTGGGCAGTGTGCTTTGCGTTTGTCCTTATAAAGAAAGGATCATCTGCCAAACCACAATAGCTAGAACACCAAGTCATAGGTCTGTAGGTGATTGCCGCCTTGCTCTGCCACCTAGTTTGTGGTAGCCTTGTAACCCTGAAGGTGGGGAGGCAGCTGTGATAGAGGGCAGCCTCACATTTCCACACTCATATTATGTGTCACAGCTGGATGCAGTTAAACGTCATACCCAGGACCAAAAACTTGTTTTTCTAAAAAAGAATCAAAATTTAAATGGGATCATCTGTGCTTCAGACAGGATAATTACATTTTTTGTAGTCATATTTTGATTTTTATGCCCAGCCACAAAAAGTGCTGAGGGTATTATGTAATATCGTCCAAAATTTTGAGTGTCCGTCCATCCGTCAGCGCTTCAATCATTCATGTCAGCTCCATAACTCTTGATACTGTCAGAGATATTTTCACCAAACTTGACACAAATGTAAAGCCCCATGAGACGACCCGCAGAAAACATGAACCGTAACTCTGGTTTGTCTATTTTTGGAGTTATTGCCCTTTGAACATTGAACATAGCCATTTCTACCATGTACTCGTTTCCGTTCTGTAAGTTGAATACCGTTCGAGATATTTTCAGGAAACTACAAAAACATAGAATAGTAACTCTGGTTAACCTACATTTGGAATTATGGCCCTTTGAAATTTGAAAATAGTGATTTCTGTAATGTATTTGTGTGCACTCTATAACTTGAAAACTGTTTGAGATAGTTTCTTGAAACTTTATGCAAATGTATATGACCATGATACAATTTGCAAAACTCAAGAAGTGTAACTCTGACTAACCTGCTTTTGGAGAACCACCCTTTGAACATTGTCAATAGTGATCCAAGTTATATACCTCTGCCCTTTCTTTAACATGAAAACGATTTCAGAGATTTTCTTGTAGCCTTGCAAAAATGTAAAGGGACATAACATGTAGAACACATTTTATTATTGACAGGGTTATGGCACTTGTTTGATGTACATGCAGTGGCAGGGCATGGTGCAGTGCTTCCGGCGCTTTTATTTAATGTTGTGTATCTTTGTTTCATAATATTATTTAAAAAAAAAATAAATAAATAAAAATGGTTTTAGTATTTCCCTATGCCATATACATGTTGGCTGCAATAAATAAATAATGAAATAAATAAATATGGGAATGTCCATGACAGGCCACAGACATAAAACACAGCCCTTCTAGAGTACAGGATAGGGATTGATTGAAATGAAAGACATTGGATGCTGCACGTGATTACATATGGAAGGTAAAAATGACATAAATGAACAGAATGTTATCTTACCACATATACAGACAGAAAAGGCATCTGTGAAGTTAGATTATGGAGTTTACATGTCAGTATATTTTGATTTAATGCTATTAGTGAGTGTTAGTAGTGAATTCCCTGACCAGATGAATTAACCAGCTGATCTGGTACCTAGCATACTGGGTCCAGTTGTTCAAAGCATCGTTAGCGTAACAAGCTCATTTGTGGTCAAAATGTTAACTGTTCTAGGAAGTATAATATCTAATTCACAGGTTTTTTTGCTGAAAAAATGTGAGTAGCTTTTGCAAATGCACTCACATTTTTTTTTCAGAAAAATAGCGTATATCCCGTATTTAATGATCTAAGATTTAACGGTACGTTAACTAACAAACAGCATCATTAGTTTTGAACAACTGGGCCCCCTGAGCTCTAAATATGAGGGGTTTGCAGATATTTTTCTTAGTTCTCAATAAGAAAAAATTAAACAAAAAAAAAAAAAAAAAAAAAAAAAAACACTTTCTGGTGCTCTTGTTGAGACACTTCTAAAAAGTACCAATCACATACATTTTCATAGTGAAAAAAAAGAAAAAAAAGAAAGACAATCAATACTTTTTGGTTGAAAAAGTGCCATATTTAGAGCTTAACTCTTGCCTTGCTGAATAAATTAAGATGCCACACCTACTTCTAATTTCCAGCCAATCAGATTACTTGATTCGGGTTTTTGATAGAAAGTCACATATTTAATGACAAGCAGTACAGATCCAGATGTTGGCTTCTTCAGAAGCCAACTGATCTGGATCTGCACTCTTTGCTAAGACAGGGCATGCTGTATTCAGCAAGAGAAGGGTTAAAGCTCACATCCATCTGGCATCATATGGCTAAGATACTGTTAAATGGACTAAAATTCCACATGTTCTTTAATTTTCAGTTGACATAATTGAAACTATCAAGATAGCCAGTATAAGCATGCTGACACAGAGGAGAGAAAATAATGCAGCTAATCCTGAAACACAAATAGAAGACCCACATGTAAGTTTAAATGTCAATAGGATACATCTAGATAAAGTGCTTTGAAGCCACATTGTAATTATATCATTATAAAGCTAGACTGTGACTTCTTTATAACACTATCGCTCGGAAAAGACAAACACCATGTATCCAAACAAAAATATATAGATTATATAGCAAAAGATTACTGTATGTGTTTTTCTTTTTCACTGTAATCATTATATCTACAATGGTCAATTTTCTGTTTAATCTGTATATTTTTATTGCATACAACAGTTTTGGCATTATCTTTAAACCATGTTATATCTGAAACTGTACTACAAGGAACCATGTTATACTGACAGAATGGAAAACCTTGCAGAACCTAATACCTGACAGGAAGGGTATGACCAGCGTTCATGATGTTTGTATGTCTGTCCAAATATTTAGGATAAATATGATAAGCACAGGTGCCTTGGCTAACAAAAAGTCCTTTCCCAAAGTTAGTGTGCACAAACATTTTTGACAGAGTTATCTGCCTGTGACACATCCGTATATTTTTCCTGACAGTAACTTCAGTAAATATCAATGGATTTTCACAAAACTTGGTATGTGCATTGATATTGAGGAGAACTGTTTTGGGATTGTTAATGGGCAAATTTTGTCAATTTTTGACAGAGTTATCTGCCCGCAACACAGCCTTATTTTAGTTTCAGGCCAATAACTTGAGTAAATCTCAGTCGATTTTCACCAAATTTGAAATGTTCATTGATATTGTTGAGATCTGGTTTGGGATTGCTCATTACAAATTTTGTCAATTTTTATGTCGGCAACAAAAATTCCATCATTTGTATCCGCTTCATAACTGATACCATTTTAGATATTTTCATGAAACTTCACACAAATGAAAGCACTGAGAGAAGTGCAGAATACATGAACAGTAACTCTGGTTTGTCTTCTTTTGGAGTTAATGCCCTCCAAACATTGAACATAGCTATTTTTACTATGTACTTGTGTCTGCTCTGTAAGTTGAAAACATATGAGATGTTATTATGAAATTCTCACAAATGTAAAGCACCATGACCAAGCACCAGCACAATGTGAAGAACACCAAAACCGTAACTCTGGTCAACCTATTTTGGAGTCGCAGCCCTTTGAACATAGTAGATATTAAAAATAGCCATTTGTAATACATGTATGTACAAAAAAAAGGAAACAATCAAATTGCACATTTTAATCTATTGACACCTGTACATGCATCAATGTTGATAATATTTAGGAAGAGACTGATTCACCTTCCCTTTCATTTTATTTTCAATAATTATGGCACATGCTTGATGTAAGTAAAGTAGCAGGGTATAGTACAATTTGCAGCACTTTTATTGACAGAATTACCTGCTGCAACATGATAATGGCGGGGTATTTTCACATTTTTATTCATTGGGCAGGTTGGTTTTGCTACTGGACCAGGGGAGAGAATGGTGATGTCATACAATTCTACTGATTTATGTCGACCCACCAATGTTGATCCTCAGACAGAGATGATAGCAGCCTATGCTGGACTTCTTATTATGTTTATCATGGCAGTATACTCAACGTAAGAATTCTTCCTAGTTTGATCCATTGAAAAATGCTATTGAAGCTAGAAGAAAGAGTGTGTTTCCTGGAAAAATGATAATAATTATAATAATAATAAAAAAATATAAGAATTTCCACTTATGAAAGTCAAAGATTTTAAATTTTTTCTCCTAAATCTTTGTATTACTCATACCCATGATCATTTAAGACCAAGATTGTTCCATCTACCATATTTAACCTAATTACATCCATGTGTGCATTTTTCCAAGTTACTGGAAAAACATGTAGAAAATGCAGTGGACCCTCGTTATCTCGAATTCCAAGGGACTATCTGAAATACTTTGAGATATCCATACTTCGACATATCAGATCTGCAGAATTGAGGAAAAACTAATTCGATTAACCACATTTAACAAATATATGTGTAATTGGACTCTTGAAGTTAGAGATATATTGAAAATATTGTGGAAAAGAGGAGCAATTTCTCCTCTTTTACACAATTTTACATGTTGTTAGATTTTCATGTTTAGGCTGTGACCAGGTTTTCACTTCGAGATAAGCGGTTATTCGAAATAAGCAAGGTCAAGATAGCGAGAGTCAACTGTGCATATATTTACCTAATGCAGGTACACTTTAAATAACATTTACCAGAGGAGGGGAGCACTTAATGATGCTTGTGTGACACTTTTTTTTTCTCATTTTCTTCTTGAAAAAATGTTGGAACTATTTGAATTGCATCAAGGCAATTCAAATGAGTTCTCACAAGAAATGCTTTTGTAAAGAAGACATTAAATATGGGTATATGTGGTTCTCTATTTTCAGACTCAGGACTTCAATTGAATCTCATAAAGTAGGACTTCACAGAGCAGCGCAAACAGTAAGTCAGATCAGAGCTGGCCGGCCTCAGTGGCTCAGTTGGATGTGCGTCCACCTGGTGAGCAGATGATTGTGGGTTCCATCCATGCTGGGTCGGCAACATTCTTTCATGGAGATTGATCATGAAATATTTTCTATGGTCAGTCTCTCCCTTCAGCTGATTCAAGAAGGGTCGTTGTCAGTTTCTGGTTGAAGAATGTGCACAATACTGATTAACTGCTTAGAGGACTAAGCCTTCCCTGTAAAAGTGTGGTTAGATAAACTGACCAAGCGCAACATGATCTTATTGGGTTGACTGGGCCGTAAAACCTCAACACTAACAAATATATCAGAGCTGTAGATAAGAAAAGTATCCAGGCTAGCATTATTTATCTTTCATATAGCATAGATACAACCAGCTTGTGAAATTACAGGAATACATGTAACTGGGTGCATGTTTTAATCTTAATATCCAGCTATCAGCCTTTTTTTCATTAAGCTTTAAAGTAGGAGGCTAAAATGTGTAAGTAGAAGGTATGAGGGTCGTACAAAAAGTTCTGTCACAAATAGGCTTCCTTGGTTTTATTCCAAGTATATTTTAAAATGCTTCACTACACTTGAATGATGTGTTGAATAGCTAACGATACGCGTTCATTTCATGCAAATTGCTTTCCAACTGACCGAGTTATTTCAAATTGAAATAGATGCAGTCATATACACTGACCAATTTACTTGTTACATTGGAGCATGGACCAGAAGACTGAAATTCGTAGCTATATTAAATGCCGCATTAAGCTTAATATAGATTCAAAGCAGATATTTCATGAATTGTGTGGTATATATGGACCTCAGACCATTTCAATGCGCGCAGTTTTCAGGTGGGTTAAAGGTTTTAAAGCTGGAAAATTTCTGTTGAAGATGATACCCATTCTGGAAGGCCTAAAACCTCTGTTACCAAGGCTAACATCGCTGCTGTAAAGATTGTGGTCGAACAGGATGTGCGATTGTCTGTCAAAGATATAGCTAGTTGTACTGGCATATCAGAAGGCAGTGTGCAAACAATTCTGAAAAAGCGTTTGGACCTGAGAAAGGTTTGTGCTAGGTAGGTCCTCATTTGCTCATTGAGGAGCAAAAGACACAAGGCCTTAAATGTGCCCGGTAACTTTTGAAAACATACAAAGGCAGTAATAGTCGGGTTATTTCTAACTTGCTAACAGATGATGAAACCTGGGTGCACATGTTTGAGCCACAAAGAAGGGCTGATAATAAGCAATGGAAGCGAAAAGATAAAAAAACGCCCATGTATTGCCAAGAGAACCATAAGTTCGAAAAATGTTGTATACAATTTTCTTTAATTCAAGTAGGCCAGTCGTTCAAGTGCCTTGTCCATCTGGTCATACAGACACTGGCTGATTCTACAAGAATTCTGTACTGAAGAAAATGAAAGAGTTTTACAATAAGAAACGACCAAGCAGAGGATGGTCAGGAGTCCACCTTTTAGATGACAATGCCTCCTCTCATAAGTGTGTGGTTATTAAGTCTTTTTTGGCTTCTGAAAAGGTGAAAGTTTTAAACCATCCACCTTATTGACCTGACCTGAGTCCCTACGACTTCTTTTTATTTCCAAGGCTTAAGAAAATGCTTTCTGGAAATAAGTATACATCTAGAAGTTCTCTTGGCAGGGCTATTTATCAGTGTCTCCAACAGATACCAAAAGAAGACTATTTATCTGCTTTTTGCGACTGGGTAAAAAGGTTACAGAAATGTGTTTTAGTAAAGGGGGAATACTTTGAAGGTTTGTAATAAAAATATGTTTGATAAAATGTAGCACTGAAGTAATCCGTAATTGCAGGACCCTGTTAGGTGCTGTAGAGATTTGCAAAGATCATATGGAAAGTGGAAAGGCAAAAGTAGAAGGTCCTGCTTCAAGCATAGGCCATTTATCCCACTGCAGCCTTTTAATGAAAAAAGAGGCCTTTTCATGTTAAAAATGGAAATTCTAAACTCTTGCCATTGTTTTTCATTGTGGTGCTTTTTTCCCAATTTGAGTTTAATATGTGCTGTTTTGATTTCAGACAGAAGAATCTTACGAATGTTGCTGCTGTTGTAGAGTCAGAAAACGTGAGTTCTGTTAATAACTGAGCTGAATTTGATAATACACATACTCAGAGACTTATCATCACGAAAACATACCTATATAATTTTGACCCCCTTAAACCCCACTTTTATATAGTAAAACTGGGGTTTACAGGGGTGTACATTATTTTTCTTATTTCTGCTTAAAACATAGATTGTGGGTTCTCGTTAGAACCACCTCATCGAGGCGGTTCTAACGAGTACCCACAATCTATGTTTTGAGCAGAAATATGAAAAATATCAGACATTTTTAGCTGAAAATTTTCATTTTTTTGGTAGTAAAATTTTCAGTATATTTGAATAGGCGTGTTTTCGTAATGTATTCTGCTAATGGAGCTATCAGCTCACAGGTATAGGTGTTCAATATGTGGTGCACAGGTTCCTATCATCTGATTGGCTGCTGACTGAGAGTTTATCAGGAATACAATCTTCTCTTAGCAAAACTGGTATGATAATTGCTTTCACCTCTGCAGTACTTCATTAATGTTTGCAGAAATAATGATTACACATGCCAGTTGCACAGTCAAAGAAAAAAATCAACAGACAACATTTTGAAATATTTTTCTGATTTGTTCCAGAAAACAGGGTTTGACATTTCATGCAAACTGTCTCATAAGGAGATAGTTTGCATTGTAATGTCAAACCCTGTTTTTTCAAACAAAAAGTATCAAATTGTTGTCGAATTAAACTTGAAACTATTTCTTTATCTGTTATTAATTTGGAGCAAGGGCTATACAAACCCATTAATGCCAATCACTGCTGAAGCCAGCTAGTCAATGATATGGCCTTTTTCCTCCAGTAAGTCGTTTTGAGGGCCATATCCCCATAGGTAGAATTATAAGCTTTTGATGTACTGTACCTACCCTCGCATAGCTAGTGATAAGGCACTTTTTTTCCAACAAAAAACTGTGGTTATTTTTCTTATTTCTCCACAAAAACATATGTTATGGGAATTCTATGCAAGCGCCCAGCTGAGGGGCATCAGATTACACAACGTTTTTAAGGAGAAATGAGAAAAAAATACTTTCATGGTACTCCCAACTTATCTTAGGACAACTTATCTGGGCCCAGTTGTTCAAAACTAACGATGTTGGTTAACGATTCATTAAAATTTACATCGAGTGACACACAAATATGTTGAAATTTTTTGCTGAAAAAATGTAAAACTACTCACATTTTTTCAGCAAAAATATCAGAATATTGTGTATTGAATCTGCTAAAACAGTTAATGAAATGACCCTTAACGAGCTCGTTAAGCTAACGACACTTTGAACAACTGGGCCCTGCTTGACATACTTGTCCTAGAATTTGAACAAGTCCATTTTACTACTCGTAGTTGTGTCTGAAAAATGCTAGATGTTAGCAGAACCGTGTAGACTCTGATCAGATGCCACAGAATATGTCTACACTGTTGACTCATGCATGTCTGGCACAATACTTACATGTATGTTTATTTATAATATTCAGCTTTATTTGAGACTGTCAGAAAATAATCTCCAAAGGAAAAGCAGTCTTTTAGGTTTGATACAAACTGCCATTAAGAGCTTGTTATCAGAATATTATCAGAGAACATGTCTAAATAGGTGGGGGTGGTTGGATGAGGCAAAGGTGTCGTCCAACTGATGCTGGCTTACAGTTGGGCAAGGGCGTGCTATCCTTGCAGCAGGTAAAGGTAGAGGGGAAATGTTTTTATTTGTTCTGTTTCTTACTTTCATTCATTTTCCTTTCATCCCTGTCCCTCTCTTTCATCTCCTCTACTATCTCATCTCCTCTACTATCTCTTCTATCTCTCTTCTTCCTTTCTCTGGGAGATGACGCAAAATGACCCACAAGGGTTGACCTGTCGTTAAACTGCAACACAATTATTGTTGACAATTATTGTCTTAATAGATAGTTTGCAACATAACTAGCAAGTTAACTAGGTTTCCTGATTTTTTATTTCTCTGAAATTGCGTAACATGATGTACTCTAGTTGTTTAAGTTCTTGAGGTCATCTGCATTGATGTATCTGAAAGGGGCGTTTTTGCTTATATTTCCTTTCCAGCTAACTGAAACTTTGATAAATATATAGCAGGGTATCTTGCATTGTGATGCTTTTACATGAACTATTACAGGACACAATCCTTCTGAAGCTGGAGGTCAAAAAGTGATCTACAATGAGGCAGATGGGATTGTGTACAGTTATTCCTTCTTCCATTTTGCGTTTGCTATTGCCAGTCTTTATGTTATGATGCAGCTCACTAATTGGTACAGGTATGTTAAATAGTCATGATGTAAAATATGTCATTTTAGAGATACAAACACTAGTCAGATTAGAAGCACTTCAGCGAGGCACTTCTTTTGAGAACCTACAGCATATGCTTTTATTGAGAAATAAGAAAAACTATTAAACCTTTTTGTTCGGCAACATTCTCTCATGGAGATTGATCATGAAATATTTTCTATGGTCATTCTCTCCCTTCCACTGATTCAAGAAAGGCAGTTGCCAGTTTCTGGCAAAAGAATGTGCACAATTACTAGTTAACGGCCTAAAGAACTAAGCCTGCCCAGGACAAAGTGTCGTTATGTAAACTAACTGCGCTTAACATGACCCCAATGGGTTGATAGGGTTGTAAACCTCAACACAAACAAACAAACAAAATCAATACTGTTTGGCTGAAAAAACAAACAAACAACTTTATCTGTGTTTTTAAGCACATTTTATGAAAGCACATTTATAAATATGAACAAATACATGTATATCCAGAGATTAATATAACAATTGTTTTCATTAAATCAATTTCTTTGGGTAAACAAACAAAAAAAAATGGCATGCCGTTGCTAGTTTTTTCATATTATTCACTATAATTTGCCTTTTCATTTTTCAGCTCATAGAGCCAAAGGTGCAAGGGGAGCTATTGTGAATAGTTGGGAAACGGCCATTGTCACTCCCATATGGTCGATAGACACCAGTGAGCCTTTTAGTGCTTCAAATCATCTCATTATGAAAACATGAAAAAGGGTCTTCTGTTTATTTTGCTGATTCCAGTGATTTTGATAAAGTAGCCCCTTGCACAGGCCTCTGTTTTTCCACAATTATGATCTACGGCTAAATTGTTTCTTCGTTAATTTCAGACCAGCTGAGTCAGACATAAACAGATTTGGACTAAACTGGGCAGCTGTGTGGGTGAAGATGGCATCAAGTTGGGTTTGTGTTCTTATATATCTCTGGACTTTAATAGCACCCAAGTGTTGGATGGGCAGAGATCTTACGTTCTCTGGGAAGAGGGATAAAAATGAAGCAGGAGAGGAAGAAGGGGAAGATTTGAATCCAGGAGAAGGGGAGGTGATAGCCTCCAAAGAATCAGTAGTTTAGTAAAATTAGTTATTTCCCTTGTTTTAAACACTTCATTGTTTAACATTTTGGGTAAAACTTTTTGCAGACAATGTTTTATAACATTTTTTTTCTTATTTTTCCTAGACAATAGTGTTTGACATTTCATGCAAATTGTCATTTGCATGAAATATCAAACCCTGTTTACTGAAGAGAAATGAAAAATTGAGTTATCCATTGATTTTGCCCAGAGATTGCTAAAGATGAAGCACCCACATGTCTTGTAATATCAAAGATGTGGATGGAAGACATTTGATGTAAGGTTTAGACAGTTTCCTGTATTGCATGAAAACATTGAAGAAGAAGAAGCTCTTTATCACACATTTGTATGTTATTTATGAAGGGTACATGCAATACTTGTAAATTCTATATGTACACACCATAGTGGTACAACCATGTCATTCATGGCTAAAACAGTTAACGAAATGACCCTTAACAAGCTCGTTATGCTAACGACGCTTTGAACAACTGGGCCCTGGCAATTAAGTGCTATTCAAGTATCAGCTCAAAACACTGAATTATGTAAATTTTATTGCCACTGTATGCAGTGTCTAGCTTTATACAGTTTGCTGTAAAAAAAAAACAACAAAAAAACACAACACACAAGTCAGACCTAATATTGGAACAAAATGTTGTCAAACTTGATTTGATCAACCAGCATACATTTCTATGTCCAGCTGAAGAGTTCTTTGCAAAATGACATTCAACTGTCATACTGACATGATGTGAAGATATTTATTGACAGTGACTGTTAGAGTTTGTATGCTTTTGTGTCCACCTGTGTACTATACACCATAATGGTATTTGTGCTATTGCAGATGTTACTATATTCTAAGTTCTTTATTAACCCTTAAATGCGCCATTGACAAGGGCAGCAGATAGCATTCTGAAGTTTTAGCTCACTGGGACTTTGTCGTTGACCATTGACCAGTCATTGGCGTCGGCATCTGTCTGCATCCCCATTGGCACAATGTTTAAGTTTCAAAGATGTGCATTTTTTTTTTTTTTTTTTTTTAAATTATTTAAGGTACTGCTTCATATTTGGCCGACACCTACCATAGGGGAAGACTTTCAATAGCTTACACCTCCAACCCCCAACCCCAAATTTGACCCTCTATATAGGTCACGGTCAGTTCACACTTTGTCATTTACATCCAATTTTAAGTTCTGCATTTAAGTTTTTAAAAGCGTAAGTAACTGCTGAAGTATTCAAGTTATGGCTTTATTATATGGCCCTCACCTACATTAGGGTAAGACCTTGCAATAGCACACACCCCTTCCTTAGTTTGACCTTCTGCCTAGGTCAAGGTCAGGTCATACTTTGTCATTTACAGCTGTGTTTATGTTTAGAAAAAAAGTGTACATGACTGCTGTAGTATGTAAGATATAGCTTTCATAATTTGTCAACACCAACCAAAGGGATTCAGCATATAAGATATAGTTTTCATGTTTCGCCCACACCAACCCAGTCAATCAGTCAGTCACAGTCTTCTTAACAATGATCACTTCCAAAGATTGTTTTCATATTGGATCACCCCTTTCTGGCAAGCTGTGTTGTCTTCTGACAACTCTTGTTTTTTTACTTTTTTACTTATATATATATATATATATATATATATATATATATATATATATATATATATATATATATATATATATATATATACGACTTCCATTCATATGATCCATCTGCTGGGCAGATAATTCTCATAACATGTCAAGCCTTATTTTCTCTGCAAAATAATAATAATAAATAATTAGACTTTTATTTATTACAATCTTGCATGGCTTTTTAAGGGTTAAGTTTCAGGAAGGGCATCCATTATGAAGGGCCATTTGATTAACAGGCTGGGAACATTCTGTGTGAATAAAGAGCATACAGTGGTATTTGAAATGCATGTACTGCAGTTAAATAAAGTTATAAGAGGACTTGTTATGGCTGATTAATTGATGATAATTGTGGGTTAGTTATTCTCTTTTCTCCATAAAACCATCTGTTGTTGGTACTATTTTGAAGCCCTTCCACAAGGCATTTCCAGTGGGGCGCTTCTAGTGAGTCCCACAGCGAACATTATAGAGAACTGGAGGAAACTATCACAGAAATATCACCAAATACTCCTGCTTAAAGGCTCCATATTCCTAAAAAGATAGACAGTTTTTATCAAAGAAATGTTCAATAAATTAATATATGGTATAAGTACAATCATAAAATGTGGCACCTGACCTCTTGTAAAATTTCAGTTAGTCTCTCGTTCTTGAACTGGATCAAAAATGAAATGATTTTTTTTTTATTGTATTTCTGAATTAATGTTGCCAACATTAATTCAGAGATACAATAAAAAATAATTTTCATTTTTGACCCAGACTAATTGAAACTTTACAGGCTTTTAGATGCCACATTTTGTGATCATATTAATATCACATATCAATTTATTAAACCTTTCTTTGTATAAAAAAAATGTCTTTTTTTAGAGGAATATGAATAGAGGAATTTAACTAAGGAAGGCTATTTGGTGATAATTCTGGGATGTTTTCTTATTTCACCATAAAAACATACATTGTGGATGAGGCATTTCTAATGAGCACCCTTAACATACGTTTATATGGAAAGCTTGAGAAAATTAACCCAGAATTATTACCAGTTACTCCTTAAGAAGTCTCCTGAGTACAATTAGTTTGTATTGTTGTTATACTCTAGTACACACACTTAGTAGTGTTATTATTAGAATAGTAATTGGAATTATTGAATGTCTCTCTATAGGCTAATAGGAAAGAATCAGAGCAGCTGTATATTGAAAAAAAAAAAAAAAATGGAATACACATTCTGTAAAGGCTATGTAAATCATTATAAAGTAATATACTATCTAGCTTAAATATTTGGCACAACATGTTTTTAACCTATTTGTCCTAACATTTGAACAAGTTCATTGACCCTGCCTGGGAAAAAGGGGAAAGTAGGTTAACTGACTGGCTTGACATGACCTTAACAGTGTTGGCTGGGAGGTAAAACTCCATCTGAAACAAACAGTCCATTTGACTACCTGACGATGCGTCTTTAAATGCTGGATGAGTGGCCAACAGTGTAGACCTTGATCACAATCTTCAGTGTCTGATCTGTGTTTACACTTTGTTGAAGTCTCTCCAAATACTTGGATGAATGTGATAGAATAGGTTTTTTTTTTGCTGAAAAAAATGTGAGTAGCTTTTGCAGTGCAAAAGCTACTCACATTTTTTCAGCAAAAAATATCAGAATATTTTATATTGAATTCGCTAAAACAGTTAACGAAATGACCCTTAACGTGCTCGTTAAGCTAACGACGGTTTGAACAACGGGGCCCTGATTGTAAGAATATGCAGCTGCAGCCTGGATCTTTGGTATTTGCCTATGATTTTTTTTTTATTTTTACTTAAACAGTTGTTGTCTTGTTCTGCTTTGGATTTTGTATGATTTGTTATATGTGAAAGTAATCTGTCTTCCAGACCAGTGCCTAATTCACAATACTTGCCATAACTGATGTAAAATAGTGGAAAATGGTTCCTCCAAATGACGAACAATGTGGTCAGTTTCATCATTATTACCTGTTGTATGTCACCATGTATAGGCATAGCTACAGGCAAGGCACTTTTTTTTTTAATCCAAATAAGTTAATGTCCTTGTAAGCATATAAGTTATTATACATTAAACTGTGTATTTGTCATAGTGTTGTGATTTTTCAGGTAGAAGAGAATGAATATGTATTAAGTGTTATTCCTTGAAACAGCTTCAGAGTGGGGTAAAAAGTCTTGTCTTTTTGTGGTATCACCATGAAACTGAAAGATCTTTAGGGTTTTCTTTGTGAAGTAACTGCATTTTGCTGTATAAAAACAGCAAAATTCAGACACGCTACTTTCTCATATTCAAAGCTGGCCTCGGTGGCTCATTCTGGCCCTGAAGTTATAAAACTTTTTTCATGCCCAACTCAGCTGAGCATGAAATTTTTCCTGCTAATAAATCGCAAATTACTAACAACAGAAATTCTTTCTTGCTAACCATAGCTGAGCATAAAAATTCCTCTGCTAATAAATATGAAAATGCCAACTATTGTTGGCATTTTCATATTTATTAGCAGGGAAAATTTAATGCTCAGCTGAGTTGAGCATGAAAAAAGTTTTATAACCTCGGGGCCTGGTACTTGTCATCTGGTGATCAGGAGGTCTTGGGCTCGATCCCAGCTGGGTCCGGCAACACATTCTCTCTTAGAGATTGATCATGAAATATTTTCTACTGTCATTCCCTTGCGCTGATTCAAGAAGATCAGTTATCTGTTTCTGGAAAAAGTATTTGCACAAGTACTGGTTAATTGCTTAGAGGACTAAGCCTGCCTAGGAAAACGTGTGGTTTAATAAACTGACTGTGCTCCACATGACCCTAATGGGTTGACTGGGCCATATTACCTCAACACAAACATTATTATATTCAGCATACTTTAAATATGGAAATTTTTGCACTAGGTCATTTATAGGGAGAAGCTTGATTGAAATGCTTTTTGGCAGTGTCTTAAAGTACGTAGGCCATAGTCCAGGTGTGAAAAAAAAATCAGGGTGAATTTGTGCTGATTTCACAAGAAAACTGCCATGAATATTTCTGTATTTACATGTATTTGGCTTCAATTGGGAATAACTCTTAGTGTTTTCAATATCCTTTATAATGTTTCGCGGGCCCCCGTAGCCTAATGGATAAGAGAGTTGACTCTTAATCCATTAGGTTTCTCACCGCTGTGGTTCGAGCCTCGCTCGGGTCATATGTGGGAAAGCCAAGTTCTGCTTACGGATGGTCAGGTGGTTTTTCTCCGGGTTCTCCGGTTTTCGCCCACCTTCGATGAACGATCGGCTCGATATAAGTGAAATATTCTTGAAAGAGCCGTAAAACCCAAATCAAAAAAATTTATAATGTTTCATAATAATATGAATGATGGCATTATTTCATATACATGTATGTTGTATTTATTATATATTTGTTAGAAGTATATCACTTTTATAAATTTTAACTCAGACAGATCTCTGGGTAAGTTTGGTATCTAGATACCATTTTCCCTTGAAAACTTACCATATCTTCCCTAAAGCTAGGGACACTAGTTGTCATTTTCATATTTATTAGCAGAGACATTTTATGCTCAGCTAAGTTTTGTAAGAAAGAATTTGTAAGAAATTAGAATCTTCCAATATATAGTGTGGGTGAATTCATTCAGTCTACAATGGGTTAAAAGAGCCGTGGCAAAGTCCTTCTGATGAGTACCTACAACATAGGTTTTTGTGGAGAAGAAAGAACAAATCTCAGCACTTTTTGTGTGAAAAGGAAAGAAAAAAAACAACAAAACAACCTTATCTCGAACTATGATCTTATTTATATAACATCAGTCTGTCAAGGCAAGTCTGATGAGATACATCAGTATAATCTTACAAGGGGAAATAGATATCTACCTTGCCACGAGGTCTGCTTTGAACATTGTTGCATAACATATTTAGTATTCTTTGTTAAAAATTTTAAGACAAAATTATGTATCATTTAAATAGTTGAAATGTTAATTTTAGACACAAATACACTGTTTCTGTGTCGTAATAATTGATATTGCCTTTGTATTCTTTCATTTATGGTGCAGCTTTGAATTCAAGCTTGAGGCTTTATAATAATTGTTTTTTGTTTTTTTTTAAATAAACTTACCAGATATATATTGTTACTTTCTGAGAGTATCTATTTTTTTGTACAAGACATCAGAATAATTCAGGGATTGAACCAGCAAAAGTGATTTTACACACACTCAGAATGCAAAATAAACATTTTCTATAAATTTTATATTGATGGATTTTAGCACAGAAATGTTCAATATAGCTTATAAGTCACTTGAAATAAAACTGTCCGTAGAGGTTGATCAGGCTCTATACTGCACACTAATATGGTCTTCCAAGTTTGCATGTAATATCAAACAGCATAGACCCTGATCTACTTTATGGGAAGCTCAGGATGATTTTTTACTTATTCCCATGCATTATCATATTTGTATTTCCTTTACTAACTTCTACTGTGATCTCAGGATTAATAAGGAGGTAAGAACACAGTTTTATTCAAAACGTTTAATCTTTAAAGTGCCATTTAATCTTTAAAATATATAGTAACATTTTTAATTTAATCTCAAAGGCTTTTTTTATAGTCTATGGCTTCATAATTCATATGAATCGTTTGCCCAGCAGATATTGCACATAAATTGTCAAGCCTGATTTTCTCAGAAAACTAAAGAAAATATAGATACGTAGCCTGGAATGTTATCTCTGCTGTTGTGACTTGTATTTAAGTGTTAATTATGTGTTGTGTCAAAGTAAATTTTGCTCATAATTTTTTGCCATATAAAGTGGCATTTTTTTCCAAAGAAAACTGAGTTTTGTTTTCCCATTCCAGATTTGAATTGTTTGGACCATTCTTTATGTTTGTTCTTCATACAGTCAAAGAATGCTTTTGTTTTTCTTGTTTACACTTAACCCTTAAAGCACTAAACAAATTTGTAGCTGACAGCATTCTAAAATTGAAATTGCTGTTTGTCATTTAAAGTAAGACATTTCTTGTGAATTGTTTGCTAGGCAGACAATTCACATAAATTGTCAGCCTTATTTGAAAAAAAAAAAAGAAACAACAGATGTATCATATGTGATCTGCTGTTGTTTTTATTAGCTCTTTAACGATTAAGAGTTATAATTTGTTGTAAAGAGAATTAGATTTTTGTTTAATATGTACATAATAAATTTTTAGAATAGTCTAACTGATTGGCACCATATAAAAAGGCATCATAAGAACGTTTGTGGACAGCAGAAAGCAGATGTGAATCTGAGCATCCAGACCATCTTCCAGATTTTTTGTCTGCCTGCTTATACTTGTAGGTTCACTGGAAACTAGAGACTGCACCCATGGCTCTAGATAAGAAGGGGTATCGGGTAAATATTTTTCTTATTTCTCCGTGAACATTACGAAAACACGCCTATTCAAATATATAGAAAATTTTTACCTCCAAATACCTAAACTTTTCAGATAAAAAAAACTCTAATATTTTTCATATTTCTGCTCAAAACATAGATTGTGGGTACTCGTTAGAACCGCCTCGCCGAGGCGGTTCTAACGTGTACCCACAATCTTTGTTTTGAACAAAAATAAGAAAAATAATGTGTACCCCTGTAAACCCCAGTTTTACTATATAAAAGTGGGGTTTAAGGGGGTCAAAATTATATAGGCATGTTTTCGTGATGAAATGTGGTATTTGTTGGATGTATTTCAGTGAGATTCTTCTGATGAGTACCTTAACATGATTTCATAATGTAATAAGTACAATATTTTTATTTTTTGATTTAAAAAGTGTCTTAAACAGAGAAGTTCCTGATCAGAGGGCACAGCTCTGATTTGGACCTTGGGCCTGGATGTTCATACATGAGGTACAGTATGAGAACTGTACCTGATGACCTGTTTATCTGGAGATAAGCTGATAAATTTGTGCATACATACAGTTTGATAAGTCTTTGCTGGGCACTGTGGATTGCCAAGAATCGAATGCTTCCTCAGGCAAACAGTGAAGTCTATCAGTCAGACAACATGGGTGCATATTCAGTCAGACAGCGTGGGTGCATATTCTGATCTGACACTGCCGGATGTTTACATTATAACATACGTCTTCTCACATTGTGATTCATGTATATGCCACAAAGACAACATTTACTCCTGGTGCACTTAGAGGAATATATACACTTACAGGGGAGGCAACTTAAAATTGCTTATACTTTCCTGCTGTTGAAAAGAGGTCTAGTCTAAATGGAAAGAATTTGGTCTCCTTTCAAGCAACTTCTTTCCTTTATGAGTAGATTCCATTTCAAAAGGAGCTTGTTTTGAAAGTGAAATACTGTATTCGACCTAATTACCGCACTGTGTGCTTAGGTTTTTCAAAATTACTGGGAACACTCAGTTGTGATAAAATATGTATCTACCTATTAAGGATACACTATAAAAAGATCAGAAAAGGGCTTATTTGATGATGATTATACGATTTTTTTCTGACTTTCTTTATAAAGGCATATGTTGTGGGTGCTCGTTTGAATTGCATCGACAAGTCGATGCAATTCAAATGAGTACCCACAACATATGCCTTCATAAAGAAGTAAAGAAAAAGTACACTGGCTATAATCTGAAGACTACGGAATTTCTTGACTGTGCGCTTATAGGGGTATGTGCGGTAATTAGATCGAATACGGTAGTCTCAAAGTTCTACATAACCCACTCATCTTTGTAATCTAGTCATTGCATTTATGTCTCGACAAAACAATAGCCATCATCAGGAACCAAATGCCATAATATGTCAGTGCAGATTTGGTTCTTGTCTGTTTATCTACATTTTGAATGAGACATTGATTCCGCTATCTCAACATGAAGAGGCAGAAATAGCCCAGTTGTTTAAAACTAACAATGTTGTTATTTAACGTATCGTTAAAACTTTGATTATTAAATATGGCATATACACTAATATATTTGCTGAAAAAATGTGAGTAGCTTTTACATTTGCAAAAGCTACTCACATTTTTTCAGCAAATAATACCTGTGATTTGGATATTGTAGTTACTGAAACAAAGGGGAAAGCAATATAAATTGTAAGTAAATCTTGGAGTAAAATGCTTAACAAGCCATTTATTTTGATGCAACAGTTGTCAAAATTGGCCTAGAAATAAGGAAGTTATGGTGGTTTGAATATATTTAAAATGGCTGTCATGGATGCCGCCATATTATAGGCTTTGTGACGTCACACAGCCCAAATTAAATATGCAAACCGAACTATTAAGGGTTTTTAAGAATAATTTTGCTACAATTTTTTTCATAATCTTTTAATTCTAGTGACAAGCTATCGTCTCGCCCAAAATAAACCAACTTTATGAGAATAACTACCTTTATGAAAAAAATTTCATTTTTTTATGAAACCTCATTAAATATTCAAAATGGCGGCACCAATTCCATCAATGTTAAAATATTCAATTGTCTATAACTTACTTAATTTTCCACCGATTTTGATCAAATTTGTGTCAAAATTCATTATTTGCAAACTTCTTTACTTAAAAGCACAATACCTTTTAAGGTTGCATTCCCCTTTAACATTTTGACCAATAACAACCTCGTTAAGCTAATGATGCTTTGAACAGCTGGGCTCAGAATAACCACTTATCATACTAATCTATAACATGGAATACTGTATTTGCACTAATTATTCGGACAGACATCCTGAGCAAACATTAAAGACCCAGATCAGACACTGCATGATGTGGTGTCTGATCTGGGTCATTGTTTGCCATTCAGCCAGCAGTTGTCAGACACAACAGTGGGTATTCAGATGGACTTATTCAGATAATAGGATATGACATAAAGTTAAGGTGTCTGAAATTTAGGGTAAATATGGTTGTCTGCATTTCACAGAATTGATTGTATATTGATCTGTGTTTGAAAGCTATTCTGTGGCTGAAGTTGTAGATAGTGGAAGTTGAAGAAATATTGTCTTAATGCTTTGTTGAATTTTCAGAATTGAGGAAACTATTCTCTTGATGATAGGTCAGATTGTCAGAGTTCAGGAGAATCTGACATCTGTGTGTTCTTTTTAACATTCTACAGTATTTATAAATACAAGTCCCTGTAATCTGGTATTCGTTTTTATTAGCTCTCCTGGACAAAGTTCAGAAAGAGCTATTTCACTATCCCGGCCGTTGGCGTCGGTGTCCACATTTATGGTAAAGCTTTATAAGAGCTTATATTTTCCAGACCATTTGATAGATTTGGTTCATATTTGGTATGATGATAGATATAGTTCTAACCTTTTATTCAGCAATACCCCAGCCCATTACCTCAAGGTCAAGGTCAGGTGAAGGTCATGGACAGAAATTTTTAATGTTAAAGATTTTTAAGAGCTCATATTTTCCAAACTATATGATGGATTTTGTTCATATTTAGTTTGTTGATAGGTACAGTTCCAAAGTTTTATTCAGCAATACCCTGCCCATTCCTATGACCTCAAGGTCAAGGTCACAGACTTTTATATTAAAGTTTTTTAAGAGCTCATACTTTCCAAACCATATGGTGAATTTTGTTCATATTTGACATGATGATAGATACAGGTCCAAAGTTTTATTCAGCAATACTTACTGCCCTGGCCCATGGCCTTAAGGTCAAAGTTAAGAACTTAGAAATTTTATATTCAAGTGTTTTAAGAGCTCATATTTTCCAAACCATATGATAGATTTGGTTCATATTTGGAATGATAATAGATTTAAGTCCAAAATTTCATTCATCATTACCCCCACCCATACCTATGATCTTAAGGTCAAGGCCACAGACTTAGAAATTTTATATTTGATCCCTGATAATGTCAAATTCATGACAACAAATGACCAAACCGTAGCACAAGAAATCCTAACAAGAGCTAAAATGCCATAACATTTCCTCTTACCGTAATGATTCTAAGTTTTTGGGCAGATAGTCCCAAGCAAACAGTGCAGACCCAGATCAGACTGGTCCTAAAAAGCACCCTGACACTCCAGTATCACCCCAATTTCAGACGAGCTATGCTGTCTGCTAACAGCTCTTGTTGTTAGTTGTAATTGATGAAATGCACAATGCAATTATCTAACTTCTAATTAATGTACTGCAACCTTACATGAAGAAGCAATGGAGATGTGTTCGGGTAAAGAACATTTGAGCAGATCCATAGTAGAACAAGAAAACTCTGTATATGTACAATGAACCTTTTTTCTCATGCAATCTGATTAGTCTTCACCTTTTGCCTGAACAGCTAGTGCAGTCTGGTGTGGTAAGTGCAGTATGGTGTGGTCTTGAACAGGTGAAATGGCAAAAAGAGAAAGAACAGTTCAATTTCAAATGGCTCGCTGTTTTTTTGTTTTTTTTTTATAGCACTGCTCAGTCAGTGGCTTAGGCCACAGTTTTTTTTTTATTTAGGTTTAGGAGAGAGCCTACCCTATACTTTTAGCCCCTCCAGAAAATTAGAATTTGCATTTCAATTTTTATTTTTATTTTATGTCCCTACCCTTCAAATTTAGGGCTGAAATATTGCATTTTTACATGTATTTTTCTAAGAACATTATTTTACTTCACTGACCCAAGTTTTAGCACATTGTTTTCTTATTCCTACTTTCGAACAGGATTTTTTTTTTAAGAAATCTCCCACAAATCTAAAGATAAAAAACTCTGGTCTTACATCTCCAAGGTGACAGACCCAGCTAGCATTCTACGTAAATCTACATCGGGCCGTCATCGGCCCATCAGCTACCCTGACGGGCCGATGACGGCCCGATATAGATTTACATAGAATGCTGACTGGGGATATATTTGAGCAGCATCAGTTACTATGACAGGAATTGGATTCCCATAAAAATGTAGGACCTACAATGGTTAACCCATTTATGCCTGATATTACAATCTTTTTGACTTCACCATTACTGTTTAGTACTCCAAAATGTTTCAGGACATAACCAGGAAAACCCACAAAGGAAACAACTTTAATTTGTGGCTTTCTTTTTGCTTTCCTGCACATCAAGCCCCTTCTGGAAAATGATTCAGGTGAACAAATTCTTTTCTTTTACAATTAACCTCTTTTCAGAAGGGGACACAAACAATTTAGAGTTACCTCCCTTGAAAGTGTGTCCCTTCACCTTAATCTTTGCTGTTGCAGCATTCTGAATAATATATTCAGCTATTTTTATGTGAGAAAGCTTAGTGTTTAGGCTGTGCATATGTTTGTATAAAATCACACATGGTACTGTGTGTATTTATGCATTTGTTCAGTTTGCACAAATCTTTTTTATTAGAGAAAGTTTCTTAGCTCTTATTATTGCTAGGAAGCTGAAATGTCACAGCAGAGTGTCTGGGAAAAAGTACTATTTTAGTCTAAAGTATATTCAAGTTAGTCAAAGTAAAAAATCCTTTTGTAGAAACAATTGTTATTGTATTTTATTGCATAAAAAGCAATGCCGCATGATATTAACAGCTGTGCTTTAATCGGCGAAAAGCCATGTATTAACAAGGAAATTCATGCACTGTTAATGCACGGCTACGCAACTTTCAATATTATTGTACCGGGGCCACAGATTTGCTGCCATTATGAGATGTGTACTTCCCGATCCTAGTCCGTGGAAATTGCGTTCACGAGACATCGGTGAAAAGGCGAAACTAAATAGTGCAAGAAATGACACGAAATGTGGCAAATATTTTCAGTTTTTATGCAATAATAGCGATCGAACATGGTTTTTCAATGCATTAACATTCGCCAGGTCCCTAGGGAGGTGTTGAAAACCGAGGCCAGAGGGACCTGGCGAATGTTAATGGATGAAAAACCATGTCTGATTCTTATATTGATGTGAGTAACACCAGGAGGAAAGTTGTCTTCAGGGCCTATGCCCACAGTAAAGATACAGATCAGTCACCAAAAGCCACACGCTGTGATGAGGGTTTTGCTATAAAATGATACAAACTACCTAGTGATTCTGTAATTGGACAGCAAAAACCCTGATCAGTCTTCATAAGTGCATGGACTGATCTGTGCCATTGCTTTTCACATGTCATGAAGTCACATTTTCACATGGTACATCTGATTTTAACCCTTGTCCTGCTGCATAAATTAAGATGCCATGCCCACTTCTAATTTTCAGCCAATCAGATAACTTGGTCCAGATCATTGCTCTAAATTCACATACTTAATGGCAAACAGTGCTGATTTAGATCAGTTGGCTTCTTCAGAAGCCAACTGATCTGGATCTACTCTGTTTGCAAAAGCAAGATATATCCGTGTTCAGCAGGACTAGGGTTAATATTTTAGCCTAAACTGTTTTCAGGTTTGTGAAATTTTACACCCGGATGTAGTTTCTTAGAAACCATTTACTAGTATTTTATAGATTTCTAGACTTGTCATTTTATACGAATTCATGTACATGTTTATATTGGACTGAGCATGCCTATTTTGTAATTTTTGTATTGGTTCCCACATTTATACCAGTATACATGTATGAATTGTTTGATACTGTATATACCCAAACTATTGGGACAGGTAAGCCTGAGTAAACAGTGTAGACCAAGATCGTTTGCCACCAAATAAGGCGTCTGATCAAGGTCTACACTGCCACTCTTCCAGCAGTTTATGGTCTCACCAATGTGTTGTAAAATTGATTTGTTCATTTTTTGACATGTATGATAATTGGTTAAAGTGTTCCAATATTTAAGGTAAATACAGAACATATTTATTCTAGACTAAGAAGATATGTATTGTAATTTTTTTATGACTTTTTCTCGTATACTAGTATATATGTTATATGGGTTGTTAGATTATAATATAATGCATACCTCCAGATAATAGCCATATTCACATAAATATTATTTGTAATTTCTCCTGGAAAACATATATTCATGGTAATCAGAAATACCTTGGTGAAGTGCTTCAGATGAGTATCCACAAATTATGTTTTTCTGGAGAAATAAGAAAACTGTCATTGCTTTTGGTTGAAAGAAAGTGCCTTATCTGGAGATACGAACATCACGAAAACATGCCTATATAATTTTGACCCCCTTAAACACAATTTTTATATAGTAAAATTGGGGTTTACAGGGGTACACATTAGTTTTCATATTTCTGCTCAAAACATAGATTGTGGGTACTCATTAGATCCGCCTCGCCGAGGCGGTTCTAACGAGTACCCACAATCTATGTTTTGAGCAGAAATATGATAAATATGAGAATTTTTATCTGAAAATTTTCATTTTTTTTGGTGGTAAAATTTTCATTATATTTGAATAGGCATGTTTTCGTAATGTATGGAAAATATGAGGTGTATGCCATATATACTCAGAGTCACCTGTACAGCCTTGCACAGTGAAGCAGGATCCCTGCTGTTCCAACAGGTACTATTTTACCTTTTCAAAATAAACTTAATCGAACAGTGGAGTCTTTTTCAGACAGCTTGGATGTGGAGGTTGGACAAGTCCTTCATTGTACGCTTCTCAAATGTAATGCAGATTTCTCATTTATTGGCCAAGCCTTTCTTTTTTCTTAATATATTGTTAATTTTCTGTGATATTAACATTTTTGTAATAATATTTAATTTGTGACTGTACATAAATATATATCTTTATGAGTTCAATAGTTTAGATCCTCTACTTTGTTTCATTGCAGTTTTGTAATTATTTGTTTTACTGTGATGGTTCACTGATGATGTAGAGGACCCTATGCAGATCAGACACATATTTGTAATTTTAGCTGCATCAGAATTAAAGATGCAATTTTGATAAAGTAAAATTAGTTTAAGCCCCTCTCCAACCCCAACGCTCAGTAGTTCTTTTTTTTCCTGACCATTCCAAGGTGGTTCCTGTGTTGCAGTTATTCTTTGTTTTTATATTGGTTATTGTAACTATCGTTAAGATGTCTTATCATGGTATGTTCCTCATCTCTTCTTTTGGTGCCTTGTAATCGGGAAGGCTGTGCCCCAAGATTGTGGACTTTTCATTGTATAGCCTGAACCATTTTCTCTTGTGTCTGTGCATATATGTCTGTCCAATACGCGTATATGCTAAGGCCTATTAGTTTTGTTTTGTTTTACACAATTCATGGCATTAAAATATTGTAGAACCTGGGGTTGGTCTTATGTTTGTTTTGCTTCACCTGTCTCCTTTTATCACTTTATATAATGACCTGAGGAAACAAAAAGTAATTCTGTGTTTTAATTCTATGTCTTCCAGGGAAGGGGTGGATATTGATATTGATGGCTATGACCTCATTCTCAAGGTCAGCATGATTTATTTTGTTGGCCCCATTTTCCAGGCCAAAGTAGAACCAAGCAATGCAGTATATTCATATTAACTTTTTTTTTTTTCGTTTTGATGGACCCCTATGTTGTTGTTGTTTTCAGTTAAGTCTCTTAGGTGCAGGGGGTCCCAGGGTACGAAACCATAACAGGCACAACCCCTACACCCGCGTCCGTACGTCGTCTATCGTCTGTGAAGTTTTTGTCAGTCATCCTTGCGGTAGTCAAAGATGCCAGGAGTAGCGAAAGGAGTGATTAGAGGCGACAGTGCAAGGTCTAGGCGGAGGCACCGTGCAGAAAAGTTCTAAGTTTTCCTTTTTGGCTTCTGAACGGTGACTAGTTAGAACTCCTAACTAGGTCATCTCACCCGGACCTGTGTGCATAGTGGAAAACAGTCTGTAAGTTACAGAATTTTGACGGGCCGCCGAAAGATGTGAGCTTTTAATCTCGCACAGACTGCGTGGCAAAACGGCAGTCGTACATGCACAGCTCTCGTGTGACCTAAATTTTGGTCTGGAGGCGCAGCGGTGCCGAAAGTGATTTAAGTTTTACTGTTTTTCACTAGGCTTTAATTCGGGACTTCGTTAGAATTCCTAACTAGGTCACCTCGCCCGGACTCTGTATGCTGCGGAAAAACAGACTGTAAGTTACTGAATTTTGTCGGACGGCCTAAGTGTGGAGCTTTCAATCTCGCACGAAATGCGTTACCGTTAAATTTGCATTTACATGCTCAGCTCGTTAGCGACCTAGATCGCTGCTGTTTTAAGAGTCGTCCAGCGGCCAGCATCGCACTAGAGGTAGCTCTGACAGTTTCTTGATGTACTGTCTGCGTGATCTGTCCCAGGTCTTTGTGCAGGGCTTGGTTGTGAATCTTGTGTCGCCCCGTGGATCGATCCCCAATGAAGTGCAGGGTGGTACTTCGACTCTGGTGGTTTGTCGAAAGCTGCTATCTTCTTGTCCGTGTGGATGATGGCGTAGGTAGGTCGCCAATCTGGATGGTTTAGATGCTTCATCTGGAAGTAAATCACCTCTCCATCATTTTCCCTGTGGTGGACTATTTTGCCGATCTTGTACTTCTGCAGACTTCTGGGACAATACTTGTACGCTACCGGCGGCAGCGGTTTCTTTTCGTTGAATGATTCGTCTGATTCTTCGTCGAATGATTCGTCTGGTGATCCTGGTAGAGATACACACATTTCTTCCTCTTCAGCATAGATAGTAGCCGGCTGTTGTCTAATTAAAGTGGCAGGCTCTGGAACTGTCAGAGTTTCTTCTCTTGGTGGTGGTGTCTCTTTGTAGACAGGCGCTGATTTCTTTGGCTGCTGTCTCGCTGGTGCTTGCCAGTGGAGGGAGTAGGCTGCCTCCTACTGCCGGCCCTCTTCTTGTCTGGTTGGTCGGTAGATTTCCGGAAGGTCACTTGGATCTGGACGTGATCCTTTCCGTCCACCATTCTCCATAATGGCGAGCCGTCGAAGCTGTACTGGCGCAGAGGGTTGAGTAAAACTTCTGGCAAAACTTCAGTCATAGTTGGTTAATAGTTGGTTAAGCGATCTTGACTCTTCAGAGGTCGAAGGTCGAATGAGAAAAATAAATGGACCCCTATCAGCTAAACACGTTTTAATAGTACATAACTATGTGTACAGAACCTTAACGTTGTACAGCTAGAATACGAGATGTATGCTGACTTAAGAATTACATGGCTTATGTGTCATTTTAACATATCTACCCTGAAGGGTGGGCTATCTTTAAATATCTTATTCTCTATTATAATATCAAACTGTTTTGATACTTAAACAACATTTTTACAGCATATATGACGCCTTTATGCTATTAGTTTTATTGTCACTGCATATTATACCCCCTGCAAACTGTGTTTATAAGGGGTGGCGGGGGAGGTAGGGGGAGGTGTGTCTTGTGGTGGGGGCTGGGGGCAGTGAGGGTAGGTATACTGTTTTCACATTGTCTGTCCATCTGATATGTTTGGTTTCTGTGCAGGGGCTATCTAATAAGCACTGCTTGCTGACATTTCCTATTGAATTTTTATCGAAGTTATTTCCCAGTTGTTCTCTGAATATAGTATTAATGCTTAGCATTTCTTTTGTTTTTATAGCAATTGTCAGTTTTATTACCGTATTTACACAAAGGAGACAGCATTTCGCACAGTTACATTTGTCCTTGGCGAAGACTCAGATGTACAGGCTGATCAGTCATCAGTGGTCATCTTGGCTCCCACAGAGTGCCCTGCAAAGACTGATCAGACTGCGAGGATGCACAGACTGATCAGTGTCTTTGCTGGTGAGATTTGTATTGTGTAGAAAATGCTGTGCCTCAGCTGATAGTATTACAATTAGCCTCGGATGTGTATGTTGTTTATCATCAGGGTTTGATTTCATCTAGTTGATACCTTGCACAACTGCTATTATTGCAAGTTTTCGCCTTTTCTCTTATACTTCAACCCCATGTCCCGAAATTCTTCATCAGAGAGAGGTTCCCTCACTGCTATTCTTCGTTATTGTCTGCAGTACACTTTAATTCCGAAAGCAGATAATGAAGACCTGTATCATTCTGTGCAAATCTGCAAGCTGATTTGAGTTTTCAAAGACACTTTTTCCCGTGACATATGTCTCAAAGACACCTTTGCTACTATTTAGTATTTGTAAAGGGGAAAAATAGGTACTTGATCAGATAAAGTGGTGATGTAAATCATGTTCATTTAGTCCTTGGAATTCCTTTTCATCTCCGTATGGTTAAATATACTTAAGGAGAATGTATACACTTCTACGGAAAATAACTCGGTCGAAACAGTTTTTGGTACCTTTTGAAAAGAGGTCTTTTCTAAGAAGAAAGAATATGCTCACATTGGGGGCAGATGGGAGCAAATTCTTTACTTTTAGAGCAGGTGCCTTTGCACATTACGAAAACATGCCTATTCAAATACACTGAAGATTTTACCACCAAAAAATGAAAATTTTCAGATAAAAAATTCTGAAATTTTTCATATTTCAGCTAAAAAACATAGATTGTGGGTACTCGTTAGAACCGCCTCGACGAGGCGGTTCTAACGAGTACCCACAATCTATGTTTTTTTAGCAGAAATAAGAAAAATGTATACCCCTGTAAACCCTAGTTTTACTGTATAAGAGTGGCGTTTAAGGGGGTCAAACTTATATAGGTATGTTTTCGTGATGAGAAATGACCTAGTGTACAGGAATGCAAATATGACAGAACAAATTTGTATCTTCTTTAAAAACAATAGAAATGAATTTTGTAGGTGTATCAAGTCTATTTAAGTACAGCCGACTCTCGTTATCTCGAATTCTAAGAGACTCTCTAAAATACTTCAAGATATCCGTACCTCGACATATCAGATTTGCAGAATTTAGGAAAAATAAATCGAAGAACCACATTTAACAAATGTGTATGTAATTTGACTCCTGATTTTATATATATATTGAAAAACTTGTGGAAAAGAGGAGAAATTGCTCCTTAGGAGCAATTTCTCCTCTTTTCCACAATAGTTTGTTACCTGTTGTTAGATTTTCATGTTTGAGCAGGGACCAGATTTTCGCTTCGAAATAAGCGGTTATTCAAGATAAGCGAGGTCAAGATAACGAGAGTCAACTGTATTAATTAGCCTTGAAATATGCTTTATAGTTGATCTTGCCAGCAATATATGAATGTATGATCAGATAGATACATGTCTGCATGTACTGTTTTACGATTGTTCATAATAGTTTTGTACTTTGTGGCATTTTATAATTGTGCAAACTTTTTATTAAAGGAATTAAATGTTTTGTCTTGTTTGTATACCTTTATTCCAGTTACAAAATATGTATGAAACTGACTCTGATCCTTATCTGCTGGTTTATGCAACCCCTACCCTCCCCTAATACACCACATGGCAGGGATGCAAAACTGTATTTAACCTTAATATTACAACAACTATTTGACCTGCTTTGAGCCGGCCTCGGTGGCTCAGTTGGATGTGCATCCGACTGGAGACCAGGAGGTCGCGTGTTCGAACCCCGCTGAGGTCGGCAACATTCTTTCGTGGAGATTGATCATGAAATATTTTCTACGGTCATTCTCTCCCTTCCGCTGATTCAAGAAGGGCAGTTGTCAGTTTCTGGCGAAAGAATGTGCACAATACTGGTTAACCGCTTAGAGGATTAAGCCTGCCCAGTAAACGTGTGGTTAGGTAACTGACCACGCTCGACATGACACCATTGGGTTGACTGGGGCCGTAAAACCTCAACACAAACAAATTTGACCTGCTTTGAAAGGTCACTTAGTGTTAACCCTACGCTTAGTGTAACCCGTTAACACTAATCATCGCAACTGCATCGCTTTGTGTTAAAGGATGACAATCAGTGTTCATGCTGTCAATACATTGTGCAATACCAACGCAAAGCGTAAACCTTGCCAGTTTCGGTCTTCATTGTTCCACTTGTTCGCTCCATGTTTTTTTTTTTTTTTTCAAGTTCTTATATCATTAGAAAGTATTTCTATAAGACTCATAGGCGCCCGTTGCACATTGATGACAGTGCATTGAGACACTATGGCTGACCAAGTAACCAAGTTTCATTAACCCTCAATCAAGACATAATATTATGTCACAGTGGTGATTATCGATTTCACTGGCACCGCTTAATACATATGGGGTTGCATTTATGTTCAGAACGGGGGTGGTCAGGTGTAGCGAAGGTGTCGTGTATCTTGCGTCACTGGAGCGTCCTACTGATATTGGCTTATTAGCCGATAATGGTAGAGGGGGTGCTTTTATTTCTTCTTTTTCTTCACTTTCATTCTAGTTCTTTTTCTTCCTTGTCCCTCTTCCATCTCTACTATCTCTTCTATTTTTTTCTCCCTTTCTCTGGGAGACGACGCCACCGGGGCGTCCAACTAATATTGCCTTACAGTTGCGCAAGGCCTGCTACCATTGCAGCAGTTGCGGATAGAGAGGGAGTGTTTTAACTTCTGTTTCTTCACTTTCATTCATTGTTCCTCCTCCCAATCCCTCTCTTTCATCTCATCTACTATCTCTTCTATTTCTCTTCTCCCTTTCTCTGGGAGACGACACAAAATGACCCACAAGGGTTGACGTGTCGTTAAATCCCCAAACAATCAATCAAATTCTCTGGGAGACGACACAAAATGACCCACAAGGATTGTCGTGTCGTTAAACCCAAACACAATCAAAATAATGCTTAGTAAAATATGCACTTAAATTAATAGTCGCTAAAATATGACTGAATAACATTGAATGTCTTGTTTTGTCTCCGACTCATCCTAAAAATGCCATGCATTCATCAGATAGTCCTATATCTCTCAATCCTCATTTCAAAATATGTAAAAAGGCAAATCACTGAACCATGAAATATAGGTACTAATGTAACACTAACAAGTTCTCGTGCCACACTATATCGGTATCCTAAGTAAGACAATCACTCGCGAAAACACCTTTAAGATACAAGACAAAATCACTAGACTATGGCATAGCGCAGGCCGACTTAATATCTCATGAGGTCATTTTAACTGCATAATACATTAACCTATTGATAATGTGCTACTCTTTTCAGTATTTAAACCTTCCACAGAAAACGGCGTCTTAATCCAGAAGGTCCCTTAGGCGTTTACCTGTGTGACGTCACTTCCCGCTGTTTTGATCAGGTGTCCGGTTTCTTTTCTATGGAACAAAGAAAATAAACAGGATCTTTACCGGGTAAAAAAATCTAATTTATTTCTCTTTTATCCAGAATATTTCTTATTTCCTAGTATTCGTACGTTCCTTTATCATTCCTTACACAGATGATTCTTTCTCTTTTCATATATTTCGCTTTTCGATTTCTTGTTATTATTGATCGTCGATCGATGTCATACTTTTTCGCGACTTTTGATGACCACCGTTCAAAGCGTTTGTGGTCGTATCAAAGCGTCGTGGGATAACCATTCTAATTGTTTGTCTTGTTCTTCTTTTTCTAGATTATCAACGTGCTTCGAGATCAACTATGGCTTGGAAAAGACTTGCCAAAAGAAAGTTGTTGATTCGGACTTGTCCGATGACAACTCTACAAAAGATGGGATCACCACCCTGCATGGCAGTACTGGCGGGGGTAGGCCTCACATTGGTGGCATCTACACGGATGGGCATTTCATCCAGAGTTTGTCCACCAGGCACCCGTCACCAGTCACCGGGCACCAGGCACCAGTCATCTTCACCAGGCAATGATCAACCAGTCACCGGGCACCAGTCATTGGTCATCCAGGCACCGTTCAGTGAGTGGTGAGCACCAGTGATAAGGCACCAGTCACTGGGCACCGGTCAATGAGTCAAATACCAGGCACGGGGCACTGGTTAACCAGGCTCCAGGCACCGGTCATCAGGCAGCAAAAGTTAGGCGCTAAGTACCGGGTGGCCAATTAGAGACGCTCCTTGAGTTCGGAGCAATCAGTCACGAATGAGCCTACAGTGCATAAACAAAGACTGCTACTTTCACAGGAACCAGATTTCAATACTATGTCAGACCTCAGTATTGTGATCGAGCCCCCAACAAATACTTGGGAGTCTAATAGTCTGCTTCTCTTAAAAGACTGAGCAGAAGAAATCAGTCTAAATGCAAACATAAAAAGAGGATAAGATACAGTTCATTCTCATCTTTTTCTTCATCATCTTCTTTGTCTTCACCAGCAGAATCAGAAAGTCAAAAGGTCTAAACATTCACAAAAGATAAGAAGACGTCGATCTCCCTCTTCTTTTTCTTCCGAATCTCTTAAAGACTATGGTCGTTACCAAAGACAAAAACATCCTTCTCCTCAGGTTGTCAATGTTCAGACATCACAACAACCTGATAGGATTATAGAGGACACACCGAATATACATTCCGATAATGCGGTGCACCAACTATCAAAGGGCTTAGGTTCGGAATCCGAACAAGAAACCCGGTCCTTTGATAAGGCCATTAATGAAGATATTTTCTTACTGAGAATATTCCCCATCTAGATACAGACGCTTCGCATTTAGACATGTCTAGCAGGGGCAAATATTCTATTCGAATCAAAACATGGAAATTCGGGAAAAAAGAGCTCGCAATTTAGTGGCTATTAATTCCCGTGCTGACCTATTTTCATCGGCAGTTTATCTGTGTCTGCAACAAGAGTCTATGTTAGTCAATGCCTTGTCAAACTTTTGGAAGCGTTGGCCAAATCAGTCAAGCATGCTACAGCCATGTCGTCTATATTGGCCATAAAATTATTTTAGGCTAGACTTGGCGTAGCTATAGGCTCTTCTAAATTGCTTTTGGATCATTCTAGCCAGGAACTGAGAAATGACCCAATTACATCTCAGCAATTATTTGACAATAAGGTCAAGGAAGATGCAAAATCTAATTACGAAGCGCAACAACATATATATTTGGCTTTTTCCGCTAGTAATACAAGTCTACAACAACAAAAATCATCAAATGCGGCTACAGGTCCGTTCAGAAAACCTTAACAGCCGACAAAATATTGTCTAAGAATCAATCACAATCCTATATGTCGAATACAAAAAGGACTTTCCTAAGAGGAGTAGTCACATAAAGCAGTTCCCCTCCTCTAAACCTGCATCGTCTTCCACAAAGTTCTGAAAGCCAACCCTTTCCACTGCCTATCTCACCACGCCCAGATTTTCCAGTGGGAGGAAGATTGGCCCACTTTCCTGAATAATGGGGAGATTAAACTCAAAACAAATGTCCTTTCTATCGTCCGGAGAGGTTTCAGGATACCATTCGATTCGCCCCCCAAACCCTATCAATATTTTGGATAAACAAAGTAAGAGAAAAGTCCAGGGAGTGCCACAATCACAAAGCGCAGCCCTTCCCAGACTCCAACAGGAAGAGGAAACCGACAAATCAAAACAAGCACAAACGCACGAAAAGCACCAAGATTAGCTCTCTCTTCCTCAAGCGAGGTAATCGCAATACTAAAAGGACTGAAAACACAAGAAAAAAATGACACACGGAAAGACATACAACAAATCGCCTCGTAGAATAAACCATAAAGCAACAAAGAGTAAGACTAACACCGGGACCACCGCCTTAGAACGGTCAGTAGAGCAAACCACCGTGGGGTTTAAAGCACTTTTACAGCTAGCTAACTTCACCCTGGGTCCCGATGCTACTCTTAATACAGAAACACATAAAAATTCGGTTCTCTTAAAGGCTCCAAACTCAGCCAATGCATCAAGTCGAAAACAAAAATCATTAATTAATTTCTGTATTAAGAGTAGCATCGGACCCCAGGGTAAAGTTGGCTAGCCGTAAAAGTGCTTTAACCCCTCCTCGGTGGTTTTTTCTACTGACCGTTCTAAGGCGGTGGTCCCAGTGTTAGTCTTACTCTTTTTACTAGTTGTGTTGTGTTGCTAGCATTTTGGTCACCTTCAACAGCTGCCCATTTGGCTTTCTGTTTTACTGTTGTCTTACGAGTAGCATCTGGACCCAGCGTGAAGTGGCTGGCCGTAAAAGTGCTTTAAACCCCATTCTACTGACCGTTCTAAGGCGGTGCTCCCGGTATTAGTCTTTGTGGTTTATTAATACAGAAATACATAAAAAAATTGGTTTGCATAAAGGCCCCCCTACTAAGTCAATGCATGAAAGCAAAAGTATAAAAATCAAATTAATCACAATGATAAACAAAGACGAGTACTCATGGCTAATTCTTCTGTATGATAGAGTAAATGAAAACCAACAGTTGAACCACGGCGGGCCAAGCCAAAGTTATATCGTCAAGCCCCAACCCACTGGTTAACCCACTGGACCACCGCCTTAGACCGGTCAGTAGAACAAACCACCGGAGGGTTATGTGTATGTTGCCAGACTTATGCATGCTTAAGCCACAAAGAAGACCTGCATATGTAGAATCTCAAAGTACCAGAACTATTTGTTCTCCCATTCTTTCCCTTCTTTTCTTGGTCAGGGCTCATAGACATTAGAATGGGGTGCAACATGTTTACCGTGTAATTCTGACCTTCCTATACACTTGGTTACATATTCTTTCTTTCGGATCCTTTATGACATATGTCTAATTGTCGGAAATTCATGCTGATTTGCCATTTGGGAGGAATATTCCTTAAGTGGTTTTCTAACAAAGCAAATGATCATCTATGACCATATAAATCTACTTTGCGTTATCTGAAGCTGCATGGATATTCAAGAATTTCATAGGAAGTATATTTAGGTTCCAGCTGACAAGGCCGCAAAAACGTATTCGTTGTTTGACGGTTACATCATATGTTATACACTGAAACTGCGTCTGACTGGTGATCAGGGGGTTGCGGGTTCGACACCCGCTGGGTCGGAAACATTTTTTTTCGTGGAGATTTGATCATGAAATATTTTCTACAGTCATTCTCTCCCTTCCGCTGATTCAAGAAGGACAGTTGTCAGCTTCTGGCGGAAGAATGTGCACAATAATGGTTAACCGTTTAGAGGACTAAGCCTACCCACAAAAAAGTGTGTTTAGTACAGTGACTGCGCTCAACATGACCACACTGGATTGATTGGGCCATAAAACCTCAACACAAACAACATAAACAAACAAACCAAGGCCTATAAAGAGACTTCGGAAGAAGTGGTCTATAGCCACTGCAACCATTTGGCTCTGGGTTTCTCTGTTAATTGTAAGGAACAGCTTGACAAGCTTCCTACGATGTATTGGTTACCTTAGCCTCATAAAAGACCATATAAAGCACGTTCTGGTGAGGAACTTAATAAATCAAAGTCAAGAGGATTTCAAGCGTCCAGTTTGTCAAAATATTATTTTTCTGCGCTTTGCGCTACTTACTTTTTGTTATGTAGTGTTTCACTATCTAATGGTTTTCTTTTTTTTTTATAATTATGCAAGTTGAATTTATATTGAGATAAGTTTGGGTGACAGATGTTCCACTTTTTTGGAAAGAGTTGCCAACTTTGCTTGCCGTCTTTTCATTTTGTGGCTGCTTTATTATATTTGTCTGTCTTCCCCTTTGGTGTTTGGGGCTTTATGTGGATCTGATTGTATCAGTGCCCGATCCCTTTTATTTACTTTTCCTCATAATTTAATCAAAGAGAACCTTACAGGCTTAATTGAGAGTTGTTTTCAAAGGGAACGCTCTCCGCATCTTCCTTGTAACGATAGGAATGCATTCTTTACTTCTGATGACCAAAATCGGTTTAAAATTTGGTCTTGTCAAACCGTATATGACGAGTTATCGTACCTTTTAGATAACATTTTCAATAGATTTACAACTATTTTAGACAGACAAATTGTGGAAATACCGACGAGTACTAGATTTGCTCCCCTTGTAACAGATTTGTTTTCTTATAAAAGAGATTTTATGATCTCTGCTTCTGATGATACACAAGCTGATATTAATTAAGCTTTCAATTCAACTTCCAGATATTTGGACGGACTTTGGAATATTGACAATCTTTACTGAAATGCAATTGAACAATTCTACTGATACCGAAGCCCCAGTTTTAGATTCGAACTTATCAATTTCAAAAGGTGTTATTTCATCCACAATTTACGACAAACGTGGTGTTTCTGAGTTTGACATGAATTATTTCCCGTTTGTGGATAGCGACGTTCCTCGTTCCTCTTCTTATGATGGTTACTTTTCTCATCCTATTCGGTTTGCAAGAATGTCTAATCATTTGGCTGATTGCAGTGCTCGTAACAAAACGTTCACTGTCAAATATCTCCAAGAGGGGTATCGGTATCATAAACTTTGGAAAGCTTTATCGTCGACACTATGAATTGTTTTCTAAATACGATACCTGACTAAAACACATCTGCTACAAGCCATATCGAAACCTGATTTGTTATGATGATTTAGTGTACAAGATTAGAAAAAATGTAGGTAAACCGGAATTTTCTGATCAATTTAGTAAAATTATGATGTAATTTTAACAAAACGGGTATAATGTGCATGCCATAACATAATCTACTTATCGGTTGACCCGATCAAGGCTGACCACTTTGTGTACCTCTTTAATTGCACGCCTGTGAGTCGGGGCGCAGACTCTGTGATGGCCCTGACTTCAACACGATTCTTTACTTGGTTTGGAATATTTTATTTCTGTTCTTCGGCCCGCCGGGGTTTTATTGGTGGTTTTCATTTGCTCCAGTATTCCAGTGGTATTGTTGGACAGCCCAGAGATCTTCAAATATCACGTTATCTCTGTTTCCTCATCCTTGCTTCATCATAGACAATCTTTTTTTACCTTTGATTTGTGTAGAATCAGTGGATGTAGAATTAGACAAGTATACACGTCTTTGTTTTATCACAGTGATTTATTTGATTTTTTATGTTTTCGCTGTGATGCATCGACTCAGTAGGGAGTTTATGTATTTCCGTGTTAAGAGTAGCATTGAGAAGCAGGGTGAAGTAAGTCGACTGTAAACGTGCTTTAAACCCCACGGTAGTTTATACTACTGACCGTTCGAAGGCGGTGGTCCCTTACTCTGTGTAGCTTTGTGGTTAATTCTGCGAGTTGATTTATATGAAGTCTTGCTTTGCGTTTTGTCCTTGTTTTCAGTCCTTTTAGCCGTGCGATCGCCTCGTTTGGGGAAGAGAGAGAGAGAGAGAGAGAGAGAGAGAGAGAGCTGGTTTGTGTGCTTTCCATACGTTTGTTTGTTTAGCGCGTGATGGTTTACGTCTCTTTCCTCTTCAGGGATTGGCTGCGACTTCTAATTCTAGCATTCCCTTGACATTTCTTTTATTTTTTTCTATGGTTAATTTGTGCCCGTAATGAGTCTCCAAAGAGCCAGATGACCTCGAAATATATATTTTTACTAGTATGGAGGCTGAGGGATAGGGTTGGGATCCCGTACAGCTAGCGGAAGGAATACCCACACCCCAAACCCCAATCTCCAACCCAGTAATTAATTACTGACCATTCCAAGGCGATGCTTTTGTTTCACTTAAACATGTTTTTCTTTTAACAATTATATGACGTAAAGATATATTCAATTAAGTTTGGGCAACAGTTGCGCCATTTTGAAGAAAGGGTTGTCAACTCAGCTTGCCATCTGTTCTTTTTGTGGCTGTTTAGTTGTGTTTGTCTTCTTGCCCTTTGAATTTGAGAACTTGATGTGGATCTGATTGTATCTGTTCCTGAGTTCACTTCTTTACTTTTTGTATACATATGCTGTTTCATTATTTACAACGGAATTTTTTATTATTCAAAAATAAGATAAGGCAAATAAATAAAACATAGGGATCTTTTAAACGACATCTCTGAAAGATTTGAAGCAATTTCAAGCTACATGTAAACATGCGTTTGTTTGTTTAGAGCGTGATGGTTTATGTCTCTTTCCTCTTCAGGGATTGGCTGCGACTTCTAATTCTAGCATTCCCTTGACATTTCTTTTATTTTTTCTATGGTTAATTTGTGCCCGTATTGAGTCTCCAAAGAGCCAGATGACCTCGAAATATATATTTTTACTAGTATGGAGGCTGAGGGATAGGGTTGGGATCCCGTACAGCTAGCGGAAGGAATACCCACACCCCCAAACCCCAATCTCCAACCCAGTAATTAATTACTGACCATTCCAAGGCGATGCTTTTGTTTCACTTAAACATGTTTTTCTTTTAACAATTGTATGACGTAAAGATATATTCAATTAAGTTTGGGTAACAGTTGCGCCATTTTGAAGAAAGGGTTGTCAACTCAGCTTGCCATCTGTTCTTTTTGTGGCTGTTTAGTTGTGTTTGTCTTCTTGCCCTTTGAATATGAGAACTTGATGTGGATCTGATTGTATCAGTTCCTGAGTTCACTTCTTTAGTTTTTTTGTACATATGCTGTTTTATTATTTACAACGGAATTTTTTATTATTCAAAAATAAGGTAAGGCAAATAAATAAAACATAGGGATCTTTTAAACGACATCTCTGAAAGATTTGAAGCAATTTCAAGCTACATGTAAACATTGCATTTATTATTTTGTATTCTTAAACAGGTTTCTACCTGGTGGATGGTTACTTGCCAGATAACCAGTTTGATTTATAATCACAGCAACCGAAAACGGCCATTAATTTATAATGGGAACATCGTAAAACCAGGAACACGTAAACGATTTGAGGTTTCTCTTAATTTTGTTGCTGATAAGGCGAATCGATTGCTTGTCAGGCAACAGAAAAATGCAACGGATTTAGTAAGAAAAATAGCTAAGATTTGTTTTCCATGACAGACTTGAGTTGGGAGCCTTTATGCGAACCAATTTTTATGTGTTTCTGTATTAAGAGTAGCATCGGGACCCAGGGTGAAGTTAGCTAGCTGTAAAAGTGCTTTAAAACCCGCCCCACACGCTCTGTGGTTTACTCTACTGACCGTTCTAAGGCGGTGGTCCCGGTGTGAGTCTTAATCTTTATTGTTTGTGGTTTATTCTACGGGGCGATTTGTTGTATGTTTTTCCATGTGTTTGCAATTGCCTCGCTTGGGGAAGAGAGAGCTAATCTTAGTGCTTTTCGTACGTTTGTTCGATTTGTGCTTGTTTGGATTTGTCGGTGTCCTCTTCCTCTTGGGGTCTGGGAAGGGCTGTGGTTTGTGATTGTGGCACTTCCTGGACTTTTCTCTTTTGTAGACGAAGCCGCGTTTTTGGATTTACATTTATCTATTGTAGATAGGTTTGTTTCCTGCAAACTTTACGATAAACGCGATGATTTTGATTTTGAGATCGTAAATTTTCCTTTCTTGGATGGTGATGTTCCTCGTGCGGCATTCTTTGGTGTTTATATTTCACAATTAATTCGATTTGCCAGAGTTTCTAGTCATGTAGCTGACTTCAACACTCGTCATAAATTGCTAACTGCTAAACTTCTTAATCAGGGTTATTGGTATCATAAACAATGTAAAGCCTTTTCTAAGTTTTATAGGCGTCATTCCGATTTAGTTTCTAAATTCAATGTTGGACTTAAATCTCTTCTGCAACAAGGCCTATCGGAACCCGAATTTTATGGTAACTTAGTATATAAATTCAGAAAAATATATGCTTGCAATGACTTCCGTACCCAATTTCGTAAAATCATTCTTCGATATAAAAAGATTGGGTACAACATAAATGTTATACGACAGATTGCATGCATGGTTGTTAACCCAATCACGGTTAATAACTTTGCTTCCCTCTTTAATTGCACGCCGGCGGGTTAGGCCTCAGATTCTATGATGGTTCCTGCGTAAAGGCTTACTTGAAATTTAATTTTGGGTAATGTTGGTTGGTACTTGATGCTCTATCTTTGGTCGGGCCCACCGGAGTCTTACTATTGGTTTTCTTTTGCTCTAGTATTTCAGTTGTTTCTTGCTGGCAAGTCCTCATCGTTGTTTCATCTCTGTAATTTGCTGATTTTTTTGTGTTCTCGGAGATGTAGCAGTGATGAGTTAGGAAACCTTAATGCGGACTGAACATATTATGTGTCTAAACCGCGGCAGAAGTAAGGGCGAGGATTGTGGCCATGTAAAATCGACTTAAGTAGCCCCCCCCCCCCCCCCCCCCCCCCCGCCCCCTGTGAAAGAAATACTTTTCACTGACCGTTCCAAGGCGGTTCTTCTGTCATGGTTTATTTTTGTTATAGTTCGTCTTTGAATGTGTGTGTCGCTTACATCTGTTTGTTTTGGATAGCCATTTGGCCACTTTGTTGGAAAGTAACTGTCCGTTTGGCTTTCTGCTAGTTGTGTTTCCATTAGGGTCCAATTATTTTGTGTTTGTGTTTCTTTCCCTTTGATGTCTCTGATGGGAGGTGTGGGATAATTGCATCGATTCCTGATCATTGCCTTCCTTTATATTTAGCAGTTTGAACTGCATTTGGGACGTCTATTTCGTGGGGGATATTATATCAACATTTGTTACATTATGATGACAAAGTTGGACTTATTAGAAAAAATTATTACTGTTGTGGATTTTATCGATGTGTAACCTCCGGCAAATAATACACAAACTGAACATAACGGTTTTTTAGTTAGTGATTGATTCGCCGGAGTTTTCAAATCGATAAAATTCGCACAAAAAATCATTCATATAATGACCACACATAATAACGGTTGTGTTTGATTGCCACAAGAACAGTTAGTTTTACAATAGGAAAAAAAAGGTAAGAGAAAAGTCCAGGGAGTGGCACAATCACAAACCGCAGCCCTTCCCAGACTCCAAGAGGAAGAGGAAACCGACAAATCTAAACAAGCACAAACCGAACAAACGTACGAAAAGCACTAAGATTAGCTCTCTCCGCCCAGGCAATTGCAATACTAAAAGGACTGAAAAACACAAGAACAAAATGACACACGGAAAGACACACAACAAATCGCCTCGTAGAATAAACCAGAAAGCAACAAAGAGCAAGACTAACACCGGGACTACCGCCCCAGAACGGTCAGCAGAGCAAACCACCGGGAGGGTGGTGGGGGGGGGGGGGGGAGGGGGTTAAAGCACTCTTACAGCCAGCTAACTTCACCCTGGATCCCGATGCTACTCTTAATACAGAAACACACAAAAAGCCGGTCCGCACAAAGGCCCCCAACTCAGCCAACGCACCAAAGCGAAAACACAAAAACCAAACCAACCACCACAACAAACAAAGACGAGAACCCTCGGCCAACTCCACTGCATGCCAGAGCAAATGAAAACCAACAGTTGAACCACGGCAGGCCAAGCCAAAGACATATCGTCAAGCCCCAACCCACTGGTTACAGTTTTACGAAGATGCCGTCATTGAAAACCTCGTTTGGTTGTAACCAAACCTCGTTGCAATATCTGCTCTCAAGCTATTGAATCAATCTAAAACTAATTGGACAATACTGATTCTTGTGTGGTTTTCTACTGAGTGACAGACCATTATCTTTATTCTTTGTTTTCTGCTGATCAGACTGTTTGACAGGTTGCCGTGGCAACACAAATGCCTCAAAGACTTACTAGCGGTAATAATTAAAAGTTATCTCTATAAAAGCTGTCTTGATTTGACTTCAGCTTGGCACAAAAGGTTCTTAGGTGGTACCCTACAATGATTTAGATTGGCAGTTCTAAGTTTTGATTAGCCTTCAACTGTAAGTTTCACAATATGAAAGTTACATTTCTGATGAGGTGGATTAGTCGTCACAAAGGTTAGAATTTTGGAATATGCCACCTCCCTGGTGCTGTGGATATTGGCGTTTGAATATTATAATGATTAAGTAAGCGATGAAGGTCCGCTTTAAGTATTATTTGCTTTCCTGGTTTTGTCTGTTACACGTCACACTAAGCATGACGGGTAAAAATTTTAGCACATGTCAATAGAAAATATTTTTCTTTCTTTTCCCAGAAAATAGGTTTTGACCTTCATGCAAATCGCCTCTTTTTGCATGAAAGATCAGAGCCCATTTTTGGGGAAAAATAATACCAATTTGTCCGCTGCTGTGTTTGTCAAGAGAGGTAAATATTAAATATTAACTGGTTTAAACACCTATATAACCTCTCATCTGTTTCAGACCAAATTAACGATTCTCTGAGTTTAGACGATAAAGCAATTTTGCTGCAGAACCTGCAGTTGTGAATAGAGTAATTTGTGGTTAAGAACAGCAGCTCTTGATGGTTTTATGTGTTACCCATTATACTGTACGGCTTCAGAAAAAAAGTTAAAAGGACCATTATTCATTTTTGAAAAATATCCAGATCAAAATATAATCTGATCTATAGTTCATTACTCCAGATAAGAGTGGGTATCTACATAATATTTTCCCATTTCTCCACGACAGCATTAGCCTGTAATAAGCACATTCTGTAAGCCTTCAGGGCCGGTCCAGATCGTAACGTCTAGGCTGATCTTTGCCTTCTTTGTGCATATATTCGATAAATATCTTTTTGCATGTTGCCGCTCAGATGGATTCCGAACGTTGTACGTATGTACACACCGTACTTATCCTAAATTATTTATATAGGATTGCCTTTTCAAGCAGTGTAAACCGGATCGCACACTCCGTTGCTTTAGCATGACCAGCGTCTACATTGTTTGCTAATCCAAAGCAAGTGTTAAAAGAAGCGTCCGGTACTTGACAGTATTTGATGTAATTCTGAATAAGCGTGGTAAGGAGTTGAGTCCAATATTTAGAGTAAAGACGGTACTCCTGGATTTTTTGCGATGGCAGAAGCAGCTGAAAATTGAAACCTAGCAGCACAATATGGGGAATGGATGTACGTTCAAGGTAGGTAGTTTTGTCAGAATAGTTTTTGACCCCGTTCTAAATCCTACTAGAGTGTGGGGTGTATTCTTGTCTTTTATTGAGTAGACCATTTTTCAGAAGGTACTTGGTGTGCTGGGCCCAGTTGTCCAAAGCTAACGATGTCGTTAGTTAACGATTCGTTAAAATTTATATCGACTAATATGCAAATATGCTGAAATATTTTGCTGAAAAAATGTGAGTAGCTACTTACATTTTTTTTCAGCAAAAAATATCAGAATATTGTATATTAAATCTACTAAAACAGTTAACGAAATGACCCTTAACGAGCTCGTTAAGCTAACGACGCTTTAAACAACTGGGCACAGGAAAGCAAACAGTAAGTAAAGAAGTATTCTCCCTCGTAATCAGTGGGGTCGACTGTCTCCGACTGTAGGCTGGCAAAATGGTCCCTAAAGGGAACTTAAGTCTTTGTTTCATTTAACTAACTTCCTGTAATTTGAGCAAATAGTGCAAACAGTGATCAGAGTTCGCGTTCTGCGGCGTCTGATCAAGGTCCGCACTGTTTGCCAATGTAGAACACTAAGCCAAGATTTTACAGATTAAGCCTTTACACAGCACTCTGACGTCACAGCGACAAGAATAACGCAGCTATAAATAACCGTTACCTGGATTTCATATAAACGCACTATTGGTGGATTACTTTTATTGGTCAGCGATAGTCACGTGGACAAAGCGCTAACAGATTATTTAGAAACAATAGCATTAAAACATAAAATAAAAAAAAAAAAGAAGTTTTGTTTAGTTCGGTAATAGACTTCGGTTGGAAACAACGGGTTGTGGGTTTCATATCATGAACAATTGTCCGTATAACGAGAGATTTGATTTCATTGTTCAATGATAATTACGTGAACATTTTGGTGTTTGTATACTTTGGATCGATTGTAAACACTCTACCCAAAAATGATAAGACAAATAATAATAATAATAATAATAATAATAATAATAATAATAATAATAATAATAAAACAGCGGACACACAAGGTTAAAATGACGTGATTTCAACATTTCGTCATGGACGTTGAATCAATGTTGAAACGACATTGTTTCAACGTTATGTGCCTGCAGGATCGCTATTACCAAAGTACGGTGCGATATTTACCCGGCTTTAGGAAGGCTTAATAACATCTGTTTAGACTTATGAATAATCTGTTAACTACGAAAGGGATCCTAGAAGGAATCCAATGTTTAAAAACAGCAAAGTGGTTTCAATGAGTCTTGATTTGGTATTGACATGCAAAAGAGGTGTAATTTATTTTACTAAACTGTAGCTATGTTTCAAACTGTTTACGAATATTTCAGTGGAACCTCTGATATACGATGTAATTTGATGCCGTAGATTTGTTTTATTCCAGTGACCCTCAACAAAATATATAACAGAGCGTTTAAGCAAACAGTGTGTACCTAGATCTGACACCGCAGAACGATGCGTCTAATCAAGGTTTAGATTATTTGCTACTTATCCGGCTTACACGAAGTAAAATGGACTTTTTCGAGTTAAAGACAATTTTGGTAAGAAGTGTATTCATCACGAAAACATACCTATATAATTTTAATCCCCTCAAACTCCACTTTTATATAGTAAAACTGGGGTTTACAGGGGTATACATTTTTTTTTCTTATTTCTGCTCAAAATCATATGTTGTGGGTACACGTACTCGTTAGAACCGCCCTGGCAATGCGGTTCTAACGAGTACCCACAATCTATGTTTTGAGCAGAATTAGGAAAAATATCAGATTTTTTTTCTGAAAACTTTCAGTTTTTGGTGGTGACATTTTCAATATATTTGAATAGGCTGTATGAATGCAGCACATCCAGGGTCAACCTGTATATCCACATAGTCTGATCAGGGCATTCGATGTTCGCTCACGAAATCATTAGATACTGCATAAATATTTATCGATATACAGCAAACATCCTGACCAGACTGCAGCCTCTCTGCCTGATTTGGATCTTATAAATTACTGGTCGGATATGTTCCGAAGAAACTTTTTCTGATATAGCCCTATTCCGTTTTCGTATGCAAAACTTAAACTACTAGAACAGCCGCGCAGCATCTCCTGTCAACACAATACTTCCGTCCACAGTGATTGTCTGTTATTACAACTGTCATTTACCGGTTTGCCCTCTGGGTAAAATTTTCAGAAGATGACATTTTGACTTTTTTTCTTATTTTTCGCCGAAAACAGGATTCGACATTGTCAAATCATGTTTTCAACGGAGGCAATTTGCGAGAAATGTCAAATCTTTTATTTAATGGAGACAATTTGCATAAAATGTCAAATCCTGTTTTCTGCTAAAAATAAGAAAAAAATATAACCAATCTGTACCCTGCTGAATTAGCCAAGAGAGTGGTAACGGTTAGTCGTTGAACAGTTGTACATGTAGGGCTAGGATCTTATTTAGAGTAATATTATTGATGTAAATTAGCTATCAGGCACAAACATGTTAGTATGTTTAATTTCGTATCATTGTGTAAGATGTGCCTTGTTTATTTATTTTTTATTTTTTTTTATACATCTTTGGACATATTATTGGTATCATTTGTATAGCACTGTATACATAAGACCTTGTGGGTCTAAGACCTTATGTACTGAATAAATGTTTCTTTCTTTATGTGCGGACGTCAAAACGCCATAGCACGCTTTACATCAAATTACAGGTCATTACAATGATGTTACGAGATGGCTGGGAGCAGTTTGTGTCTGGTCTGCACAGGACAGTATGTCCTTCTATGGTAAATTCGGTACAACTATTGTGTTTCTTTTCACATTTCCTATCCTTCGATTCATGTTAGTCTCCAAATAACATGGCTCGATAAATGTTGATAGTAGCCAAGAGCAATATTATATTATATGCTGTTTGCATCATTTTCAGACGTAACATTGATTTCGCATCGCATAAAATAAACTAGTCGATTTAAGATGGTTTGTGCTCTTAAGGTGAATCGATACATCTTTACTGTTTGCTTTCCTATACACCAAGCCCTTTTTGAAAAGAGACGTTCTCTAACAGGAAAGCATTTGTTCCCGGTGGGAGCACATTCAATCCTTTTAGAGAAGATCCTTTTCCAGAAGGGAGGCAAAACTATTGTGGCAGAGTTGCCTGCCCTGAACGTATATCCAAACCTCTTAAGTAATGGCTATATGATCAAACAAGGACATCAAGAGTATGAATGTAAACCAAATACAATGCATGATATTGCAATAATGCAGTAAATCTACCCAGTCAGCATTCTACGTAAATCTATATCGGGCCGTCATCGGCCCGTCAGGGTAGCTGACGGGCCGATGACGGCCCGATGTAGATTTACGTAGAATGCTAGCTGGGTAGTGATCCGACAACCTCAGCCTATAAGGCGAGGCCAAACCAGCCCCGAGGTTATAATATATTTTATGCTCAACTCAGCTGAGCATGAAATTTTCTCTGCTAATAAATATAAAAATACAAATAATACTTTGCATTTTCATTTTTATTAGCAGAAAAAGTTTAATGCTCTTCTATATTTAGCAAGAAATAATTTACAATTGTTAGTAATTTGAGATTTATTAGCAGGACAAATTTCATGATCAGCTGAGTTGAGCATAGAAAAGTTTTATAACCTCGGGACCTATTATATATATTTCTGCTCAAAAACATAGATTGTGGATACTCGTTAGAACCTCCTCGTCGAGGCGGTTCTAACGAGTACCTACGATCTATATTTAGGGGCCCGGATACACATGGCAAATTTGTTTTACAAGGGGAACATTTCATTATGGCTTCATGTTTGCTCTCCAATACTTTATGTCCCGTTATCTAAAAGAAAATAATTTGCTCCCAAGGCTAGCATTTTGGTTAATTTTAGAGTAGACCCCTTTTAAGAAGAGAGCAAAATAATTTTGACCGAGTTAGTTCCTCTGAAAGTGTATGCATTCCCCTTAACACACACACACACACACACACACACACACACACACACACACACACACACACAGAGAGAGAAAATGTCTGCGGAAAGTAAGCGCCTCTTGCATTTGCATACATGTACTACCATGTTTTCCAACACCAAAGCAGTAAGGTGTCTAGTCCGAGGCGGTAGGATGTAAAGTATGTCACGTAGAAAACTTAAGTCATTATAATCTACCAATGATGTCCTAGAGCTTAATTTAGAAATGCAACAATTGTATATATTAGTGTAACATAAAAAAAAAAAAAAAAAAAAAAAAAAAAAAGAAGAAAAAAATAGCAAAATCTCAATGTAGTTTTACGCACGAGAAACCTCACCCTTAGTTCAGATACTATTCTAAAAATTAAATATATGTTTGGTCTACGTACAGATGTCCTCCATCAGGTCAAATTAAATACCACAATAAAGTATATATAATCACAAATACTATGCTCAAGCTAAAACATGCCATGGGCTAAATGACAATCTGCAGCCAGGCCCCCAGGTTATACATTTTTTTTCATGCTCATCTCAGCTGAGGACGGAATTTTCTCTGCTAATAAATATGAAAATGCCAACTAAAGTTGGCATTTTCATATTTATTAGCAGAGAAAATGTCATGCTCAGCTATGTTTAGCAAGAACGAATTAGCAATTGTAAGTAATTTGAGATTTATTAGCAGGACAAAATTCATGCTCAGCTGAGTTGAGCATGAAAAAAAGTTTTATAACCTCGGGGCCAGAGCACACGAAGGCCTTACGTTGGACCACGTTTATGCGCATTGAATGGAGCAACTATCATACTTCAAAACAGAAATTGGAACGTTTCATAATAGTTTCTATAAAGTGTTTTTGGGTGGTTTAGTATTATAGTGGTCATTTGCTAGTATGTCACTATCCAGGGATGATTTTAGTAATGTAAAGCGTTCTGTATATTTGCAAATGTTTCGCTCAGTTGTGACCGGTTTCGGCGGACAGTAGCGACGTCTGTGAACTGCACACTGAACTGTCTTTTACTGAAACCAAATAGCGGCAAATACAAATACAAGAGGGCCAAGATGGCCCTATATCACTCACCCGATTACCAGACAAGTTTCGAGTCAACTGGCCTTTCAGTTCAAGAGAAGAAGTTTAATATAGATTTTCAACATGTCGGCCGTCTTGGATTTCCTATCAAAATGATTTTAGCTATTTTTGATCTACAAATCACCTTGATACTTCCAATGAAGTTTCGAGTCAACTGGCCTTTTGGTTCAGGATAAAGTTCAAAATAGATTTTCAACATGGCTGCTAGGGCAACCATCTTGGATTTCCGATCAGAATGATTTTAGATATTTTTTTTATCTACAAATCACCCTGATGCTTCCTATCAAGTGTCGAGTCAGTTGGCTTTACTGTTCAAAAGAAGTTTAAAATAGATTTTCTAGCTGGCGACTGTGGCGGCCAACTTGAATTTTTATCAGAATAAATTGAGCTTTTTTGATCTACACGTCACCCAGATACCTCCTACCATATTTCGAGTAAATTGGCCTTTAGGTTCTGGAGAAGAAGAGCAAAATAGATTTCTAAAATAGCGGCCATGGCGGCTATCTTGGATTTCCGATCGGAACCGTTGTAGCTGTGTTTTTGATCCACAAGTCACCCCGATGCTTCCTACCAAGTTTCAAGTCAATTGGCCTTTATTTAAGGAGAAGAAGCGAAAAATGGATTTTTGCCTGCTACGATTGCCATCTTGGCTTTTCGATCGGAAAGATTTTAGCCAGTTTTGATCTACAAGTCACCCTGATGCTATCTTCCATGTTTCAAGTCAGTTGGCATTTCGATTCAGGAGGAGAAGTGGAAAATATATTTTCAAGATGACGGCCAGCTTGGATTTCCGATCAAACAATTTTAGCAATTATTAATCTAGAAGTCACTCCGATGCTTCCTACCAATTTTCATGTCAATTGGCCTTTCGGTTTAGGAGAAGAAGCGAAAAAGCGTGCATTTTGGATTTCCTATTGAAAAGATTTTAACTATATTTGATACACATGTCACTTCGATGCTTTCTACCAAATTTCAAGGCAATTGGCCTTTTGGTTCAGGAGAAGAAGCAAAAATATATTTTCATGGCCATGGCTGCCATATTGGATTCCCGATCGAAACGATTTTCGTTATTTTTGATCTACAAGTCAACCCATGCTTTCTACCAAGTTTCAAGTCAATTGGCCTTTTTGTTCAGGAGAAGCAAAAAGTAGATTTTCAAGATGGCCGCCACATCTGGGATTTCCGATCGGAACAATTTTAGTTATTTTTGATCTACAAATCACGCCGATGCTTCCTACCAAGTTTCGAGTCAATTGGCCCAGGAGTGTAGGAGGAGTAAGCTTTTAAAGCAAATTGTTGACACCGCACGACGGACGACGCACGCGGGACGACGGACATTGACCGATCACAATAGCTCACCTTTAACTCTTCATGCTCAGTTGAGCTAAAAATTAATTTGCGACAGCGTACGTCAAAATCTACAATAAGACTTGTGTGACCAGCAAGACTCAGATCAGCCTTTACATCCACCCAATGTGATAAGGGTTCTCATCTATCCCTTTTTAGATAGCTCGGAGGCTGTAGAGGGCTCATGCGATCAGCAAAGGCTCTGATCAGACTGCGCGGATGCGCAGGCTGATCCGAGTGTTCCTGGTCGCACGTCTTATTGCAGGTCTTATCTTGCACTGGCTCATGTGGTTAAAGGCAACAGCTTAGTTTAAAGCAAACATGTAACAATGCATTACTGCGTTGATATTTTTTTCTACGCTATATATACTCGTATAATTGATAATTGTACATGTAATTTATTCAATATAAGGTCAAGTCTCGTCAACTAGTATAACGACTGATTCTCTTTAATGTTAGGTCACATTAGATGGGTATACAATTACCTGTTCAGAAGATGTACATACATTTGCAATAAAAGTCACGAGTATTCTGCTTTACTAAACGCAGTCCAGGGTAGCAGCCCTAGGCTGCATTCAGTTAACCGAGACGTTCGCGGTTACTTTCAAAACAATAGCATTTTTTTCCTTTCAGTTATGCCAGTTTTCGGCGGAGGGCAGCAAACATCTTCAAACTGTTCTCAAGCTGTCTTTTGGAACAACCACGATGGCGGCATATGCGAATAAGATCCGTGTATGCTGGTTGGTTACCAAAACTATGAGAATGTTTACTGCGTTGATTTTAGTTATTTAATTCTATAATATTTTAATAATTACTGATATAATTTATTTGATCTAACATGAAGTTTTTAAAAATAAATCATATTTTAACAAGCAATACTTAACCTATAGATAATGTGCTATATTCTATTCTGTTTATACCTTCCACAGAAAAAAACAAAACAAAACGACAGTACAGTCGTCCCATACAGTCTAAATCCATTCCTCCCGCTCTTTTGATCACGTGTCAGTTTCTATGATGTAAAGCCCTAAAGGGTAGAGCTAAGCGGGGATAGAGAGGTGGGATTATCTTATTTATAGGTTAAGTATTGCTTGTTAAAATAGGTTTTCTTTTTGAAAACTTCATTTTAACTGCACAATACATTGACCTATAAATAATGTGCTAGAATTTGCCAATAAGGTGGGAAGGACCTCCCAATTCTAACACAAAATCAAGTAGATCCCTCCACTTCTGCAGTAAGGCTCAGGAAACTCTTAGAATAAGCTCATTCTTGATATAAATCCTAAGAGTAAGCTCATTCCAACACACACACACACACACACACACACACACACACACACACACACACACACACACACACACATATATATATATATATATATATATATATATATATATATATATATATATTATAGGGTTTGGAGGCTGTTAATCTTCTTTAGGCACCCAAGGCACTGTTAACTTGGCCCCCACCACTTTTTGGGCCACAACAATGGACCCAAATTAAGCTGAGACATATCCCTTAGATAGAGTAGTTGCGGTCATGGTACCTAAGCCGTAATCCAAACTCATAAATCCATAAACGAATGACGAATCAGAATGTTCAGACCAACAGACAAGGACCTCAGAATAAAGGGTGTAATCAGGCGTCCGCTTAGCAAATATAGAAAATTGATTTCATATTACCGCTAGAATCGCCTTGTGCAAAACTTATCGAAAAAAGGCCCAAGATGAATATAGAGCCCTAACTTCATGGGCTTAAACTTAAAGAAGGGAAAATCTTTACGGGTGAGTTTCCTGTAGGCTAGCTTAATATTATAAGAAATCCATCTCGAGACAGAGAATTCAGAAATATCTTGTTTGCCTCTAATTGGTAGAAATAGTCTAGTTCTATTTTGACGGTAAGCTCTAGTCATTTTAAGATAGAATTTTAAGGCTGCTATCGGGCATAAAAGTCCATCCGAATGTTCTCTTTGCATATATGGGCTAAATTAGAGATACGAATATGATCTGGGCAAATGGACGGAAGCTGATACTTAGTCATAAACCCAGTTTGAACTGATCCATCAGATCGATTGAATCTTAAATCATTTGAATCCATTGCCAGGGCTTGAATCCCGCTACATCTTCAGGCAGTGGCAAGAGCTAAAAGAAAGGCTGTCTTTAACGTTATGTAAAGGTTAATATGGGGCTTTCTGTAGACAGACTAAGACCCAAAATAAATCCCATTAAGGTCTTTGTACAGCGCGTTGTAATTCAAAAGATCTTATAGATTCTGACAAGACAGGGTTAGATCCGATTCTATAACCAGTCTTAAATTAAACGTACTAGATACCATATATCTATAGCCCTTACTGGTACTCAGCTGAAACTTTTACTCAGAGAAAAAGGTAAAAGAAGAAATCGGCTACAAGAGAAAGAGGGACCGAGACCTGATTAACCTTCCTTCTATGACACCAACAGGTATATATGAGCCATTTCGTGTCATATACTTTCTGAGTTGATGTTCGCCTTGATTTGGAGACAAAAACTGCAACGTTTGGAAATTTCTATCTCTAACTGATTGCTTGATAACTCCCAGGCGTGACGGTGGTGTACTGGGAGATTTCGATGTTGAAACGTTCCTTTACTTGTGTTTATAGTTTGGAAACAGTGGAAGACTGGAGCTGAGACAAGTAGTTGTAGAACCTCTGAGAACCATGTTTGCTGCGGCCAAAGAGGTGCTTTAAGAATCATTCTGCACTGAGATTGGCGTATCTTGTTCAGGACAGGAGTTAGCATTGCTGTAGGAAATGCATAAACGTCAAAAAGATTGCCTTTTGAAACACACTACAGATAAGAAAATGGGAGTCTCGGTTTTATTGAGACTCTTCATAAGCAGTAATGAAGTTTGCAACACTGCTTACGCCCTCTAGCGTATACATGAGCAGAGCTCTATTTTCAAAGATTCCACAATGGGCCCAATGACCCCAAAGGAAGTGAAATATAATCTGCACTATGGTAAAGTACGGGAGACGTTCTACCTCCGCCATACGGCACTAATACCAACTGCAGTGTAGTAAAATAAACGTAAAAAAGATTGTCTTTGGAAACAAAGAACACACTACAGATAAGAAAATGGGAGTCTCGGTTTTATTGAGACTCTTCATAAGCAGTAATGAAGTTTGCAACACTGCTTACGCCCTCTAGTGTATACATGAGCAGAACTTCATTTTCAAAGATCCCACAATGGGCCCAAAGATCCCAAAGGAAATGAAATATAATCTGCACTATGATAAGCATGAATATTGTTCCAGTTCATGGAAAATGCGTCTATCGCAGAGGCTTGATTGTCCAGACCTGGGAACAGATAAAGTTAAAATTTGTGACTGAAACGTGTCGCAAACAGATCCAGATTGGAATGGTTGACCATTTGGAAACTGAATTCGATGTCGATTGATCCAATGCCCACTCTATTTTGACTATTTGTCGATAGTCGATAATGTATCTGCCAAAACATTGAATTTGTCTGGGATATGACGAATCCTGACGACAATTTGATGTTTTAGACACCATTGGAGGATCTTCCATACCTCTACGCATAGGTTGGGAGAATGTGTTCCTCCTTGTTTTTTGATATATGAGACCACGTGTTCTCGGTAGAAATCATGACACAAGAATGGTGAATATATTTTTAAGGCTTTATCAGTGCGAAACGAATGGCCATTATTTCCAACATGTTGATATGGACCTGGAATTGGTCTTCCGACCAGCGACCATGAGAAAAGACTCATCGTTCCAGATGAGTTCCCGTCCATATTGACTAGTATCCGAATAAGGAAATGTTTTGGAGACTGGAGAGTGAATGGACATCCCTTGAACGAATCTATTGGTGTTCGTCCACCATTTCAAATGGAATATGATCATACTGTTAATCGTAAACTGATGGTCTAAGGAAGAATTTAAGATTTCCAGACCGACAATAGGCAGACTTGCAGATGTCGAAAATGCAGTCTGCCTAGAAATTTAAGTCTGCTGCTGCACTGAGTTTGCCCAAAAAAGAAAAGAAAATTTGTGCCGAAACTTGAGTCTGCGAAAGAATTGTTCTGATGGTCAGAAAAAGAGCTTTACTCGGTTTGCTGGTACTTTGATTATTTGTGTTGAGTTAGAATTCCATACCTACGGTGAATTTGTGTTGGTATCAAATCTGACTTCTTTAGATTTGGTATGGAATCCAGATTTTGTACCGTTTAAAGAGTGTATTTTGTGTGCTAGATAAGTCGATTGCGAATCAGATCTCTTATTAGCCAATTGTTTAAGTATGGAAAGAGAGATACGGCATGTAGTCGTAATTTTGCTGCTGTTACACTCATTAGTTTGTGAAAAATCCACGGGCTAAGGGATATTTCGAACGGTAAGGCCGTGAACAGGAAGACCTGATGTTCGTAGACGAACCGAAGGTATTTTCTGGATCTCGGATGCATCGACCCATGAATATGCATCCGTCAGATCTCTGGAGACAGCCCAACCGTTGGTCATTACCGATTGTCTTACTGACTTGACTGTCTCTATCTTAAAATACTTTGTTTATATACAGATTTAGTAGGAAAAATCTATTACTGGGCGTAACTTTCCGTTCTTCTTTTTTTTTTAGTAAAAGCCTGCACCAGTAATATCCGGGAGTAAAACCCGGGAGTCCCGGATTCCGTACCCTTTCCACCGCCTATTCCTTGAGAAGTTTTGCGATCTCTTCTCGCAGTAACAGGGGCGGGCGTGTGTATGTGTGTGTGTGTGGGGGGGGGGGGGGGGGGGGGTGGGAGGGGGGTGCGGGGCGGGAGGGGGGACTGAATCATATTTATCGGAACAACCGATAGGAGAAGAACTGACTTGAATGGGATCTTGAACCCGTTTTGAGATAGGATCCATTTGTTGTTTGTCAATTCTTCCCATTGTTTCACAAAATGAGTAAATCTTTCTCCCACTGGAAGGTGTGAACGTGGTAGGACTGGCAGTGGGAAGATTTGAACTTCAGAATTTTATGGAGGATGAGGCTTGCTTAGAGGAGGGGAACTGTTTCTGATTTCCACTTCTCTTAGCATAATTCCTCTCTACTTGATGAGTATGACTGTGTCTGACTTTAGGCCTGTACAGTTGCGTTTGCTGAGGCCTAGGAGGTTTAGGTAACTGCTTCGGTTTCTTAAAGACCGGAGGAGCCAGATAAGTCACTTTTTGTTGTTGTTGTTGTATGGTATTAGCAATAGAGGAGGTTGCCAATGACCTTTGTTGCTGGACCCCAAATGTGCCCGTGGCACTTCCTTAATTTGTTATCAAATAAGGTTTGGAATTAATTTGAACGTTTCGCAACTCATGGTTGGAATTGTCCAGTAAAATCTTAAACGTGGCCAGCACCGCATCACGTCTAGCTTGTAAAATAAAAAGTAAAAAAGGATTGCCTTTGGAAACAAGAACACATAAAATCACGAAAATCGGATACGCGGTTTGATTGAGTCTCTTCATATGCAACATTGTAGTTTGCGATGCATCTCCGTAGCTAAGATCGTAGACATAGCCGTCGCATGCTTTATAGACTTAGCTACAGTTTCAATCAGTCTCGAAAGAGTCGGTACGGACATTGTCTGCTGTTGCATACATAAGTAAGTAGCAGAAGAAAATATATACACATGCGAGTTTATCGCTATAAATTTGCGGGCTCTTTCAATAGTTTATTGGAATGGAGCATTTTTCTGCTAGATAAATTCAGCAGGGAAGCTTCCGATTCTAACTGAAGAATGTTATCGCTCGGGAAATATTAGCTGTACAATACCAGATAAGGTTTCACCGGAGCATGTTCCTCGCTTGGCCTTTAACTCCGGAGGAAAAAGCCTGAAAATGCATTGATTGCCCTCTCAAAGGACCAGGTTTCAATTTTAGAGTCTGAAACTGAGTCCTTTATGTTCAGGTTGTATTGTGTAGACATTAGTTATTTTCGTAGGCTGTAGTATACTCGGATTCTGTGCAGCCAGGGGAATATGCCTACTTCTTTGTATCTGCCATAATCATGGGACTGATTATCAGATAATTAAAAAGAAGAAGAAGAAGAAGATGTATTTTTTCTTCTCTTTTCCTGAGACTGTCTGGATCTTTAGACTTTCTGTTTCTCTGCAAGACTCTGAAGATGCAGACCTAGAAGAGGAGGGTCTAGAGGACGATCTACGTCTCCTCCTCTTCTTGGATTTATATCTGTAGACTGATCCCCGCCTTCCCCACCCCCCCCCCCCCACCCCCACCCGCCCCACCTGGAAATACGTCCAGAGAGGGAAGTCTGCAAAATCTGTTGTCCTATCTCCAGTTGTTGTCTGACGGTACGATTACATAATTTGGATCAGACATATTGCTAAAGTCCGGTTCCAGGGGTAATAAACTCTTTTTTTGAGTTATTATCATTAGTGAACTCCATGCCCATGGCATGAGTTTCACTAAATGTAGGTTGATATAAATTCTGATGACTGGTGACCGGTGGCCGATTTACGGTTGACTTCCCCTGTGTTGATATTTTCTAAGTCAACTGACCGGTGGCTGGATGGCCGATGATTGACTGACTTGAAAATTCTTGTGCAATACCCATTTGACCGGTGGCCGGTCGTTCTGTGATGTCCATTGGACGAATTGCCGGTGGCTGGTTGACCGGTGGTCGGCTGACCGGTCATCGGTGGCCGGTGGACTTACACTCCCCTAGATACATGTACCCTTGGAGTTGCCACCTTGATGGGTCTTCCCCCGGGCAGCAAGGCCATGTGCGGTAGTGTTCCCATCAATTTATTTTTTCTTCGTCTGATGAATCAGACATGCCTTGCGATCTCTTCTTCTTCTTAACCATGAACCAATTTTTGAAGAGTAATTTCTTCTTTCTTCGGCAAGTTTCAAGGTTTTATCTGATCAGGAGCTCGACGTAGAGCAGGTGGATTCCCTGGAACAAGAAGAGCATTTAATTCATTTGTCATAATCATCCGAACGCGACTTTATATGACCACATTTATCACGAAGAATCGTCATGAAAGTCGCGAAAACTCATTACGGCGAACGAGGCGACGGATAATTACAAGAATTTGAAAAAACGATTTACAACAAAATATAGAATGAAAAGTGAAAGGCATGATAAAGGAACATTAGAAAGAACAAAGTTTATAATCTCAACCGGAGAAAAAGGAAGAAAACATAGATTTTTTTCACCCGGAGGGAAATCCTTTGTTTACTTTCTCGTCCACAGAAAAGAAACTGAACCATGATCAAAAGAGCGGGAGGAATGACGTCACACAGGTGACTGCCTAAGAGACCTTCTGGATTAAAACTGTACGGGACAACTGTACTGTCGTTCTTTTTTTCTGTGAAAGGTATGAACAGAATAGAATATAGCACATTATCTATAGGTAAAAGTATTGTGTAGTTAAAATCAAGTTTACAAGAATAACGGCTACTCTCTAATTGGATGTTACATTGGACGGATTTACAATAATCGTTCAGAAGATGCAAAATAGTTTTTAAAATCACTAGCCAGAGTTTCGCATTACTGAATTCAGCCCTAGTGTAGCAACGATCGTTGAAGCATGACAATATGTAAATCAATTCAAATACTCTCCCATTCGCTATTAAGAATTATGAAGAGCGAATATTGTCACGCTTTTAAAGCCTATAATGTATGTCTGCTAAAGATATACTTGCTCTGAATGACGAGAAAAACCCAAACACTTTCTGGGCCTCTTTATAATGCTTTTGCTAGCATTTGTATATACATGTATATGGTACAACTCTGATGCTGATGCAATTCTTGAAATTCGAAAGTACAAAATTGCTTCATATTCTCTAATTATAACGTCATGCTGCAAATGTCTCTCTCTGAAATGCACTTGCTTTTTAACTTATGTTTCTCAGCCGTACCTTTTAACACTCACAACCCCTTCAGCAACTGAAAGCGGCCAAATAACAGTTTATGTACAGTGTTATGGCAGTTAGAAATATGTTAAAGGATTGCAACCCTTGCGTGCGTTGGCGCTGAACTAAACCAGTGTGCCAATAAGAAGGTAAATTACTAGGAACCGTACATGCAAACATCACAAGAGACCATATCCTATTAAAGAGTCCTTTTAAAATCCATATAATCATTTCGTTCGAATACCGACGACATATAAACGGAATGACTGTATTAAACTGCATAAAATCTGGTAGTGTCGCGCTAAAATATGAGCTGGTAAAGAAGGTTTTAGATTGTATGCAAACTGTAAGGTACATTTTACTTGTTAACGCGATTGTCAGATGTTTCACCCAGGAGCAAACACCACGCAGTCGGAAGCTGCAATCTGACAACAACTCCATAAAATATTGATGTTGGTGAGAAAACAAATCACTGATTCTCTCTGTTTCACGGAGCAAGCCCTTGTGGATAAGATCCATACCATTCTTTGTTTAAGGTAAATCGATGCAGTTGGTTGATTTTCCGCAAAGGGAGACAACTGTTATCAGGAAAGAGTTATAATCTAAAAGAAAACACTTTGTTCCTAATGGGAGCTAATTATTTCCTTTTGGAATAATCCCTTTTTAGACGGAGGAGGCAAAACTATTTTGAAAACGTTACATTCCTTGAACGTGTATCTATTTCTCTTAAGATCCTAACAAATGATAGTCTAGAAGAATATGAGGTAAACTATAAATATGAGTGCATTCCAGATTTTTAATGGGAATCTATTTCATTGCGTGGTCCCAAAATGTGAATCGGACTGGCAAATAAAAAAATAACCGGTTCAAGCATGGCTCCGACTCGCCCTGAAGTGAATGGGTACACTTTGCAAAAGGCAGCAGCATAGCTGGATGAACTGGTCCCGACTTTCATAAGGTGTATGCAAGACTCAGAGGGCTCCAAGCTGCACCGTCCTTACGGTCACTAGAAATTTTACCGTTACTATGTTTAGTTCCCTTATACGTATACTATCCACATTATTGTGTCGTCCAGTCCCTTTCAAACATTGATAAACCCTTTTGCTTATTTGCTTCAATACTTCGCACACTGGGTAAAAAAAGTTCAGCAGACGACATTTTGAAATATTTTTCTTATTTTTCCCCGAAAACAGGCTTTGCTATTTCATGCAGATTGTCTCCTTAAGAGACAATTTGCATGAACTATCAAAGCCTGGGTAAAGTAACAAAACAATAATCAATTCGTCGTCTGATGAAATCGCCCTGAGAGTGGAAAGGTTAATATTCGAATGTCATCAATGTATATGAAGCATGGGATGTTGTAATGTGACCAAGTCGCTAACAAGGTAAACAGCACAATCTTTCGTTCATTGCAGAAGTATGCAGATTTGTCTTGACTAAAGCATTTAGATACTGAGAGCTTTTATTAGTAAATTAGTACAGAAGATGCCTAGGAAGAACCACAGAGAGATTGCAACACAATAACACCACGTGGAAGAACAAACACACCACGTCAGACAGCATCCTTGACACACGACCATAAATAAAGCTAAACAAATGATGAAAAGCAAAGCAAAATACTATTTCCCAAATGAGGTAGTTGCAATGCCGAACAGTTTCCATCAAACACAACGATAAGAGAACAACAGGACAAAATATCAAGAAACCCCGCAGCAAGCTACCGCAATAGCTCTCTGCCTCTCTCTCTGTCTCTCTCTCTCTCTCAAACACACACGCACACGCACAGCCACAAAACAACAACAACAACAATAAAACAAAACAAAACAGAACCACCGTCTTCGAACGGTCAGTAGTAAAACAAACACCCGTACGTACCAAAATGTTCATCCTAGGTTAAATGAAACACACTTGATTTATATAATGGCAAAGCACAAATAAGCACACACAGAACTAAAAATAGAAAACACTGTTGGCAGCAATCTGATGGTCGAGGTGACCGCAATATTGAACCAGAACAATAAAACATGACATATGTAAATGAAACAGAGAACAAAGCGGGCATCCACACAGCGGGTGGCCACAATACTAGAATTGAAACTGGACTTGGGGCCTTAAAAAGAACTGTTTATGGCATTTATAACGATATGAAACGCTAGCGCCGCTGACGTGTGGAGATTCATTACATGTATTTTGTGGTCTTATCGCATCTGAGTGATGAGAAAATAACTGATTAAAGCATATCAAATTACGAAACCAGAAGCGCAAGACGTGTGCAATTAATTATTAAATACATTCTACTCATTAATTCCAGTGTATCTGGATCTTGCTTCAAGTACGTAGGGTTGACACATCCATCAGGAGACTAAATACATTTCATCATCTAATTCGTACCCGTGTCACATGCGTAATTGAGTCCACCGTGAAATCACCTGACCAGTAAATGACACCAAAATCCGACCAACCAAAATAGCTTAACAGTTAACGGTTAATGTTATTGCTTAGACAAACAATATTACCTATGTACTTTTTCATTGATAAATACAGGTACGAATGCAGTTTTCATTGACAAATACAGGTATCACGATATTGTTTGTCTAAGGATTTACGCATGGGCGTGGTTATAGCCTTCTGACGGAGAAGTCAATTTCGGAAGATCCAGAACAACCTGTGGCGTCACTCACTCAGAGTAGGTTATCGTCCTCTTCTAGAAGCTCTGGGCTCTGTAGAATGTACAGCCGCGACAAACGAAACAGTGCCTTCAAACATGCGCAAAATGCGCAGATTCAGACAACCTGCGCATGCGCAAAGTGTTATCCGGGCCTTGACTCTCCATTCACGTATTCTGTAGTATCCAATGATTCTGTTGGCGGACAGTGAAGGCCCTGATCAGACTGCGCGGATGCGCAGGCTGATCTGGGTTTTCGTTGTCCGCATATGCCCAAATATATGTTATAATGCCCATGTGGTCTAGCTCGAACTGCACTTATGCGTGGACTGAGTCATACCGGCTATTTAGACAATAATATTGGCTATTAACTTTACCTATCCCCGAAGAGTGCTTTAGTTATGATGTTTTTGTGCAGAACAACAGCGTCTGAAATTAATGACGGAGAAAGCCATTTCTACTCAAGTTTAGTTGTCTTGGGTAAATAAAGCTACGGATAAAGGTTTTGTCACAGCAGGCCTAGACCATCATAAAATAACAGACAGACTAATTATACCGGTGCTGTTTCTGTTGTAAGCCCGAGAAATTGTTAAGCGGGAATAGTTGCCGATAATTTTGGAATAATTGTCTCTGGCTCTTCATAAAACAACAAGTGTTGTGAATATACTCAATAGAAGTGCCTCCTTTTTTGTGGCGCTTTTAACGAGTGCCTACAATATATATTTTGTACTTATATGGAGAAAAAAGAACGAAATATCAAAGCATGAACACCAGATACTTCCCCTTTACAATTCTCCTGTAAGTTTGCAAAGTTTCTGTTCCTTAAATAGAAAGAAAGGCAATGATCAGAAATTGACACAATTACCTAACACCTCCCGTCCAAGACACCAAAGGGAAAGAAGAACGCATTTAAAGCAACGGCACCACAATCAAAACTCTACAAGCAGAAAGCCAAAAGGACAGTTTCTTTCCCAAAGAATCGGCCAAATGGATATTATATAAAATAAAAATTTCATCAGGGTATATATGCAAAGAGTAAACCACAGCAGACGCACCGCCTTGGAACGGCGTGTAAATACCTAATGGGGACTGGTGGGTGAGGGTGTGTGTGTGTGGGGGGGGGGCGGGGGTGGGGGGGGCTGGGGGGCGGGGGTGGGGGGGTGGGGCTGGGGGGGCGGGGCGGGTGCTGGTGAAAGCGGGTAAATGTCCGGTTATTGTTATATACTTCCGCATATATAAACTATAAGGTTTGAACTGTTATTATGGTGTAAATGGTTATCGTTAATTTCTACGTTTTGTGTTGAGGCCTTAAAATGTCACACCGTGCTTCGACGATATATTGTTACTATTTGGTGTCCTTGAGAAAGTTTGTTTTTGTTACTTGTATCAGATAATAACCCTAGGTGAAAATCTGAGCCCAAACAGCAGGATCACAGCACCAGAATACGTTCGTTACAGATGGATATTTGATTCAAGTACCGGAATGAGTTAGTCACAAACCTGTATGTGTTATAAACGTCGAAAAGATTGTCTTTGGAAACAAAAAACACATTACATATTAAAAAATGGGAGTCTCGGTTTTATTGAGACGCTTCATAAGCAGTAATGTAGTTTGCGACACTGCTTACGCCTTCTAGCGTATACATGAGCAGAACTCCATTTAACCACAATGGCTCGAACATCATTGGGACCATGGACATTTATTCGAGACACAGGTAGTTCGAGTCTATAAGGGTTAATGATGGCGTAAAGTCGGAGAGCCCATAGTGATAATTTAGGGAAGTTGTTTTGATCTTCTAAACAATGACGGTATGTTAAGTGTACTCATAAGAATCGTCTCAATTTCATAATAAATAAGAATATTTCCCTAAATATTTATTTTCCTCAGCTATCGGATGAAATTCGTCGGAATTCAAAAAACGAGTTCAAATTAGCCATGGTAAACGAGACACCGATGTTCGAGTCATCGAGGGTTTACTGTATAGCATTGTAATATTACTGCTGTTTAACCCATTTATGCTGAGTAGACACTTATACCTCAACACTTTTGACAGATTCATTGTCAACAGAAGGGATGTCTAGTTAGTATTATTATAACCGTGTTTTAGGTTTTATAGACATTCTTGTATTTAATTCAAACAGTGCAGACCCTGATCAGACGCCTTGTCCTGTGTCTAATCTGGCTCCATACTGTTTTGACAGTAACCCTTTTACGGGATGCCACGCATCAACGGATATTAGCTGGACCATTTAGATAGAGATAAAATGTGTTATTATAGTAACTACAATAATTAACTGAAATCAACAATTATATCCATTTACTTGATATGTATTTACGCAATCCAAACTTCAATCCTTTGCCGATAAGTTTTGCTCTAAGTGCTCCTGATTGAGAGGTGGTGTGGAATAAAAGTCAAAACGGATTGCCTTTGGAAACAAAGAACACACAAAATCACGAAATTGTTTGAGTCACTTCATATGCAAAAAGGTAAGAGAAAACACTATAGTTTGCGAGAGTGCATACACACCTCCCCCCACCCCTACCCCCCCCCCCCCGCGTCACTAGCGCCGGCTAATGCGGTATTCAAATCTGTTCCGAGTTTGGTATTGACAAGTCATGTTCATGCTGTTTGGGTGAGACGACCCTAGACAACACAGCAAAAACATCGCGCCCAATGTCACCCATTATTATCATTGTCTGATCCTTTGGTCAGGGAACTGCTGGTCCCATATACTTAAATAACTTAATGACATTTGAAAACAGAATACTGCTAAAAGTGTTTTTATGTTGACTTGTAGAGCGTGCATTATTTTTTCTTATGAACAGGCTCACTAATTCGACTAGAGACTTCTAACTGTGAATATTAACTGTGAAACATGAACTCTGAAGTAGTACCTACGAACGGTGAATTATCTATTTTTTTTGTATATATGTCGTACAACCCCTCGTCTTTATACACATTTCATGCAATTTGACTGGATGAAGAAAGTTGTTTTTACATCAGCAAAGTCCAGAGCAGGTATCCATCGGATCGATTTTCCTTCCTTCGTTCAAAGAGTAGTTGTGAGACACAGTTACTTGGAATTGTACACGGCCTCGGACATTCCTTAGACAAGAATATGCTGACAATGATTCTCGAACTCCAAAGCTTTTGATTGTGTCCCGTACCAGCGACTATTGAGAAGCTAGATCACTACGGAATACGGGCAGAAGTCTACCCAGTGGATACTCTCGTTTCTGTCTGGCCATACTCAACAGGTGGTTGTTGATGGTGATAACTCCTACAGTGCACCAGTGGTAAGTAGAGTCCCTCAAAGCACTGTTGTCGGCCCGCTGCTATTATCAACGACCTGCCCCTGGTCATCCCGTCTTCGCAGATGACTGCATTGTGTACAGAGAACTAAATAACTTCAAGGACAGCGAACTTCTACAGCGAGACATATATAGCCAAGAGAAAAGGAAAAAGACCTGGGGGATGGAGTTTAATCCAGTAAAGTGCAATTTGATGAGACATAAAAACACTTTTAGCAGTACTCTGTTTTCAATCTGAAACATTTTTATGTATTTCTGTATTAAGAGTAGCATCGGGACCCAGGGTGAAGCTGGCTAGCTGTAAAAGTGCTTTAACCCCCACCCCCGGCAGTTTATTCTACTGACTGTTCTAAGGCGGTGATCCTGGTGTTGTTCTTACTCTTTATAGCTTTGTGGTTTCCGCAATGCTTTCTGTTTTTTGTTCTGTATGTGTTGTGATGCTAGCATTGTGGTCACCGTCTTTAATAGCTGCTAACTTTGGTTTCAGTTTTACTAGTTGTGTTGTGGTGCTAGCATTTTTGTCACCTTTAACAGCTGCCCATTTTGTTTTCTGTTTTACTAGTTGTGATTAATAGTAGCATCGGGACCCAGGGTGAAGTTGGCTGGCCGTAAAAGTGCTTTAACCCCGCCCGCCCCACCCCCCTCCCCCCGCCCGTCCCGGTGTTTACTCTATTGACCGTTTTAAGGCGGTGGTCTCGGTGTTAGTCTTACTCTTTGTTGCTTTGTTGTTTATTCTACGAGGTGATTCGTTTTATGTATTACCTTGTGTTACTTTGTTCATGTGTCTTTTCTGTCCTTTTAGCATTGCGATTACCTCGCTTGGGGAAGAGAGAGCTAATCTTAGTGCTATTCGTACGTTTGTTCGATTTGTGCTTGTTTGGTTCTGTCGGTTTCCTCTTCCTCTTGGTGTCTGAGAAGGGCTGCGGTTTGTGATTGTGGCGCTCCCTGGACTTTTCTCTTACCTTTTTTACCAACATAAGGCAGCCAGTAATCAGACCATATACTCTGAAGGGGCACCGGCTTGTGGTTGAGACCGCTGCATTTATGGATTGACCTGACCAGCAACCTCGACTGGAAGAAACACGTGGATAGAATATCCAAGAAGTCCAACAGTGTACTTGGTTTTCTACGATGCAACCTCTGTTAGCAGAGAACAGACAAAGATCAATGCCAACATTGTCGTACATTGCTCAAAACTTGAATACTTTTGCACAATATGGAATGCCTATAGAAAAAAAATCTAGAAGGTAGAAATGGTGCAATGGTCGATCGGAAAGATTCATAATGAGACGGACCAGAAATACCAGCTCCATTACATCTATGCTTGAACACATCAACCTGGAAATAGAACAGAAGGCAATGATCAGGAATCAATACATTTACCTAACATCTTCCCTCCAAGACACCAAAGGGAAAGGGAATGAAGGACGCACTTTAAGCAACGGCACCACAATGAAAAAACTATAAGCAGAAAGCCAAAGGATATTTTCTTTCCAAACATTGGCCAAACGGCTATCAAAAACAAAGCAACTTACCATACGTGCAAAGACATCCAATGACAGAAATAGTAAACCACAGCAGAAGCACCGCCTTGGAACGATCAGTAAAATTTACTGGGGGCTTAAATCGATTTTACGTGGCCACAACCCTAGCTCTTAGTTCTGCCGTGATATACACAAGACAGTTGTTCAGTGCGCGTGAAGGGTTTCTAACTCATCAGTGCAACATCTTCAATAACATAAAAAACAACAACAACAAAAAAAAAAAAAAAAAAAAAAAAAAAAAAAGAAGAAAAAACAACAACAACAAACAAATCAAATGCAGAGACGAAACAACGATGAGGATTCGACAGCAAGAAATAACTGAAATGCTGATACAAAAGGAAACCAACAGCTGGGAAGTAGACGGCTGAAATTACCAATTACAATGATCTACAAGGTTGTAAATGAGCTAGTCGCCATTGACAAAGACGCAGTTTTGAAACCACCCTACTCTGGAACACCCTACCAGCAAAGACTGGATAGGCACCTGACTTGGTACACTGCAAACAGGAGCTATCCAAGATCTACAATAAATTGCTTCAGTAGCTGTGAGGAAGGCTAGAGCTATGTCGTCGGACCAGGTGCTCTTTTGGCTAGTCAGAGCGGTGAAAAGACAATTGGTAAACTATCCTTCTTTCTATTTATTGGTATCGCTCTGTTTGTTTCTTACTTCGTTATTCTTTGTAATCTTATTACTTCAGTACTCTTAGTTTATACCTATTTGTCCTCTAACTATATGTCATCTCATTAATATTATTCATTTTTGGTCACCCGACACATCATTGTCAAGACTGACCGAGTGTCATACAATGTAGATATAGGTGAAAGATTGGCAGTTTGGAAACATTGTAATATGTTGGAACAAAGTTGGAATTACAGTATAACGTCAATGGCTCGAACCCGGATGGCTCGTTTACCCTGGATGATTCGAACTCGTTTTTCAGTCCCTACAAAATCCTTCCAATAGCTCAAGAAAACAAATATTTAGGATTTGTTTCTTTTTTATCATGGAGGCGATTCTAATGAGTACACTAAATATACAATCATTGTGTAGAAAATCTAAAAGATTTCCCTAAATTATCGCTATTTGCTTCCTGAACTGGTGCTATGATTAGCCCTCAGTGGCTCGAACTACACATGTCTCGAACAAATTTCTACGGTCCCAAAGATGTTCGAGCCATTGAAGTTCGACTGTATAAAGAATGCATTCTTATTTTTGTGGCATCGGGCTTTATTCTGTTTGATAGTGATACGCCGGCAGATACACAGCGATAAATTCAACAAAAATAAAATTCATTCCAATAGAAAATATGTATACACATATATTATTGTTTAAACCAATATAGGGATCAAACATGGTTTTTCATGCATTAACATTCGCCAGGTCCCGTGGGAGGTGTTGAAAACCGAGGCCGAATGCCGCGGTTTTCAACACCTCCCAAGGGACCCTGCGAATGTTAATGCATTGAAAAAACATGTTCGATCGCTATTATTGCATAAGAACTTAACAGATTTGCTATATTTTGCGTTATTTCTTGCACTATTTTGTTTCACCTTTTCACCGATGTCTCGCGAACGTAATTTCCACTGACTATGCTCGTTCTAGGGCCGGGCAGTACAGATCTCGTGACGGCAGCAATTCTGTGGCCCCAGTACGAGTATATTGAAAGTTGCGTAGCCGTGCATTAACAGCGCGTGAATTGCCTTGTTAATACACGGCTTTTCGCCGGTTAATGCAGGGCTGTTAATAACGTGCGGCACTGCTTTTTATGCAATAATGGTGAATTATGCATTCAGGCGTGTCTGTGAAATGTCTCTGCCAGTACTCATGTACATATAAACTGACATTAAAGAATATGTTAACTGTGAAGTATAAATTTTGAAATATGATCTGCGAAGCAGGAACTGTCAACTAGTTGTTACGAAGTAGGAGCTATAAAATGTAATTGCATTACCGGTCAAAACTTATTTGACTTTCATGGGTAAAATTTCTATGTTAATACAAAAATGCCTTGTGATGTAAAAGACGTACTGAATGCAATCAGATATTTGGAATGCAATGAATAGTGTATGGGACAAAGTTGTGGAAACTTAAGAGACAGACGTACCGTGCATGCACAAAAGATAAGAGACACCCACCCACACACCCACCTGCGACAAGAAAAAATCCCTTGAGTGCACATTTGGTCATGTGCAGTGAATAAATCTTACCCCAAATTTATAATGTGTCCGTTTTCCAAACTAAAATCTGAGAATACTTCATCTACGTTAGCGAAAGAACATTATTTTATCAAATGCTCTAAACCTTCACCAAATGCTTATAAACTCAAGTAGAACATTAATACGTAAAAATAATGTATTTTGTATATGCATACATTTGTGAAATAAAATATGACTACATCACATACCGGAATGTCAAAACATGCTCTGGTAAAATATTAATGCATAAATAAATGTATGTTTACATGCATATTTGTTTGGACAAATAATGGAATTGACACATAAATGCAATTATATTTTATATGAACAAGAACAAGAATACAACTTTATATGAAATACATCCCAGGCCACACACAGGTGGCATACAGGAAAAAAATAAATCATCATCATTAGCATTTTGACGAACATATATGACTGTATATCAATGTTACATGATTACAAGTACGTGTGTTAAGGTTAGAATGGTAAATTTGTTTGCGTTGAGGTTTTACGGCCCAGTCAACCCAATAGGGTCATGTCGAGCGCAGTCAGTTTACCTAACCACACGTTTATTGGGCAGGCTTAGTCCTCTAAGCGGTTAACCAGTATTGTGCACATTCTTTCTCCAGAAACTGACAACTGCCCTACTTGAATCAGCGGAAGGGAGAGAATGACCGTAGAAAATATTTCATGATCAATCTCCACGAAAGAATGTTGCCGACCTTGGCGGGGATGGAACCCGCTACCTCCTGGTCTCCAATCGGACGGCGCATCCAACTGAGCCACCGAAGCCGGCTAGAATGGTGGAGGAAAATTCGGAGTGTGCATTAATTTGCCCAATTGCTTAACTCTAAAGTCTTTAGAAATCTACATAATCCGTGCCACGAAATGATATATCTTGAAAGATCCTCAATCAGACAAGTCGAAAACCGACAGTAGTTAAGACATGTTTTTCTGGCAGATCCATCTCTGTTGTTCTGATGTGTCACACAACTCTAATTCATGATTCCTTAATAAATAATTAATTAAATAAATAAATAATGACAAGCGACTGTGTGAAAATTTCAGTACAATTAGTCTTTCATTCTTGAACTGGATAAAAAATTAAATGATATTTTATCGTGTCTCTGAATTAATGCTGGCAATATTAATTTAGAGATACGATAAAAAAAAATAATTTCATTTTTGATCCACTTCAAAAACGCGAGACTAACTGAACTTTTACAGGCTGTCAGATGCCACATTTTATGATCGTATAAATACCATATATCAATTATTAAACCTTTCTTTGATAAAAAAATGTCTATTTTTGAGGAATATGGAGCCTTGAACGGCATGTACGTCGGTCAATTTCTTTAATACACGTGTTTGTCTGAAAATCAGCATTAGCTGTAACAGCTAATATTAATTACAATTACTTTGTCAGTTAATGTCTGAAGATCAGCATTAGCTGTGAACGGTAATAATAACACAAATTACACACATTTTGTTAGTTAATGTTATTATAATTATTGACGATAGGTACGTCGGTTTAGTTTTTGTATGTAAATGTTTGTCTGAAAATCAGCACCACTTTGAAATATTGTACGTTAAAGCGTCTATCTATCTATCTGGCACGAAACTTGCTAGAAAATTACTTTTCAAGTTTTTATCGTTTTAACGTCCCATCCATATTATTTCAGTAAGGAAAATAAGATAAGAAAGTACCGTTAACGAGGAGTGGGTTCATTTTCACGGGGAGGTAACTCCATCAAAATTGAAATGGAATCTAGTGTAAAAGAAAAGTAATGGTTTCTTTTTAGAGCAGACTCCTTTTTCAGAAGGGGATTGTTATACAGGAAAGCAATCAGGAAATCAGAAAAGAAATACCTCCCTTATGCAAAATGGCGAAAATCACACGTGTACCCACTTTTCTTAATTTTACCCAGATTTCCGTTTCGAATAGGACCAGAAAATTGGACATTTAAAAGAGGACTAATATCACACGCACTCAAGTGCTGGCGGTTTTGGCGAGCTGATATGTTGGTACCGATGTAAGCCTAACTGGGAGTGTCACAAATAAGGAAAATATACGGGATTGAATCGAGTTGTTTATTTTATACAATAAAATCTGCGCTTTGTACCAATCTGAAATCTGCATTACCAGGTTTTACGGCATTACGTTACCACATTCATATAAAATGTATTCGTCTTAGCCAAAGCTCTATATAAGCCATATTTAGCCCAAAATATTGATGTTTTGTTTTCCCCTTATTTCTCCACAAAATACAAACGTTGTGGATATTCAGCACAACATGCATAGCAAATCGCTTCTAATGGATACCCACAACATGTCTTTTTTTGTTTTTTTTTTTTGTTTTTTAGAAATTTGTGAAATATTTATCTAGATGCATCAATATCGAGCTACGTAAGCCAAGTCACAATATAATAATGGGAAAAAGTTTGGTCAGTAATACATACAGTCAGATTTATACAATAAACAGCTCTTGAAGTAACAAACAAATCGAACAAAAAGTAAATAACCCCGTCCACACAGTCACCTCCCATCCCTTCACACACACACACACACACACACACACACACACACACACACACACACACACACACTCACACCTGATTTTATTATATGGTGGAACACGTGGCACACATTACATAGAGTCTGACTTATTAACGTAATGGTATATTGACTTTGAATGTGTTTACTATGAAGTATCATACATTTCAAACATCTGTCTTGTCTGGCATATTAATTTGGCAAATATTCTTTCGGAATAAATCGACATATTTTCACATTTATACCATTTAAAAGAGACATTCACAGGGCAAATAGACACATCAGACGCTAACCTAATTTATCAGTTCCTACAAAGATTTCCCTTGCCAGACCGTAAGTACTGTCTTTGATACACTATAAGAGGAGAAAACTCAAAGTTGTTTAGTGTCTCTTCAAAGATCGTCTACTCTAAAGCAACTAATATGAAATTCTTCCCTTTTAGAGTAAGGACCCAAAGTCAGAAAGGGACTGGCATGCAGGAACGCAAACAGGAAGTCATCAGTTTTCCTTTTAAAAAAATGGTGAAGACTAAATGCAGCAAAGGTATTTTATTCATTCCCTTGTACGACAGATTTTACGTTGCTGACCCAAGAGCATTGTGACAAGAGCTCATAATTGAGCTGACATAACAAAACCAACAGAAAGACATGCGCACCCAGCGAAGACTCAGATCAGCCTGGATGCCCAGTCTGATCAGAATTTTCGCTTAGTGAACTGAATGGATAGTTAAAGACCCAGGCTTTCTTCATGCGGACAGCGAAGACTATAAGCAGACTGGGCGGATGCCCAGGCTGATTAGGGTCTTCGCTAGGCGCACATGCCATTTTGTTCGTTTTGTCATGAGGCGGCTCATATGGCTACATTACCTTGACCAGACCACAACTGGAAGTTTTACGAATCTTTACGGCAACAGGGCAGGATTTTGCGGCTTATTCATTTTTTTTTCAGTTTGCTTCTTAAAAAAATCGAGACCCATATCTTAATTATCTACCGATGGGTCGACGCAGGAGATATTTAGTATACATTCTCTACATTTTTTCATCCTTTCAAATTAAAATTCTCTCAACCGTATTAATTCGGTGCCGTACATACATATCGTCTATTATTTTCACTACAGCTTAATTGAGTACATGTTAGCCATGAGAAAAGGGTATCTTCCGGCACATGCGAACATGAAAGGAATATGCGCTTTCATGACAGACAACTCAGCAAATATTGCTCTTCAAAAGGATCTACTCTGAAAGAAAAGCAATTGCTCCAGCTGGGTAGGAATTCTTTCGTTTTAGAGTAGATCCATTTTTTCAAAGGGACTTGATATAAAATAAAAGTTATAAACATTTCCCTTGTTCGAAGTAGCTGGATATCTACCCAGTGTATCCAGTCCAATAGTTAGGCCTGGCATTGAAGCCGCACGATTGGACAAGCGGTCATTATCCAGTATGTCTCTAAGTTGACATAAAAGATCCTTTGTCAGACTGCGTAAATATCTGATGTAGGCCTTTGCTGTCTTTGGGACCCGCAGTCATCTTTTTTGTTTTCACTAGGCGGTGAACTTTTACATCGAGTTATTGTATTTTTAGATCCATCGAAGCTTCTGGATGTTTACATTTTAAATCTCTCATACATGATACCAAGCAAGTCGCTGTCAAGACACATTTGCTTGTAGATAGACTGTTCACTTTGTATATGAAACATGCTTATTTCGGTTTATTTCTTTTGAACTTAAAACTGAAGTTCCTACTTAATGCCAATATTAACAACATTCTCAGAGAACAGTCCACATGGGAAACGATTAATTGATTAATATGGCATGCATTTCAATAATAAAGGATTTTCAACTGAATTCATTTTGACATATGTATAGAATGCAGACAATAGGCAACAGGCTCGACGCCATTTAATGTGAATTCAGAATATGTGTTTTTCTTAACCCAAAACATTACAATTGATCGCATGACACATTAAAATTGACAGACTGATGCAACAAAATCGGCTTAAGGGGTCACTATTAATTTGGTGGATTTTCCACATTTGTTATAATACAATAACGACATTTTTGCCATTTCCTCTCTGCTCTACTGCACACAAATCACCTTCTGAAGTGAGGTCTGTATAAGAAAAAAACAATACAATTTTCTTCTCTTGTGAGCATATACGTTTATTCAAGAATAGACCCATTTTCAAAGGGGGTGCAGAAACACATCTGACAGAGTTATCTTCCCTGATCATATATCCGTTTCCCATTAATATTTCATTCATGATTATATTCATATGGATGTCAGTTTTTCATAATTATATATATGCCGTATTATTTTCTCTATTTTTTTTTCAGACAGACCGGCCTGCGCAAACAGTCTAGACCCACAGATGGGACGCCATTCAATTGGCCTGGTTACGACTCTTTTGTGAACAGGTTTCTTCAGAATAAAATGCAATAATGCGGGATGCAATCTACAACAACAGTTTCGTCACTGTGAAATAATGCTCCAGTTTCTAATATCATACAAATACTAGCTTTCACCAAACGCTTGGTCGACTCTAAGTGTAGATCAAGCTTTTTTGCGAACGCTAATGCTTGGTTGTAATAACGTTATACAGTCGGTGGAAATAGCACTGGACCAGTCCACGACCTTTCATGAAGTGCTTACGGAGCAATGACAAACTCTAAGATGGTCAACGCCAATTATAGAACATACCTGACTATAAATGACCGGTAGGTATATATTGGAGGTAACTAGGAAAGGATAATACATGAAAATAACCAGGAAAGGAACTATTTAAACAAACAGCGACTGACTTGATCATACTGTGCGAATAGGTCATCTAGCGCATGCTCAAAGTATCATCCGAGCATTTGATCTCCATTCAAAAACTCTGTAGTATTCTGTTAGCGGACGGTGAAGGCCCTGATCAGACTGCGCAGATTGCATATATTCCCAAAGACACGTTTACGCATAGCTCGGCCCAATAAACCACTTTCACATTGTTGTGCGCATGCACCAAACTGTCCACGTAAGTTTGGAATCGGCATATCTCATCGAGATTATAATCGAGGGGTCAATCTTCAATACGCTGCATATCAGAATAGAGGTCCTGGGATATTATAGATGGAAACGTATCAATGAAAAACAACTAAATAAAAAAAAAATGAAATCGTCTTCCTCGAAGGTGTCAAAATTGATTTTTTTGTTTTAGTAAAGTAGTATTTTAAAGTCAAAATACTGCTAAGAGCTACAGACTTAAAATAACACAAATATTTCGTTTACCGCAAGCAGAACATCCGTGTTCATGCATGACACTTTTATTTGTTTCCACGTAAAAAGTTCTTTACAAGTAAAGTAATAAATTTAGGTCGTCAGATTAAAATTTACTTATTTTTTTATTTATTTATTTATTTTTATTTTAATTTCTTGCCCTAAAATACTAACAAAAACCATCAACTGAAACGTGATTCATATTTTATACCCGAAATATCATAAGAACTATAGGCAGATATGATCGTCTTGTAATCAGAGTTTTTCCAATTATATTTATAATCATCATTAAATAACATATCTGTATCAGAAATTCGTGTTGCATTTTAATGTTCCGTTTCATTTGGTCCTTTTCACGGCTTCTACCTTATTTCAGGTATTGTCCTAAATCGTTGTCATACAATCATGTCAGTCATGCGCACCCAGAGAAGACTAAAATCAGCCTAATCATCCATTCTGTATGGTCAATAATCGCTGTTCGCATGAACACAGAACGACAAACGTTTTGGGTAATAGTCATCCACTGAACTTACATCGAAAACTCTGATCAGGCTGAACGGATGTCCAAACTGATCCGAGTCACCGCTAGACACATAACAGTTTGCTGGTATTATCATGCGAAACCTCAAAAATATTCCGCCTTGTCTTGCGCTTCTATAAAGCCGCCGGGTTTGCTTTGAAAAGCAATAAAATGCCGCCTCATCGGAAAGGGGCCCATCTATTAGGACGCGTACCTCTCAATCGGCAGACGTTTGATTACTTTATTTAGGTGCTAAATCATCCATTTAATCAACGGTTAGTGTCATAATTTACCGAAAATGGATATACCCACTTTTGGCACGCGCTCGTGATTATAGAGTTAAGTAATGTTTTGTTTATTATCAAAACATATGAGAAAGATGACACATGGAATTATCATTAATCCGTGGAATGTTATTTTGTTTATGACAAATTTATCTATTTATTTAGCCATTTATTTATTTATTTATTTATTTATTTATTTATTTATTTAAGTATAGTCTGCACTTCTTTACAAATAATGGTATGATTCGCAAAATATCTAAGACAAAAGTGTGGCCGGGTAGGTATATAATGTTTTGTTACTAGAAACTTTATAGAAATCAGTTACAAGGTGTAAAACTTATTCATCGAAATGATCCACTTTTTATAATTGACATTCAGTAAAGAAGAAAATACTTCAAAAGGCCAATTTAAACGACTTTATTTCATCGTAACCTATTTTATCAGTGTATCAGATTGGCTATTTGCTCCATCGTTTGATTACATATACTTTATCGATTTTTCAATTGGAGAGATAAGGGAGATAACAATGTAAAAGAGGTCTATTATCAATATATATTGAGATTTCTATAAAACATGGTACATGTAATGATAAAAGCTAACCAGACACCTTCTATTGGAAGTGGACCTGTCCACAGAGTTAAGGCAGAATAGTCCTCTCGTTATATATTGGCTAAGATTGGTAAAGTTATGTTTATTTTCTATAAGATAACGCTTGTAAGCAATATTTGATCTCTCTGTCTCGTCTAGCAACTGGGTAACTAATGTTCTGCCTTTGTAGAAATGCCAAACGCATTCTTAAGTTGCGATGTCCAACTACTTTAGACAACATACTGTACTTTCAAATCATTTCCTAAAAATGAGTGACGACTAGAAAACTAAAAAAGCCAATGTACGTGGATGCCTATTATACGCACAGTTTTCTGGACACCGCAAACCTAAGAATGTGCAGGCTGATTTAATCTTTATTATTGCGTAAAAAGCAGTGTCGCGCGTTATTAACAGCCGTGCATTAACCGGCGAAAAGCCGTGTATTAACAAGACAATTCACGCGCTGTTAATACACGGCTACGCAACTTTCAATATCATCTTTCCGGCGCCACATATTTGCTGCCGTTACGAGATGTGTACTGCCCGGCCTTAGAACAAGCATAGTCCGTGGAAATTGCGTTCGTGAGACATCGGTGGAAAGGCGAAACAAAATAGTGCAAGAAATAACGCGAAATGTAGCAAATGTTTTTAGTTTTTATGCAATAATAGCGATCAAACATGGTTTTTCAATGCATTAACATTCGCTAGGTCCCTAGGGAGATGTTGAAAACCGCGGCCTCCGGCCTCGGTTTTCAACACCTCCCTCGGGACCTGGCGAATGTTAATGAATGAAAAACGATGTTTGATCCCTATATTGGATGCACATGACACAAGGTACGTTTCTGCGGCTATTATAATGTTTAACGGTTTTCAGAAGGTGAGCGCAGCATCGCCAATGGGTCGCCTGTTATATTATGGCACTGCTGAAAACCTTCGTATAAATACTATAGTAGCGTTGGAAAATGTCTGTAATTAATCTGTTTTATAACTGCTTCTAAAATAGACAAGTTCCTGCCCCATGATGTCAAATGCTCCTTTCCAGACAGTAAAGTATAGTCTTGTAGTTACTGAAAATACATATATCGAAATATCTTGCGCAAGTAATTTAAAATCAATATAGCCGAGGATAAAGTAAATAAAGTAAGAGTTAATCTACAACAAAGATACACATAACGCATCCGCAGTATCTACAATCTTCCTTTTTCCATCTGTGGATTATTGCGGTTTGTTCAAGTACACAACACCATATAACGGTTCAGGTTGTATGTATGCACAGGCCAATCTGAGTTTGGCTATTCACAACTGCCAAATGGTTCTGTAACGGCTTGGTTGTTATTATGACTTCAGAAGTAAAATGTTAAGCACCGGTAGGGTGCGGTTTAATTAAGCAGTTGAAAACTGCACATGAAAATAAAATGACGTGTCGACGTTTCCTTGGCCAGACAAGCTAGTTTCGACCATTAGGTCTCATTAGTGTCTCTCTCTTATAAATTTACGAGATCCAGAAAAGGGTTTAATGTTCACAAACGACCAGACGGTATACACTGCTCTATGGGAAGTACGGGAGACATTTTACGGCCGCAACAAGGCACTAATCCTCCAGTAATGACTTCACGACTATGTTGATTGTTATTTGTGCTGTTGCAAGCATACTGTAGATACAAGCAAATGTATCAAAAACTATAAATTCTTAGCCCTGAATAGCCACTATCATAGAACATAGCCTGCCAATGACATTAACCGGAAGAACAAAGAAACAATGACAGACAGTAAACAAGCCACAAGCAACCAGCTCTCTCTGATCACCTTTTTTTATTAAATTACATTCAACTTCTTAGTTATGGCAAGTCTATTTGGAAGATTCTACAATTCTTATACTGGCTAAGTATTAGAGTCTACAATACTCATACTGGCTGTGCTGAAATTTGGGAAGGAGACTAGACTAGATAAAATATTATATTGTTCACTTTATATGTCAGCAGATGGCGTTCTTGCCATATTATTTATTTTAACGCCTAGTGGCTATGCCACCCTCGCCCCAAAATGGTGATCACAATGCTAGACAGGATTCAACCGTTTAGAATGTAATGACAAACAATCTGCAAACTAAACTGATCTTAAAGTTGATATAAATCCATAGTTTATTGACTCTATAGTTTCTAACACTACAATAATTGTCAACATCCCGTGTGGGACACTAAACATTAATAAGTTAATGCACTCCACAAAAAAAAAAAAAAAAAAAAAAAAAAAAATCCATGAATTCAAATGTTTATAAGAGGTAGTAAAGACGCCCTTAATATGATACGTAACCATGATGCAAACGCCGTACATGTCCACAATATATTTTGCTGCTGTTTATGATTTAATTCTATGCATCTATCCGTTTAGTAATGATTAGGGAGTTCAGAGTTTGCACAATAAAACGAAACCATTCTTGAAAATGTAGACATATCACACAATCTCAGCATGTGCTTTTTTTCTACTTTGATATCAGACACTGATATGTCTTTACATTGCACCGCTATAGTGGCATTACAATAGTTAGTATTGATGAAATAACATAAAAGTACAATGCTGTAATTACTTCAATTCAGGAAAATACCACTATGACACGAAGAATACGAGGGAATATTACCAATAAACAGATTTGCATAGGTCATACATACCACATTTACTCAAAACATACAGACATCTTAAGTCCTTACCATATTTGTCAAAATTTTGCATAAGTCCATCATATTTCATGCTAATGTGTCTAACCCACTGCTGGATGAATGGCAAAACAATGCAGTGTCTGATCTTGGTTTACTTTGTTTGCCTAGGCCTGTCTGTACGAATACTTAGGAAATATACAGTAATGCGGAAGATTGTACGGTCAACCGTGAAAATGAAACCGTGAAAATGTTACATTGATTTAAAGGTCATGAAAAATAATTCGGAATTGCTTTGAACAGTTTCTTCTTGGCCTTTTTTCAGAGTATATTTGAATTCACTACAGCTGGTGTAAGTGTCGTGTGGCGGCCTTAAATTATCCCCACTCCCGCGCGTAATTCATCATTGTGTTGACAATACTTGCCGGTCCTTTTGGACAATTGTGTCTATTGCTGTGCACGAAAAGATGTTCTGCTCAACTCAAAGCTAGAGGGCATGTATGCAGCATCGCACAAAGCATAATCGTAAATGAATTGTTTTCATTTTGTCTTTATCTTTCGTGTTTGTAATAAGCCCCACATTTAGAGAACATATGATACGTTATTTATATTATTTCTTTCGTTATATTTATAAAATGCTTAATAGGACTAACTTCAGCCCATTTTGTTCAAGGGAAACAAGTTTTGTGACTTTCTCTTTGTTTTCCTGCAATTCCAATGCCTTTCTGAAAAAAAAAATGCCCAACTATAAAATAAAATACTTTGTTCCCACGGGAAGCAACAATTAAAAACATATAAAAGGAATTGTTCAAGTACGTTTTGGTGGAGTCTTTATTAAAGTACATTGCTTAATATATTACCTACAGTAAAACTTCAATGACTTGCTCGAACACCGATGAAACGTTTACCGTGTCTGCATCAAACTCGTTTTTACAGTCCCTAGGAAATTCTTCTGATAGCTAAGGAAAACAAATGTTTAGTGACTTATTCTTATTTTATCATGAAAATATATGTTGTGTGTTCATTAGAATTGTCTCATCGTGGCGATTCTAATGATCACACCGAACATCTCATTATATTATAGAAGCTCGAAAAGGTATTTACATTGCCTCCTGATCCACAATGGCTCGAACTATCCATGTCTAGAGACAATTTCCGTTGGTCCTAAACATATTCGAACCATTGAAGTTCGACTGTATATAACAAGTATAAGTTATGCCAGAAAATCAAGTACTACTATATTAAATAAATAACAAATACTCTGAATATTTATATTCGACTTTCGAGGTGCAAACCGTATTTAAAACCTCAGTAAGTACTACAAAACACAGATCATCAGCTACGGAACGAACGAAAAAGCAAACAAACGAGAAAATCACAAGGTGAATATGTACCAAGAGTACAGTTCTTCCCTTTCTAAGTGAAGTACATCTAGATAGAACAAGGCACCAAATACGACTAAATGTATACAACTTAGCAACCAGAGGGGTCATATTCGGTGTCTTTTGGGAGTTGGGGGTGGGGGTGGGGAGGGCTGTGTATTGTGTCTGTAATCCTATCTGGGTATATAAATCTGGCATATTTTATTCTAACACGACGTAATCCTTACTTTCTTCTCAAGTTTGATCGCCACTCATAGCAACTGCATGCCAATCTGAGTACAAGCTGATTGCTATTTCCGAACGCCTGATCAAACATCTAAGGAACGGTACCTAGGAAATGCCACAATCACGAAGCACAGGCTCCAAAAGATGGTGAGAGCTGAGGACCAAATAATGACAAAAACAAACGCCACATATGAAGCCACCGACGCACACAGAAGAACTGAAACAGAGGAACCGTCTGGGACGCAGACAAGTTGTTGTGCGGTAGTGGGAGGGGTAGGTGGATTCGGGAGGCTTAAACTAGTTTTAATAGCGCGAAACCTCATCTTTAATTCTAATGCAGCTCCCAATTACAAACATATGTTCCGTCCGCATAGGGGTCCTTTAACTCGTCTGTTACGAGAAAATAAACATCACAGTGAAAATAAGTCAAAATGATGATCTAAACACGACCACGATTGATCTTTTAAACATAATCGGTGTCTTGGGAGGGCTGTGTCCCGTAAAAGTGGCATTACCTGGGTGTCTTCATCTCAATATTTAATTCTAATACGACTTAACACATAATTTCCTCCCACTCATTCCCACACAAAGCGACTATATGCCAATCTGAGTACACGCGTAATTCGCAAACACCTGATCAAGTGTGGCTTGCTTTATAAGGTTCTTGTCCATTTTTAAAACTTCATCGAATCATCGACCAGAGCAATTTGCTACACCTCCAACATAACTCTGTTATGTGAATATATTTTGTTCTCTTCCCATATAGCGCGAAGGGGCGGGGCGGTAAAGGGACACGTGGAGAAAATGATTTCCGGTATCTAGAACCAGATACTTTTTTCAAAAATACATTTGTTTGGAAACTGAACATATGTCTGAAAAAAAAAAGTCTATAAGTCTGGTATGGGAATATATTTCGTTCTCTTCCCATATAGCGCGAAGGGGCGGGGCGGTAAAAAGGACACGTGAAGAAAATGATTTCGGCCTCTAGAACCAGATACGTTTTTAAGCATACATGTACTATATTTTTAAAAAATACATTTGTTTGGAAACTGAACATATGTCTGAAAAAATAGTCTCATTGTCAGACTTATTTGTTCCTCGTAAAGTTGTCTAATTATACCCCTGATTTACTTATTTTCGTCGATCTGTTTACGGAAGAGGTGGAAACGATGTTAGAAACAAAAATAAAGAGAACAGCTGTCTTCTTTAAATAGAAACATCGATCTAAGAGGTACAATTATATAAGAGCGTGTACAAATCGTATTACAGTTTGTCAAGGACATTTTTCAGACATCGTCTGACATTTTACGCATTCCAATTGTCTAAATTATTAATTTACAACTAATATACACTTTATGCCACCGTAGGGACATTATGTTTATGGTCTTTGGAAAACCAGTAATAGAAGTTTTTACGAAGAATTATTGTTTGATTTCAAACTACCACAATACCTATTATTAAGATGCGTGCAACACTTGAAGTGTACTTGAGTGGTTGAGTTCAAAATGAGTCTGTCTGCTAGATAAGTCTTTTTTGTTTTTATTTTCAGTTTGTGGTCGTTGTTGTTTCTGTCAACATTGGTAATGTTCAAAAGTTAATTTATATAGTGTGGTTTTGTTTTCTGCATTGATCGCTAACCCTTTGTTCCCTGCAGACCAAACAAAATACCTGTGCAAACACTTTATATCCTGATTATATGACTATAATGTGCCGTCTCATCAGGATCCACACTGTTTGCCATTCTGTTTTGAATTTTGACTTACATTTCTATTTGCATCAATGGACATATCCACATTTAATGATGGATATGGGCATTTCATAAACTCAGGATGGAAATGGTTAACCCACACTTTGATTGCATGACTGTAGGCTGGCCGCAGAATTTATTACGGCTGAACCCTAAATCTCTTATTGACAGCCCATAGCTCGTCCTTGGTCTGGGTGTGTTCAAGAGGGTTCTGTTGCACTAAGGGTATTCGTTGGCACTGACATTACGCAAACATGTCTATTCAAATATATTGAAAATTTCATCACCAAAACCTAAAAGTTTTCAGATAAAAATTCTGATATTTTTCCTATTCCTGCTTAAAATATAGATTGTAGATACTCGTTAGAACCACCATAGCAAGGCGGTTCCTACGAGTACCCACACTCTATGTTTTTAAGCAGAAAATAAAGAAAATATAATGTATAATCATGTAAACCCCCGTTTTACTATAAAAAAGTGGGGTTGAAGGGGGTCAAAATTATATAGATATGTTTTCGCGATATTTCGGTTTGCAGTTGATGGTACGTCTTCTCACGTTGCGGCTCATAAGTCAATCTAGAATAGCAAACTCGGTGTTATCGGTTCTGTTCTCATACATTCTTTAAAACAACAAAACTACTCATATTAAGCAGAACTCCATTACGAAAACACGCCTAATCAAATATATAGAAAATTTCACCTCCAAAAACCGAAATTTTTCAGATAAAAAACTGTGATATATTCATGTTTCTGCTCAAGTACCTACAATCTATGTTTTTGAGCAGAAATAAGATAACATATAATGTATACCCCTGTAAACCCCAGTTTTACTATATAAAAGTGGGGTTTAAGGGGGGGGGGGGGTCAAAATTATATAGGTGTGTTTTCGTTATGGATTCTTTTTAGTTCACCTGAGCTATGCTCAAAATGAGCGTCCGTCCGTCCGTTAACATTCTCAAACGACTTCTCCTCTAAAGCCGCTGAGCAAATTTTGCTCAAATTTCATACAGAGCCTCCTTAGGGTGGGGGAACGAAATATTGCTAAAATGGTCGCGGTCCGTTGACCAAGATGGCCGCCATGCCCATATATGTTAAAAACCTTTAAAAATCTTCTTCTCCAGAACCGAGGAAGCCTTGGGGCTGAATCTTTGCACGAATGATCGGGGACAGGAGGTCTACCAAAGTTGCTAAAAGAATTGTCGTAAAGTGACGTTTGACCTTTTCACGGCAAGGTCAAGTTCGCTTCCCCATGCATTTGTATGAGCCCCATACATTTGAATGGGAAAATTGTTGAGAATTTCAAACGACGTCTCCTCTGAAGTCTCTGAGCCAATTTTGCTCAAATTTCATATGGAGCCACCTTAGGGTGGGGAAACTAAATATTGCTAAAATTGTCACGGTCCGTTGACCAAAATGGCCGCATGCCCATATATGTTAAAAATCTTTAGAATTCTTCTTCTCCAGAACCGAGAATGCCTTGGGGCTGAATCTTTGCACAAATTATTGGAGACGAGAGGTCTACCAAAGTTGCTAAAAGAATTGTCGTACGTTGATATTTGACCTTTTTACGGCAAGGTCAAGTTTGCTTCCCTATGCATGTGTATGAGCATACATTTGAATAGCAAAATTGTTGAGAATTTCAAAGGACTTCTCTGAAGCCACTGAGCCAAATTTGCTCAAATTTCATATTGGGCCTTCTTAGGTCGGGGAAACGAAAGATTGCTAAAATGGTCGCAGTTCATTGACCAAGATGGCCGCCATGCCCAAATATGGTAAAACCCTTTGAAAATCTTCTTCTCCAGAACTGAGGATGCCTTGGGGCTGAATCTGTGCACAAATCATTGGAGACAGGAGATCTACCAAAGTTGCTAAAAAGATTGTCGTACGTTGACATTTGACCTTTTTACGGCAAGGTCAAGTTTGCTTCCCTATGCATTTGTATGAGCCCCATAACATTTGTATGGGAAAATTGTTTAGAATTTCAGACAGCTTCTCCTCTGAAGCCACTGAGCCAAATTTGCTCAAATTTTTAGCTAACCTGAGCACGAAGTGCTCTTGGTGAATATTGTGGTCAGTCAATGTCCGTCGTCCGTCGTGGGGCGTCAACAATTGTTTTAAAAGCCTACTTCTCCTACGCCCCTGGGCCAATTGACTCGATACTTGGTAGGAAGCATCGGAATGACTTGTAGATAAAAAATAGCTAAAATCGTTCCGATCAGAAATCCAAGATGGCCGCCATGGCCGCCATTTTGAAAATCTATTTTTCTCTTTTCTTCTCCTGAACCGAAAGGCCAACTGACTTCAAACTTGCTAGGAAGTATCAGGGTGACTTGTAGATCAAATATAGCTAAAATCGTGCCGATTGGAAATCCAAGATGGCCGCTATAGTTGCCATCTTGAAAATCTATTTTTCGCTTCTACTCCTAAACCCAACAGCCAATTGACTCCAAACTTGGTAGGAAGCATTGGGGTGACTTATAGAAAAAAAAAATGGCTAAAATTGTGTCGATCGGAATTCCAAGATGGCCGCCATGGCAGCCATCTTTAAAATCTATTTTTCGCTTCTTCTCCTGAACCGAAAGGCCAGTTGACTCCAAACTTGCTAGGGAGCATCGGGATGACTTGTTGATCAAAATAGCTAAAATCAAGCCAATCGGAAATCCAAAATGGCCACCATGGCAGCCATCTTCAGAATCTATTTTTCGCTTCTACTTCTGAACCGAAAGGCCAGTTGACTCGAAACTTGGTAGGAAGCACTGGGGTGACTTGTAGAGAAAAAATAGCTAAAATCGTGCCGATCGTAAATCCAAGATGGCCGCCATGGCAGCCATCTTGAAAATCTATTTTTCGCTTCTTCTCCTAAACCCAAAAGTCAATTGACTCGAAACTTAGTAGGAAGCATTGTGGTGACTTGTAGATCAAAAATAGCTAAAATTATTCTGATCGGAAATCCAAGATGGCCCCCATCTTGAAAATCTATTTTTCGTTTCTTCTCCTGCACCGAAAGGCCAGTTGACTCAAAACTTGGTAGGAGGCATTGGGGTGACTTGTAGATCAAAAATAGCTAAAATCTTGCCAATCGTAAATCCAAGATGGCCGCCAAGGCGGCCATCTTGAACATCTATTTTTCGCTTCTTCTCCTAAACCGAAATGCCAATTGACTCGAAACTTGGTAGGAAGCATCGGGGTGGCTTGTAGATCAAAAATAGCTAAAATTGCTGCCATGGCCCCATCTTGAAAATCTATTTTTCCCGTCATTTCCTGAACCGAAAGGCCAATTGACTCTAAACTTGGTAGGAAGTATCTGGGTGACTTGTAGAGCAAAAATAGCTAAAATCCTGCTGATCGGAAATCCAAGATGGCGGCCATGGTGGCAATCTTGAAAATCTTTTTCGCTTCTTCTCCTAAACCCAAAAGTCAAACTTGGTAGGAAGCATCAGGGTGACTTATAGACCATGGAAGCCATCTTGAAAATCTATTTTCACTTCTTCTCCTGAACCGAAAGGCTTATTGACTTTAAACTAGGTAGGAAGCATCAGGGTGACCTGTAGATCAAAAATAGCTAAAATCGTCGCTATCAGAAATCCAAGATGGCCGCCATGACAGCCATCTTGAAAATCTATTTTTCGCTTCTTCTTCTGAACTGAAAGGCCATTTGACTCGAAACTTGGAAGGAAGCATTGTGGTGACTTGTAGATCTAAAATAGCTTAAATTGTTTGGATCGGAAATCCAAGATGGCCGCCATCTTGAAACTCTTTTTTTCGCTTATTTTCCTGAACCAAAGGGCCAGTTGATTTGAAAATTGATAGGAAGCATTGGGATGACTTGTATATATAAAATTAGCTAAAATTGTTCCAATCAGAAATCCAAGAGGGTGGCCATCTTGAAAATCTATTTTTCCCTTCTTCTTCTGAACTGAAAGGCCAATTGACTCGAAACGTGAAGCATCGGGGTGACTTGTAGATAAAAAATAACTCAAATCGTTGCAATAGGAAATCCCAAATTGCAGTCATGGCGTCCATCTTGAAAATCTGTTTTGAACTTTTTCTCCTGAACCAAAAGGGCAATTGACTCAAAGTTCATTGGAAGTATTGAGGTGACTTGTAGATCAACAGTAGCTAAAAACATTCTGATTGGAAATCTAAGATGGCTGCCATCTTGTTTATGTTTATTATATTTCCCTGCCACTGAGCTGTTTACATGTATAAAATCATGATTCTTCAGAAACCACTTAGCCATTTGTCATCTAATTTCACATTTTGATCCTACTGTTGAAATGTGATTGAGAGTTTGTTCAAATGATCACGCTCCATTGACTGTCATGTCATATATATTCTTCTTCAAAATTAAGAACTGCTTAAATGATGATCTTTTCATTAGTTGCAATGACAGGATTGGAAAAATGTTGCATAACATCTGCATATCTGCAGTGGCTTTGTCACTCAGGTGAGCGACCCGTGGCCCGTGGGCCTCTTGTGTTCATTTACACAAACAGAACGAGTGTTTACAAACGACCCGAAAACACCAGCTAAAGTATGATGAAGTACCGTTGGATGTTTGCCGTCCATTATATAACATTAAACACCAACTATAGCGGCGTTAATTGTGTTAAATGTCATTTTATTTTTCACAACAAACCTTTTGGCAAGACCGTAAAATTAGACACTTCTTATCTGCAGAAGTAAAATGAGTCTGGGGTCAACATATCAAACTCGTATTGAGGAAAATCATAAAGTAGATATACAAAAAAGACAAAATAAGGAATGTTCAGACAGGCAGGCAGGGACAAAAAATAATGGCGTGTAATGAGGCGTCCATTGGAAATAAACATTACTTGGTAAGCAAGCTTCGACCACCATGCATATCAGCCTGAACAGAGATTTAAGAAAATACGGGAATAGTAATATCCGGGGTTTAGAACGTCTGTTTATGGCTTGGCTGTGACAAACATATCAGATATAAGTCTGGCAATAGCCACATTGTAGGGACTGACAAGGTCACGATGACTCCCATAGAACTTCTTAAGTTTGATACTAGTTTAATTCTTAGATATCCACGAGTCAACGAGTCAACAATCTTAGAGAGAACAGTCTTCCTCGTTCGATAAAATCCTGATATTCAGAACAGGCTCTAGCATAACGGATTAACTAAGAAACGTAAACACCGTATACTGGTGCAGATGAAATATTGCAATATCATTTATGTATCTGCATGTTAAACATAGTTTTGTCATTATATTTCTTATCCTTGGAATTTGAATGTGATAAAACACCCCCCCCGCACCCCCTCCCCCATCCCCCACACTCACAGAAACGCAGGTGCCATACTTAATAATCATGCTTGGTAGGAGTGTTTATTCAACACTTCGGCAGACATTTAGTTAGATTTAAATAGATTATTGCCAGACCTTTTAAAGACGTTACAGACCTATTGCATTCTACGATTTAATATATTTATGGCCTACGTCAATACTTTTGAGAGTTATGTAGTTTGTGTACATTATGTAGCTACGGTAACAATTTACAATAAATGCATACGCAGACAGATATTGGTTTTACTCATCACGAAAATATGCCTATATAATTTTGACCCCCTTAAACCCCACTTTTATATAGTAAAACTGGGGTTTACAGGGGTATACATTATCTTTCTTATTTCTACTCAAAAACATAGTTTGTGGGTACTCGTTAGAACCGCCTCGGCGAGGCGATTCTAACGAGTACCCACAAACCGAGGCGGTTCTAACGAGTACCCACAATCTATGTTTTGAGCAGAAATTTGAAAAATATCAGAATTTTTATCTGAAAATTTTCATATTTTTGGTGGTAAAATTTTCAATATATTTGAATAGGCGTGTTTTCGTGATGTGATCGCATGCTTCATAATGATCATCAACTGTGGCGTTTATTTGTGTCATACTAGTATGTAGGAATTTGTAAAAAAATGTTTCTTCTACACACATAAATGATTTTGATGCTTGTGTCATCACGAGAACATACCTATATAATTTTGACCCCCTTAAACAACCCTTTTATATCGTAAAACTGGAATTTACAGAAGTATACATTTTTGCTTTTATTTCTGCTCAAAAACATTGACTATGGGTACTCATTAGAACCGCCTCGCGAGGCAGTTCTAAAGAGTACCCACAATCTATGTTTTGAGCAGAAATATGAAAAATATCAGAATTTTTATCTGAAAACTTTCTGTTTTTGGTGGTGAAACTTTCAATATATTTGAATAGGCATGTTTTCGTAATGGTAGTCGTTTAAACGTCCTCCCGTTTTCCGACATTGTCTGATATTATTACGCTGTCTGTTCCTTTAGGATTATCGTGGTCATACATTCTATACAAATAGCAACATAATTCCTTATGTAAAACGTGTCATCTTTCTTGTCACTACTCCAACATGTGAAAGAAACCAAACGACAACGCGTTGGCCATATCAAACGAAAACCAGACAATCATGAATATACGAATTGTAGAAAATGTAATCAGTAGTGATGGGAATCCATCAGAATTACACCGTCGATCATCGGTTTTGTAAAATCGACCGATCATCGACTAATAATTGACCTGCAGACAATCTATTCATTCTTATTTTAGCCTCGTACAGGTACTGATTCATAGCTCCAGATCAATATGAGGGGTATACGGACAATATTTTTCTTATTTCTCCATGAAAACATATTTTGTAGTTCTCATTAGAAGCGTCTCACTGATGTGCTTCTAATGAGTAATCACAACGTATGTTTTCAAGGAGAAATAAGAAAAAATATCAGTACATTTCGGCTGCAACAAATGCCTTTTCTGTGCTATTTTATCCTTCTTCACATTTATTGTCCACAAATCTGAAATTATCAAAAAAGACAGCTTAGAACTTGGCTATTAAAATAAAAAGTGAGAAAAATGTGCTTCTAAAAAGAATTTTCATATTAGTCGACTACCCAGCTAGCATTCTACGTAAATCTACATCAGCTACCCTGACGGGCCGATGACGGCCCGATATAGATTTACGTAGAATGCTGACTGGGATATAAACATTCTTTCCAATCATCAGTCTCAAGAGGAAAAGTGACTGATGATCGATTATAATCGATTATCAGAGGCAACACTAGTAAGTAATCAGACTGTGCATCCACACATTCTGATCACGGGCTTTATCATCCGCCGATGCATTAAGAACTACCATATACTTTTGTAACTAGACAGCAAAGGCCATAATCAGGCTTCTTGTGCATAACTCTATCTGGAATTCGTGTCCGTGTATGCAAGGAATAAGTTTTGGCATGACTGGAATGTGATATAATACAAATTGTTTCTCTAAAAGCACTTTGTGTATTAAATAAAATGAAACAAAACTTAACGCATTCCAAAATCCTTGTGCGAAATCGCAAAATTCTTGTGCGAAATCGCCCGCCGCCTTCAGAGTAAAACGACAACAATTCTTTAGTACATGCATTATGTCCAAAAGATCTACGCGGGCTTATTATAAATTTAGATAGCACGGCAATGCATTTCTAATGATGCAACACACGGAAAGATTTGGGTTCCGCTTCAATACTAGTGTGCTGTGAGGCTGTAATTGCATGCAACCGGCTTAATAGGCAGTCTCTCGTCTAATTGTTTTTTTTTTTTTTTTTTTTTTTTTTTTAGAAACACGAAAACATACCAGATTTATTTTACGTGAATAGATATACTTTTCGCCACTTTTACAATAGAAACAACGTTTAAGAACCCTGTTTGCTTTACTGCCTGCCAAGTCCCCCACTACCACCGCCGACCCCCCCCCCCCACCCCTCTGTACAAGGGAATCTTTTGCTCCCAAGGGGGTTTAGCTCCCAAGGGAAAGAACGTCTTTCCTTTTAGACTTTTCAAAAAGGAGGATAGTTTGTTTGAATATCTAATCTAGAGGCATCCTATATATGTACATATCGTATCTGTATATTTGGAAGTATCTGATGAAGTAATAGAAACCCTTAGTGCTATTATTCTAGTTACGGGAATTTATAACTATCATGGAAAGCAACTATTGCAAAATGATTTTGGCTCCCTTCTGTAAAGGGGTCCATTGCAAAAGTACAGAATTTGCAAATTCATTCATTTTAGAGTAGACCCTTTTTGGAAGGGACCTGGCGTGCCTGCTAGCAAAGCGAAAGTTATAAAAGTTGTCTCCCTGAAAAAACAAAAACAAACAAAAAACAAAAAAACTACAAAGTGAATTCCGCCCTTTAATAGTTGTTGGGAAAATATGCTAATGCTAACAAAACGATGCAAATGAATACATACAACCGACAACAGTTTTACTTCTTTATGATTCTTGTATGTCAGAGCCCGGTTGTTCAAAGCGTCGTTAGCTTAACGAGCTCGTTAAGGGTCATTTGTTAACTGTTTTAGCGGATTCAATGCACTGCAAAAGCTACTCACATTTTTTCAGCCAAAAATTTCAGCATATTTGCGTATCACTCGATGTAAATTTTAACGAATCGTTAACTAACGACATCGTTAGCTTTGAACAACTGGGCCCTGACTGCGATATTACTATAACTGTGCCATTATGAGTCTTATGGGGAAGGGTTACACTTTCAAGGGAGTCAGGTCTGTCATATCTTGTTTTAAATCCCTTCAGAATCGCGGTATACTCTGCAAGGAAAGCGAATTTTTTCAAAATGAAAACCCCCACGCAGATCGCGAAGTCAGCGCCCGAGGCATCAACCAGTTGTAAGGCGACCAATGTTGTCGACCTTATAACCAAGTGCGGAAAACAATATGTTGGTGAAACCGGTGATCATGTGAGTCAGACTGCAAGGATGCGCAGGCTGATTTGAGTCTCCGTTGGGCACACATGTCAGAAGGTACATTTATTTCACGTTGTGGCTCCTATATTTAACTAACGACATCTTTAGCTTTGAACAACTGGGCCCAGACTGCGATATTACTATAACTGTGCCATTATGAGTCTTATGGGGAAGGATTACACTTTCAAGGGAGTCAGGTGTCATATCTTGTTTTAAATCCCTTCAGAATCGCGGTATACTCTACAAGGAAAGCGAATTTTTTCCCTTTAGTGTAGATTCTTTTTCGAAAGAGGATTTTGTACTGGAACGCAAACGCAAAACAGGAAGTCGCAAAACTTGTACAAAATGAAGGAACCGGTACCAAGTGTAGCTAACCATCTTAAGAGAGAGACTTCAATGAACAGGTCACTTTCAACTATGTACTTAGGCAGACAGAGACTATCTCAGACTGCAATAAAAGTTTATGTTACGACGTCTTTGGTAAGAATTAAGCTTCGTATTTTCACTTGAATGAAAATGCAATAAAATCACCGATGTTCTATTACCGACTTAACAATATTACCGACATAACAATATCACAAGAGCTGCAAGAACACTTAAGGGAATTCAAACCCATACAAATGCCACATTCAAAACAAACAATATAGGAGCCACAACGTGAAATAAACGTACCTTCTGACATGTGTGCCCAACGGAGACTCAAATCAGCCTGCGCATCCTTGCAGTCTGGCTCACATGATCACCGGTTTCACCAACATATTGTTTTCCGCACTTGGTTATAAGGCCGACAACATTGGTCGCCTTACAACTGGTTGATGCCTCGGGCGCTGACTTCGCGATCAGCGTGGGGGTTTTCATTTTGAAGGTTTTGCATTTTGCTTTGCCGCACGGTTGTGTCTCCCTAAGTTGATCATCATCACGCGTGTCTGGTTCGACGAAAGTTGTCTACTTATAGTATGCACCATGGTGGAAAACAACATGTTGATGAAACCGGGGATCATGTGAACCAAGGGATGAGCGGCCGCCATCGAGATGATTGGAAACAGAAGCGGTTCGAGAGGTCTCCTGTCTCAGAACACTTCTACTCAACAGAACTTGATTTCCTGAACCGCGTCTCGCTTTATTTTACAGTGACTTAGTGTACAGATTTAGAATAAAAATGTGGGAAAATTTACTTTTCGGAGCAATTCACAAAGCGAATTAACCGTTATAAAAGAATTGGCTATAGCCCGGATATTATGCGACAGACTGCATGTCTAGCTATCGACCTAATCATTGTTGATGGCTATGCTTCACTCTTTAATTGCACGACAGCGGTTCAGGCCTTAGACTCAATGACGGCCTCTTCGTAAAACTTTAACCGGTGGGTTGGGGCTTGACGATATCTCTTTGGCGGAAAACACGCGCGAAAGAGCTCCAACTAAAATAGTGCACTAAAATTAGAAAAAAAAAAAAAAAAATAGTGTTTAGAAAGGGGAGGCAATCTCTTCATATTGGCACAGAGTGAAGAGAGAATGTAAAAAAAAGAAGAAGAAGAAAAAAAAATGATTAAACAAGCCAGGTTAATCAAGTAATATACCAGTATAAGTCCCAACCATGCCAATGTAAAGAGACTTGTTTGGAATTGTGTATTGTATTCTGTATCTGTATTGCATTATATATGTTGTAAATATTTGTAATACATTCTAACTTTATTAGAGTCTTCTGTATATAGGTACAGTTAGGCATCCCCTTATCAAATTGGAAGTCGCTCTCGTTGCGTCTTGGCCGCCTATGGCGTAGAATATACGAGTCCAATCTGTTTTTGTTCGTTTAATACAGCTGTGTAATGGCATGTATTGATGTGGTATACAGTACGAGTGTTGTACAGAGTTATTTTGCCGTGTGGCGGCGGTAGAACGCCTCCCCGTACATCACCATAGTGCAGATTATATTCCATTTCCGTTGTGCTCATTGGGCCCATTGTGGTTTATTTGAAAATGGAGTTCTATTCATGTTTACGCTAGAGGCGTACTCAGTGTTGCAAACTTCATTATTGCTTATGAAGAGTCTCAATGAAACCGAGACTCCCATTTTCTAATCCTTAGTGTGTTTTTTTTTCTTCCCAAAAGGCAATTTTTTTTAGGTTTACTTACACAAATGACGAGAACGCATTTAAACAGGTTAACTAGAGCATCAATTTTAAACTATATGACAGAGCCATCGTAAAGTTACTAAAACCTGCACTTGAAGCATACTTTTTTTGATTTCTTGATACGATAATTTAATATTATTACACGACTTTTTGGAAGAAAGACTACACAAATGGTTTCGTCCGGAGTCTTTGTTCGTCATAACGTCCCTCAGTAAGCACGACTTTGTGCCAGCGGAGTTTGTGTTGCCACGGAGGTTCTTTGTTGCAGTTCTTCTTTGTGCGTCTATGTTTTCATATGTGGCGTTTGTGTTGTCCGTATTTGTTCCACATCTCTACTTCTGTGAGTGCCTCGGGAGGGTTGCGCTTCGTAAATGTGGCATTTCTTGGGTATCTTTACTTATATTTTTATAGGCCACTTAACCCCTACGACACATACGCTCCTAGACATTTTTAATGATAACTGATAGAAAGGTTGACTGCGTCAAGTAGGCTTGTTGCGAAAAGGAATGCCAACTATCGTTTTCTTTTTTTATTATCTCCCCTTCTAATAATTTGCCCTTAAAATTTATGATCTCTACAAGTCCTATACTTGTAAAAGCAGGACAACACTCACTTTCTGATATTCTCTTTTCGAATATTTGGTGATCAAACATTGTGCCCTCATAATTCATATATTAGATGGTACATGATTGTGGTCATTCCAGGATATCTTCACATATATTTTTGATAAAGGCGTAGGCTGAGTCATGTATATGTGTCACATAAAGGAATGGAAGCTTTCACTTTCGTATGTTTTTAGCTCAGCACAACTGTTGTGATCGCCCTGTGTCCGTCGTGCGTCGTCCAGAAGTTGCTTCAAATGACATCTTCTCCCTATCTGCTTGGCGGATTTCAACCAAAGTTGATAGGATTGTTCCTTTTGAGGTCCTCTAGCAAACTTGCCCAAATCGTTCAAAACTTCAAACAATATCTCTTCAGTAACCACTGGGCGGATTTCAACAAAACCTGATAGGATTGTTTCTTGGGAGAACTTCTACCAAAGTTGCTTAAACTATTCCGCTCCGCTGCACAAAATAGCTGCCAGAGCTAAAATAGAAACTACTTCAAACGACATCGCCTCTGTAACTACCGGGCGGTTTTCAATCAAACATGATAGGATTGTTTCTTTGAAGGTCCTCCACCAAAATTGCTCAAATCCTTCTCTCCGCTGCACAAAATGGCCGCCAGGGCTAAAAAAAAAAAAAAAAAAAAAAAAAAAAAAAAAAAAAAAAACTAAAAAAAAAACAAGCAAAAAAAAACTTAAAGTATATATATGTATGACACAGATGCCACCGCCCAGGGGCCATTCTCACAGACACACAGGCATTTTGCAAAAAAAAAAAAAAAAAAAATGTTGAAAAAGAGCCATTACTCTCATAATAATTGGAGGATTTTACCCTAATTCAAACTTGACACTCCCTGGACTTTTCTCTCACCTTTTTTGACCTATATGTTATGATTATATACTTGTGTATAAAATATGAATCCTATTCACTAATATTTTAAAAAAATATCGAAAGGGAAACATTTTTCGAAGATACAAAAGGGCCATAACTCTCATAATAATGGGTGGATTTTATCCTAAATCGAATTTGGCCTCAATTTTATGATTATATACCTGTGTATTAAATATAATTCTAATACACTAATGTTTTCAAAAGATATCAAACGGTATTGGTGGATTTTACCCTAAATCGAACTTGATCTATATTTTATAATTATATACCCGTGTATAAAATATGAAACCAACACACTAATCTCTGACAAGATATCGAACGGAAACCATTTTTGTTACGTAAGGACGTGACGGACGTATGGACATCGGTGATACTATGTATTCACGACCACCCCACCCCCCCCACCACGCCGTTGAAAATGGCGAAGGCATAAAACTTCAAATGACATCTTCTCCGCAACCACTAGACAGATTTCAACCAAACTTGGTAGGATTATTCCTTGAGAGATCCTCTCGTTCCGCTGCACAAAATGGCCGCCACAGCAAAATATAGATTAAACTTCTCATCTTTTACCACTGAGTGGATTGCAACTAAAAGTTCATTGCATTGTTTCCTGGGAGGTCCTCTACCAAAGCTGCTCAAATAATTCCGCTCCACTGCACAAAATGGCTGTCAGAGCTAAAAAATAGAAGAAAAAACTTCAAATGACATATTCGCCGTAACTAGCGAGCAGATTTCAACCAAACTTGACAGGGTTGTTCCTTGGGAGGTCCTCTATCAAAATTGCTCAAATCTTGCTGCTCCCACTGACCTACTGTTTGCTTTTGAAGCCAGATCATCCGACTCATAGGGACTCGGCACACTATGAAACTGGGTAAAATCACCAGCACGCCATGCTATTTTTCAGCCTTTAATTAATAACTGGGCCAGTTTCAATCAGACTTCACTGGATTGTTCCTTGAATGTCCAGTAATGTTTTGAGATCTACATTGCATTGGATAAATCATTATGTGTCAAGACTACGACATTTAAATATGAATACCAAGCCCTAAACTTAAAGCAGTTGTTCTCAGGTGAGCGATTTCAGAGGTCGTGGTCTCTTGTTTTTATTATATCCTTTAATATCTGGTCGCCAATTGTCGTCCCTACATTATTTTCATGCCGCTGGATGTATTACTCGATGGAAATGTTCGATGGGCTGATTCATGTCATGTTAAGACATGACTACTCTTGCCTGCCTCCTCATATTTCGGGATTTCCCCATATATTTCGCATATTTGACACTCTCCTTCCATATGTACAGCAGCCATTAGGACTTCATCATATTCGTACCAAGCTGTATCAGCTGCCGGTAACTAAACGTCGCTCTTTGCAGAAGGAAGTGGTGGATACAAAAACATATGTTCAAAATTCTCCTGAATATAAGCTGGTTGCTATCATTTTGGATGTAGCTAAGTTTAGGTTGTACAAGCCTGTTCAAACAGTTTCTCCAGAAGAGACTCCCACTCGTGATTTTCTGAAATTTGACTTCAGAAACAAGGGTCTTGACGCCGTTAATATTAGCAATATCCTGAACCATAAGAAAGTGATTTCAACCATACCAGCTTACTTCAAAAAACAGAGCCCACCTTTTATCTCCTACAGTTATTCGTCTCCCACTGCACCTAAAATTTTCAATTACAAAAACGTGCTGCAAGGGCTAAATACTGAGGACATTACTCGAAACCCCTCAGCGTGTTCCTGTAAAGCATCGGAGTTCTGCTATAATCCAGCCGGCCAAGTCATAACAGGTGACCTCAATATAGTCAGGATTAGCAAACTCAGGGACATTCTTTCCAAAGGCCCTAAATATAGGGAACCCAGGTCTTTTAGTTGGAAACAGAATTCCAAATTAATATTGGATTCTGTTGAAGAGTATGCACGACGCTGGGCCAAGAAAAAGGACGTGGAGGTTGACACCCTGTCTGAATGGGTTAAATCGGTAATGTCCTTGGTAAACTGACGTGTCTCAGTACTCAGCAGATACATGTCTCGCCGACATGAATCGGTGGTTGATGATCAAGATGTTGCTGCTGAGTTAGCTGAAATCCATGTGAAGTTTGTCGTTGTTCCAGCCGACAAGGCATCTAAAAACATTGTGTTTGTTTGCAAAATATACTATATAAACTGCTTAATGAAAGAGCTTGGTATGAGTACCATGACCGGAAACCCTTCATATAATCTTACTGCTATGTCCAAGGAAGAAATTCTACAAAACCACCATTCGGTGATGCTGACATTTGGAATTTCCCTCCCAGAGGAAGATATTGACCTTCCCAAACTGTACTGGATTCCTAAACTTCACAAGAATCCGTACAAGCAGAGATATATTGCGGGTTCAGCTAAGTGCTCAACCAAGCCTCTTTCTCAGATTCTAACACGAATACTAACCACAGTTAAAGAAGGCCTTTAGAAGTATTGTGACACTGCATATGCCAGAAGTGGTGTTAATCACATGTGGATCCTGAAAAACTCCAAAGAGCTCTTAGAAAACCTAAAGGCACAATCTCTTCATTCCATCAACAGTATTAAATCTTTCGTTTTCTCTACTCTTTACACTTCTATTCCTCATGATAAATTGAAATCTAAATTAAAGGCAATTATCAACCAGTGTTTCTTCCACAAGAATGGTTACCGTCGATTTCAGTATGTTGTCATTGGCTACAAAGACACATACTTCGTTCGGGATCACTATGATGCGCTACAAAAATATTCAGATGCAGATGTCATAAAGATGTGGAATATCTAATCGACAATATTTTTCTGGAGTTCGGCGGTCGGATATTTCAGCAAACAATCGCCATACCGATGGGTACTAACTGTGCACCATTACTTGCCGATTTGTTTTTATACTCGTATGAGGCGGAGTTTGTAAAAAGTCTCCTCCAAGCAGGCAAGAAACACCTCGCACAACAATTCAATTTCACCTACAGATATATAGATGATGTATTGTCTCTGAAAAACACAAAAATTGCAGAGTATTTAGAATTCATCTATCCACGTGAACTTGAAATAAAGGAAACAACGGAGACAGCAGCCTCCTCCTCATACTTGGATTGTTATCTCTACATTGACAATGGAAAGCTTACTACTAGGCTTTACGACAAACGGGATGACTTCAATTTTCCCATTGTTAAGTTTCCATTCCTGAGCAGTAATATCCCTTCTGCACCAGCATACGGCGTTTACGTTTCACAGTAAATCCGTTATGCCAGAACCTGTTCAAATTATCAGGACTTCATGGAGCGTGGGAAAGTGCTCACTACAAAGTTGTTTAGCCAGGGGCATCAAAAACCAAACTGGTAGCAACACTTAAGAAGTTCTATGGGAGACATCATGATCTAGTCAATCCCTACAATGTGGCAGTTTCCAGAATTGTTTCTGATGCTTTTGCCAGTGACGCGCCATAAGTAGACTTCCCAAATCCCGGACATACGCTTCTACCGATATTTCCTTCGTTCAGGCCTATGGGCATGGTGGGCGAAGCTTGCTTATCAAGTAATGCTTACTATCCGCGGACGCCTGATTACACCCTTTCTTCTGGGGTCAAAAAAAAAAAAAAAAAAAAAAAAAAAAAAAAAAAAACAGAATGGCACGAAAGGGCACCCACAGAAAAAAACGCCAACGACAACATTCTGTTTTCGTTGGCATGTTGTTCTGTGATACTGCTTAAATCGAAGAGGAAATGCGATTGCAGACATACCGCATTGAAACTATCAACAGTAAAACATTATGCACTCCATTACTGTAGATGAACATAATAATCCATGGTTGTGCCCAGGCACAATTAAAGTAATTCAGTTATGGCACTAATTGCGATCCTCAGCGTTATTCAATAGGAAACACAGATATTCGAAATAAACGTCAAAAAGATTGCCTTTGGAAACAAAGAGCACACTACGGATAAGCAAACGGAAGTTTCGGTTTTATTGAGACTCTTTTTAAGCAGTATTGAAATTTGCAACACTGTTTACGCCTTCTAACGTATACATGAGCAGAACTCCATTTTCAAATATACCACAATACGCCCAATGATCCCAAAGGAAATGAAATATAATCTGCACTATGGTGATGTACGGCGAGACGTTCTACCGCCTCCACACAGCACTAACAACAGCTGCAGTGTAGTAAATTAAACGTCAAAAAGATTGCCTTCGGAAACAAAGAGCCCACTACGGATTAGAAAAAGTGAGTCTTGGTATTCTGGAAATTTTGCAAAACGTGACACATTTTTTGCATTTCGATGTATGGACAGAAACACCTTTGGATGGTTTAAAGGCTATGAAGTTTGTAATCAGGGCTATAAATTATATTGCATCACATGACACGTTAGTTTACATTACGGGACATCGGCGTCGTATTATGTGTATTTCTATTAAAGGCTCCATAGTCCATAAAATGTGACATCTGACAGCCTATAAAATTTCAGTTAGTCTCTGCTTTTTGAACTGGATAAAAAAATGAAATGATTTCAAGAACGAGAAACTAACTGAAATTTTACAGGCAGTCAGGTGCCACATTTTATGATTGTATTAATACCATATATCAATTTATTAAACCTTTCTTGGCTATAAAATGTCTATTTTTGATGAATATGGAGCCTTTAAATTTGATGATTCTATGTCAATCAGTTTTGAATGAATGGGCCACATTTAGTTTTGAATTAGCATATAGAACACAGGTTTTATGTAACACCTACGAAGATTGGCAATGTAGATAACATGTGGGTCATGTTAAAAAGTGTGTTGAAAACTGCCTATCCGCAACACAGGAAATATAGGGTAGAAAAAAGTTCGAAAGAATGAGGAATGGCCAATAATTACATACTTTTATTCCGACGCGTTTCACTACTTCGATAGATCATCAAGGAGTAATATTTGATAGACAGTCAGCTAGTTTGGCACAGAAAGATGAGAGGTTTAACTATTTTCCTGTACGTGGGTGTGTATTTGTGCTTTTTGTTCTCAAGGATAATCTTTTATATATAATATAACCTCTTCTAAATTAATTAAACAAATGACATAAAATTTCGTAGCTTAAAAATATGAAATAAAATGCAGACAGAATGATATTTTTAATTATGCTGACACAATGGTTTTATTGATTCAGATTTCATATCACATTGAGCATTCGGATGTCCTGGAATTGCAGATATTTACAGGCAAAGTTACATAGCACCTCTTACCTTTTTGGTAAACGCTTAATCCGTTTAAGTTCAAAAAAGGTAGGAGAAAATTCCAGGGAGTGCCACAATAACAAACCGCAGCCCTTCCCAGACACAGCCCTTCCCAGACACCAAGAGGAAGAGGAAACAGACAAAACCAAACAAGCGCAAATCGAACAAACGTACGAAAAGCACTAAGATCAGCTGTCTCGTTCCCAAGCGAGGTAATCGCAATGCTAAAAGGACTTAAAAACACAAGAACAAAATGACACAAGGTAAGACATAAAACAAATTGCCTCGTAGAATAAACCACAAAGCAACAAAGAGTAAGACTAACACCGGGACCACCGCCTTAGAACGGTCAGTAGAATAAACTACCGGGGTTTAAAGCACATTTACAGCTAGCTAACTTCACCCTGGTTCCCGATGCTACTCTTAATACAGAAATGCATAAAAACTCGGTTCGCATAAAGGCTCCCAACTCAGTCAATGCATCAAAGCGAAAACATAAAAATCAAATTAATCACAATGATAAACAAAGACGAGTACTCATGGCTAATTCTACTGTATGCCAGAATAAATGAAAACCAATAGCTGAACCACGGCGGGCCAAACCACAGGCCTTTCTGATCAATCAAAAGAGATATCAGAAAACCGCTGAAGGTATAAGATATACTTGGATCAGGTAGCTCTGTCCAATGGGCTATTTGAGTAGGCGCATTAATATTGAACATGGTGGCAATTTGTTCATCTCTAGAGCCGCAACGTCAGAAATAGTACTTTGGGACATGTATCACCAACAATTACTTTGATCAGCCTGCGCATTTGCGCAGTCTGATCAGAATCTTTACTGAGCGCCAAGTATGCCAAAGGTCTTCATGCGAACAACGAACATTCTAGTCAGACTGCGCAGAAGCGCAGGCTGATTTGAGTCTTCGTTGGGCGCCTGCATCGGAAGATACGTTTTCTCATTTATTTACGTAAGCATGCTTTGCAACGTGTCTCGCTTTACTGACATGTTTTCATTAAAAACAAATACAGGTTGCTACTGTTTTACTCAAAAATTGGCTTTTAATAGCTTTTAATAGTTAACTATATAGGCAGTTAAGTTTGGGTAACATATTTGCCGGCCTCGGTGGCTCAGTTGGATGCGCCGTCCGACCGGAGACCAGGAGGTCGCGGGTTCGACTCCCGCCGAGGTCGGCAACATTCTTTCGTGGAGATTGATCATGAAATATTTTCTACGGTCATTCTCTCCCATCCGCTGATTCAAGAAGGGCAGTTGTCAGTTTCTGGCGAGAGAATGTGCACAAAACTGGTTAACCGCTTACAGGACTAAGCCTGCCCAGTAAACGTGTGGTTAGGTAAACTGACCGCGCTCGACATGACCCCATTGGGTTGACTGGGCCGTAAAACCTCAACACAAACAAACAAAGTTTGGGTAACAGGGTTCCCACCTTTTTGTGAAAAAGTTGCCGACTCTACCTGCCATCTGTACATTTTGTGACTGCTTTATTGCATTTTGTTTGTCTTTCCTTTTGGTATAGGAGGCTTGATGTGGATCTGATTGTATCAATTCCTGAATTCTCTTATTTACTTTTTCTATTCAGACCAGCTTGCATTTCTCGGCATTAATATATTCACGTATTGCAAATTTCAACAAAATATGAGCAAGCAGCGGTTGATATACTTCGTCGGTCCATATCAGTACTGTCGATTTTCTTATGAACACACTAAGCTTAATCGTTGCAGTAGGCCGTACATATTCACTGTAGAATCGGTAATTACAGCACATAGCAAGTTATCTTATCACCTTTTGATGATATATTAGTTTTTTTCTAATGTCATAGGACTGAAATATGCAGCCTTTAGAGGATAAACAGAGACAATAATTACATCCTGCACACGTTCAGTTTACCCGCAGCTAGAATTTATATGAAGAGTGACTGTTTATTTTATCATTTAGATGTCAAGTTGTCAATGAATTCACTGAGAAAAATAAGGGAACGATACCGAATAAAGGAGGTGATTTGGAAAGGCGAGGGATGTAACCATTCTCTCTTTAATGCATTTCCTGATTTTCTCATATATATTACTTGTACAGTCTGGTGATGATATAGCTGGTTTTACTATTCTTTGAACATAATTAGTGTTATGTCTAGCCGGCGATGTGAGCCATGCATACATTTGCACATCCTTGTTTTCATTGATCGACCCTGCACCAGTAGAGACGCTGATTGAAAAGTCCTTCCTTTCCAGTATAAGAAACGGACTACTTCCATGTGATTGTTTGCATCTGCATTACTATGGGCGACTTAAAGTGCAAGTGTTTGTTCATCCGTCCGTTCGTTCATTCGTAAAACTGTAAAAAATTATAGTTATTTTCACTTCACTGGCTGTTTAACCTCATTAAGCTAAACTACACTCACTCTTCTAATGCTTGTTTTCACATTTAAGTACGCAGGTTTCTATTTCCGGAGCTGTTCTTAGCTGGTATTGTTTTTTTTTTAAATTATTTTAAGGTGAGGTTTTGTCGTGAATAAAAGTGGTTTGAGTACACCCCCCCCCCTCCCCACACACCCCTCATCCCCCCGACCCCTGTTACTTTCCTGCTGACAGTTTGAAGGCGGCACCTCTCTTGCAATTTTGGTTTTTGTTTTTGCGTCGGTGGTTTTAAACTTGGCTTCGTTTTGTCTTTATTTGTTCTTTACTTCTCCCTTTTTGATCTCTTTTTGAAAACTGTGATAGTGACATTTGCTTGGAATCTACACTTATATTTTTCATATGGTAAATATTAGTTTACTGATATGAGTATCACTGTAAACACCAAAAAACAGAAAAAAGGCTTGACAGGTTATGCAACATGTAACAAGTGTTTGTCTTTTCAAAATGACAGATATATGTAGTTTTACAAAATAACCGCCCGTACATATGTCATCCATTCTCCTGAGCACATGCTTGTTTCAATTTCAAAGCAATCACTCGCGTCATACAACTTCCTTTTGTAGACATTCAGACTCTGCCACAAACATGTACAAAAAGTTATTTATTCATGTATCCAGCTTATTAACAAACATTCCTGCATACTGTAAGGTGACGATACCCCGTCTGCAATGTAACACTTTTGTTATACTAGCCTATATTGTTGAAGCTGAATCGTTTCGATACGTAAAGTAAAGCAACTGCTTCGTGTGAATAAAAAATCTAAAAGGTTACCTATGGAAACAAAGAACACATTACAGATAGAAAATGGGAGTCTCGTTTTCTAGACTCTCCATTAGTGTATACACGAGCAGAACCTCATTTTCAAAGCTAAAGCAATGGACCCAATAATCCCAAAGGAAATGAAAATATAATCTGCACTCTACTTAAGTTAACACTTTCCATATTACGGCACTATTCTACATGTGCTAAAGGTGACTAGCACAAAGACGTACTTGTGTTCTCAAACATCACAGTAGTGCTGATTATATTTCATTTCTTTTAGGATCATTGGACCCATTGTAGTATATTTGAAAATAGAGTTCTGCTCATGTATACGCTAGAGGGCGTGTAAGCAGTGTTGGAAACTTCATTACTGCTTATGAAGAGTCTCAATAAAACCGAGACTTCCATTTTCTAATCCGTAGTGTGTTCTTTTTTTCCAAAGACAATACTTTTGACGTTTATTTTATTACACTGCAGCTGGTGTTATTGCCGTGTGGCGGCGGTAGAACGTCTCCCTGTACATCACTATAGTGAAGAGTATATTTTATTACCTTTGGGCCCATTGTGATATATTTGAAAATTGAGTTCTGCTAATATATACGCTAGAGGGAGTAAGCAGGGTTGAAAACTTCATTACTGCTTATCAAGAGTCTCAATGAAACCGAGACTCCCATTTTTTAGTGCGTAGTGTGTTCTTTGTTACCGAAGGCAATCTTTTTGACGTTTATTATTCTACAATGCAGCTGGTGTTAGTGCCGTGTGGCGGCGGTAGAACGTCTCCCCGTACATCACCCTAGTGCAGATAATGTTTCATTTCCGTTGGGATCATTGGGCCCTTTGTGGTATATTTGTAAAATACGTTCTGCTCATGTATACGCTAGAGGGCGTAAGCAGTGTTGCGAACTTCAAAACTGCTTATAAAGAGTCTAAATAAAACAGACTCCTATTTTCTAATCCGTAGTGTGTTCTTTGTATCCAAAAGCAATCCTTTTGACGTTTATTTTACTTCACTGCAGCTGGTGTTAGTGCCGTGTGGCGGCGTTAGAGGGTCTTCCCATACATCAACACAGAACGGACAATATTTCATTTCGTTTGAGATCATTAGGCCCATTGAGGGGTATTTGAAAATGTTCAACTCATGTATACGCAAGAGGGCGTAATAAGTGTTGCAAACTTTATTACTGCTTATGAAGAGTCTCAATAAAACCGAGACTCTCATTTTCTTATCCGTAGTGTTATCTTTGTTTCAAAAGGCAATCTTTTGTATATTTAGTGGATATTATTATGTCTTCCCCCTTTAGGGTAATGAGACAGATTGTTTTCCCCCCGAGCATCTCTCTGTCCGTCTGTCTGTCAAAAAATCGTGTCCGCTCTATAACTTGAAAACCGTTCAAATTATCTTCACGAAACGTCACATAAATATTAATCAACATTAGACAACGTGCAGAGCGCAATAACCATAACTCTTGCATTTATATTTTTGAGTTATTACCTTTGAAACTTTGTCCGTCACAAAATCGTATCCGCTCTGTAACTCGAAACCTGTTCAAAATATCTTAAAAAAACTTCATGTAAAATCAATCAACATTAGACGACGTGCAGAGCGCAAGAACCATAACTCTTGCATTTATATTTTTTAATTATTTCCCTTGGAACTTTGTCCGTCACAAAAAGTGTCCGCTCTGTAACTTGAAAACCGGTCGAGATATCTCCACGAAACTGTATATGAATATCAATGAACATTAGACGACGTGCAAAGCGCGTACATTTATATACACTCTGAAAACAAATATGTTAATACTTTACTCCTTATCTGTCCCGACCGAAACTTTACGCAAATATGGCGTGAACCCTATAATCGAAATCTCGTTATTACCCACTGTGATGTATACTTTGAAATGTACGATATTACGGATGTTGTATTCGGTATTTCATCATAGCTACTCTAGTTTTGTGTGCAGAGACAAACAAGCGTCCTATTCATAAGAACGCATATTCGATAAAGTATCTTTTTACTAAGCGTTATTTATTCAAGATAATTTATCGAAACCCGTCTATCGTAATTAGTATACAGAACATCTGCTGCGCTAATTTTTACCTTCGATGCAAATGTAAATTGTCATGTTTTGTCTGCAAAGAAAATATAATTCATCAACTGCTTCATATATGAATTATAACGACAGACTGGCATATTTTATCACATTTCTCTTTCGATCTTACAACCATCAATATCTTGGCTTTCATTCTATTATTCTTTGTCTGTTGCGTTTCAATACATAGCTGCAGCTGAAGCATAAAATTTCTTCACCAGGAAAATTGCAATGAGTTTGTTTATGTTAAAATATCAAATAAAAATGACAATAAAATATTTGAATAGGCAAAGAACCTGATCACCATGCACCTTCACATAGACTAAACATTGGCTTTAATCGTGTGAAGGAAACCTGCATACAGCAAAGACACATTGCAATAAATAAATAAATAAATAAATAAATAAAAATCCCTCTTCAAGTTTAGTCAATTGACAACAAGAACAAAAATAAAATTAACAAATAAACCCTTATCGAACACGCAAATAATTAAGTACATGAAGACAAATAATTGAGACTTTGATGTTTGTGTATGTGATGAGCCAAGATCTGTATAACGTACAGTTAATGATAGACAAAGCAATGGATAAATAGTGAGCAGTTTGGTCTACACCGTTCTCGGTCAATATTTTCGAAACACAGGGCCATTATTACAGCGATTCTTGAATTGCTTTTACGTAATGTGTTTAAGATGAACATACACACGTTCAGGGTAGACAGTTCTCTCAAAATAAGTTTTCCTCCGTTCTGGAAATGGGTGTACTCTGAACGGAAACAAATTGCTATCAAATTCATTTCTTTTATAATAGACCATTTTTAGAAGAGACTTGGTGTTTGTCCCCTTTCAAAAAATGGCGGAAAATCTACCATGTGTATAAAATCGTCTTAAGCTGGGCAGTCATTAACTGCCTACACCAAATAGCTCTTCGATTTGCGTTTTATGGCCGTTTATGAATTTCATGTCTATTCAGGGAATAAACTGCTATAAATACTGTCTTGCATGCAACACAAGATACTTAAGAATGTTGTTGAAAAACCGTTTATTGATAGCTGAATGGAAGAAACGGGTAAAACTTTCAGAAAACAGAAGTTTTGGTTGATTTGTAGAGTTTTCAGGATTTTATTGGGTATAGTATACGCCTAATGCTTTGTTCTGTCGACCGCTGGATTAATGTAGAAATTACGAAAAGATAGATAACATTACAAGGAAAGGACTTAATCACGAAGCATAGCAATATAAAAACACACCTATTCAAATGTATTGAAAATTTCACCGCCCAAAAACTGAAAGTTTTCAGATAAAAGTTCTGATAGTTTTCATATGTCTGCTCAAAACATAGATTGTGGGTACTCGTTAGAACCGCCTCGCCGAGGCGGTTCTAACGAGTACCCACAATCTATGTTTTTGAGCAGAAATAAGAAAAATAATGTGTCTACTCTATAAAAGTGGCGTTTACGGGGGTCAAAATTATATAGGTATGTTTTCGTGATGCCTTCTCGAGGCAACAAAAGAAGAAAATGAGGGAAAAGTAAAACTACAGCAACCGACATACGAACAAAGAAGAACTGCAACCGATTAACCGCTATGAAACGAACAGCATAAACAAAGCTTCTAGAGATTTGAACTAGTTTTGCTCAATCGGAAGCTCGCCTTTCAGTTCCAAATTACGAACATGTATTCAGACCGAGTAGTGGCCATCAGTTAAAAAACTTAAAATCGCAGTCAAGCACATATAATTACCTTTATAAAAAAAAAAAAAAAAAAAAAAAAAAAAAAAGATAGAAGCCTCAGTGGCGACCAGAGTTAAGTAGGACCTTCCTGGGACTGCCAACAGACAACGATACACAGGCGCCAACAGTCAGAAATGGACTGAGGAATATCTTGCTCACCAATCTGTAATTTAATAGGGAAGCAATAATTAATATTATATTGATTAATAATATATTAGAATTCTTTTTAAAAATTCACTCATTCTTTCGTGGGTAACTGTAATATATATTCAATCAAACAATTAAAGGGTCACCAGTTTCAGTTTCCCTTTTAATAACATTCAAATGCGACCCGTCAGTTGTTCAAATATTCTGTGGGCAATACTGCTGTTTCTAAGTAGATTTCAATAAGCTCGACACGTTAGCAATATGGTCAGCTATCAAAGTGTCATTGGCGCGAACATTGTCAGCCTAGAATATTCTGAGAAAAATGGAAATTTCTAAAAAATGATTTTTTGCCCAAAAATGATTTTTTTTTTTTTTTTTTTTTTTTTTTTTTTTTTCTTTTTGGTTTTCAGAATATCTGAAATTTTCTATTTTTTAGTCAAAACAATGATTTCCCTAAACACAATTTTGCAAACTCCACTTTCGTAGGGTAAATAATGATAACCAATGATCTGTAGAGGGTACTTGTAGGAGAATGCGAGTTTCTTGATTGAAATTCAAGATTTCTCTATGATTTATTGAGTTTGGAGTCATGACGTTACTTATCATGTTCAAATGCAAATTGTCCATTCTTGGGTAAAAATAGCATTGTCATTAACTTTAAAATGAAATTTTCATTTGAAAATTTGTTGTTGGAAAAACAAATTTGTGGGTTCCACTTTAAAACACAATTAAAATATTTCAATATCTGTAGTGTTTTTGCCCATAGACTCAGTCAAAGTTTGCATATATGGAATATTGCACTAAGTGGCCCTTAAATTATTTTGTCGAGTATACATTACGAAAACGCGCCTATTCAAATATACTGAAAATTTTACCGGCAAAAAAATGAATATTTGAATATTTTCAGATAAAAATTCTGATAGTTTTCATATTTCTGCTCAAAACATTAATTGTGGGTACTCGTTAGAACCGCCTTGCCGAGGTGGTTCTAACGAGTACCCACAATCTATTTTTTTAAGCAGAAATAAGAAAAAATAATGTATACCCTGTAAACCCCGGTTTTACTATATAAAAGTGGGGTCTGTGGGTCAACATTATATAGGCATGTTTTCGTGATGAATACGTCTTCTCCCGTCTGCGTAAGCTATATCTATATTATACACGGGTCTCGATAGGACCTGCTTATGAAATCATTTCCTGCAAACTTAAAATTTAAGAATTAATTTAAGGTAATGAAAAGTAGAAAATGATCATGACTTGCATGCTATCGATAGCATAGTTTATTTCTAATCTGTAGTGTGTTCTTTGTTTCCAAAGGCAATCTTTTGACGTTTATTAAAAAAAAAAAAAAAAAATAACCGTTATTAATATATTGTATACGTTTATGACGGTTTTTGATACATCATCATGGCCAGCTACTCTGGCGAAACCACTGTCATATAACACATCATATATCACGTTATACACGGGATGCCACCGTCAAACGGATTAAAAGTAAAATGCAAAAATGTCAAAATCAAAGTAATAAATTTAGTCAAACATATCTAAATATCAGATAAAAGTGGGTTAAAGGATCAAATCTGTCTTTTTTTGTAACTAAATTTGGTAAACATCTTCTTCCGTGGACATTTGATAGCAACAATGAAACACGGTTACATCTTCGTCGCACCACGTTGAAGGAAAATATAAATGTTACAATGGAACTAGACTATGAGGTTCTGATAAAATGTAAATACAAAAATACGGTTTCAGTATTGGATGAATTTGTTTTGTATCTGACCTGGTTAGGATACACCTGTCAAAATATGTAATGACAGCATATAGCAAGCATTAAATACAAAATGTTGAATTAAATGCTTCAACGTAGTTGAAAGGAAAATTAAAAATAAATCTGTGCTTATAAGGCGTTCTGCTTATACTAAATGAATCAAGCAGCCTTTAAATGCCAAGGCACTTTCTTAAATATTCCATGTACAAACAATATAGCTGCGCAAAACAAATACCTGCAAGTACAGCTAAAGCCTTTAAAATGTACGCATTGGGAAGAAGCGACAGAATAAACATACCTTACACAAACTGACAAATTGACACGCACAACCATCTGTCTTTGTTCAGAAGGAGGAATAGCGATCACTGGAACACAAATAACAGAATAAAAATACTGTCCTTGAATAGCAGTATAATGTGGAACACTGTTCATGGCACCTTGAGTAACATTCTACTTTTAAATTATTCCAAACGGGCACATTTATCCCAAGGACAAGAAAGTATAATCTACACTATAATGAAATGCATGGAGACGAGACGTTTAACGGACGCGACAACAAAGGGATTTTTTTACAAGAATAGAGCATATTACATGTAAAAAGTGAAAACAAAATACTCTTTTTTTTATTTGCAGCACTGCGTGTGATTTTTAGCAATGAATATTGAGAGATGTTCTGTTTTTGAATTATTCCAAAGGGTTTGTTCTCCAAAGTAATCAGAAAGTATACACTATGATGAAGTGACACTTTACGTAAGCTAGTCGGTATCTCACACCTCATAGTAGTCAAAGAAAATGAATTCTAGGAGAAAAAGAAAGACTCGCATCATAACAATGCTAAGAAAATATTTTCAGCATCCATTTAAAGACTAACTGTACCTCGAACTGATGGAACATGTCGTCTAACAAAGTTTTCAAGTAGTGTCGTAACTCTTTGAAACACTAGAGGTTTGTATCATCGACAAATATCTAAACGCACCTGCGTTACGTGGTTACTTGCAATTACTCGACTACATAATTACATTAATATGGCTGAATGACATTGTTATTGTTCTTGTGCTACTACTAGTATTGCTTTCCCCATACACGTTAACGTAATTATCCCCGGAAATGAATTATATTTGCTTGTCTACATAATTTGTTCACTTCAACATCACAATTCTCGTCCTGCGAAAACCTGCCGTATGTAAAACAGAGACAGTACAGTTCGTGCTGGCGTTCAAATATATATATTTATGTATTAACTTTAAAATATATTTTTTTAAATCCAGTCTCCAATGAAACCATTTTGAAAATAATATAAATGAGCACATATTTCCAGTTCAAAACGCATTTTATGGACGCTACCATTAATTTACTGTGACTTAATGAGAAGTTCGCTAGTACACTGAACCAATTACGTTGTAATTTAGAATTTTATTTGCTGCCACGAAGTGATACAATATCAAGAATACTTTGGTTTGATAGCCTATTATGTGAGGTAATTTGGGAAGTAGGGTGCGATAAAGATTTTGGCAAATGTGTTTCAAGGACTCTACGCCAACCGAATACATATTTGTAATTTTGAGCTGCACCAGAGCTTAGAGCGAGGCTTCGACAAAAGACTAGTGTAGGCCCCTAATCCCGAGTAGTTGTTTTCTGCTGATCTTTCTAAGGCTGCTCATCTGTTGCAGTTCGGTTTTGTTTGTTATTTGTTATTACAATGAGTCTGAGTTCAACATACCAAACTCGTATTTCAGACTACCATGCAGTCGATACACACAAAAAGGCAAAATTGGATATGTTCAGACAGACATGAAACCAAAATAAATGGGGTGTAATCAGGTGTTCTTGGAAAGTAAGCATGACTTGGATAGCACGCTTCGCCCACCATGTCTATCAGCCTGAACAGTGATTAAAAAATGCGAAAATTAATTTCCGGGATTTAGAAAGGCTGTTTATGGCTTGGTTTTAGCGAGACCATTAACTATAAGTCTGGAGACAGCCAGAATTTAGGGACAAGGTCATGATGCCTCCTCTAGAATGACTTGAGTATTGAGCATTGATGCGTTTTAATTCTTTGGTATCCCTGAGTCAACAGTCTCGTAGTGAGCAGTTGTCATCGTTCTATAAAGTCCTGCTACTCAGAGCAAGCTCAAGTATAACGGATTAACTGTGAAACGTAAACAGCGTGTGCTTGTGCAAAAGGACTATTAATGCTCAGAAACGGCCATTGCATTAACTATTGGAAAGTTAGACATCCCGTTTGTCGTAAAGCCTAGTAGTGATCATTCCATTGTCGATATACAAGTACAAATCCAAGTATGAGGTAGATGTTATCATCTCGTATGTTGCTTTTATTTCTAATTTACGTGAGTAGATGACTTCGAGGTACTATGAAAACGTTGACTTTTTCAAGGATGATACATCATCTGTGTATCTGCAGGTGAAATTGAATTGTTTAGCAAAACGTGTGTTTTGCTTGCCTCCGTGAAACCCTGTATAAACTTTCTTAATTGTGCCGTTGTAACCTGTCATTATTACATCATTCTTTCTGTTGTTGGTGCCTCGGGATCTCTGTGCCAGATTGTGGCTTTTCCTGGGACATTTCATTCAATATTTAGACTGGAGCAAGATGAGAAAAAGTTGCAAACTATGACGTGGAACACGCTCAACTTGCCGGGAACAAACAATTTGTCAGTGAGACTGCGGCCCGATCTCCCTTCGTGCATGTAAAGAGAGTGGCACAGCTGTAAACTTACTATTATTTGTTTGCACTTCTGAGTCACCGTAGATGTTTTTCACCATACACACTTTATTCTTATTTTAGTTTTATTTACAAATGACTCGTATAGATCTGTTACTGTGTGGCCCCGTATATGTCACCACGACAATTACAGTATACCTGTTGGGCGGTGGAACAAAATGAGTATCATATATGTAAACGGCCGTTAAGTGCTAACAAATAAAATATATACCATACTCGAGCTAATTACCGCACAGTGCGGTAAGGTTTTCTAACTTATTTAAAAAACAAAAAAAGCTTGTAAAATACTTACCTAACTAGAGCTGGTGTTTGTAAAACACTATGCCCCCAACTGCCTGACTCTAACACTGTTTGACTCCAACACTGCTTAGCCATGACGGTAACAACAGTACAAATATATGATTTCAATGTTATTTTATCAAAGGGAAATAACTCTAAAATAGGAGATGATTGGGATAAGAAAAAAATACGGATCACCTATTTTTTCATGAGGAATCAAAACATGAAATTTCAAAACATTAGCATACATGGTTCTAAACTTATGCTATACACAATAAAGCGACGACATTAAATGGCCCGAAATTGCGAAGGGCCATAACTCCAACATTTCATTTAACTGGTTCAAAATTTATTCAGGTGATCTCCTCCTCAATCCCAATCAGTATACCAAATATCATGGCTCTAGCTTAAATACTTTTTGAGATATCTTGCTGAAAAAGTCAAAATGCCTAGAACTACAAAGGGCCATAACTACATCAATTTTTCATGGAATTCCCTAAAAAACAAACCAGGTAATCTCCACATCATTCCCAATCAGCATATAATATTTCAAGACCCTAGCTTAAGTGCTTTTCGAGAAATCTTGCTGACAAGGTCAAAATGAGCAGAACTGCAAAGGGCCGTAACTTTATCAATATTTTCATGGAATTCTCTCAAAATATAATCGGGTAATGTACACATCATTCCCACTCACTGTATCGAATTTCAAGAACCCAGCTTAAATACTTTTCAAGATATCTTGCTCACAAGATTTAATTCTGATTTTTTTCAAAGGGGCATAACTTTAAATAAACATGCTAGACAAGAAACAAAATACGGGTCGGCTATTTTTTCATTGGGAACCCAAATATAAAATTTCAAAACCCTAGCGTGCAGGGTTCTTAAGATATGGCATGCACAAAAAAAGCTTGATGAATGGACAAACAGTCGGATGGACAAATGAAGGCAAAATAATATGCCCCATCAATTTCATTCGAAACTGGGGGCATAATCAGATCATCTACTCATAGCTACCAATCTATTCATCAAGTTTCAAGGCTCCAGCTTCAATAGTTTTTGAGATATTTTGTTCACAAGGGAAACATGCCCAAATTTACAAAGGGCCATTACTTATGAAATATTTTTCAGAATTTACAAAAAATTAATCAGGTCATCTACTCATCATTACCAATCAATTCACCAAGTTTCAAGTCTCTAGCTCTAATAGTTTTTGAGATATTTTGCTGACAAGATAAAAATGCCCAAAATAACAAAGGGGCATAACTCAAGAAGTATATTTCAAAATTTCTTCAAAAGTTAATCAGGTTGTCTACTCATCACTACCAGTCTATTCATCAAGTGTCAAGGCTCTAGTTCCAACAGTTTTTTGAGATATTTTGCTGACAAGGTAAAATTGCCCAAAATTACAAAGGGCCATAACTCATGAAGTATTTTTCAGAATTTCTTCAAAAAATTAATCAGGTCATCTACTCGTCACTACAAATCCATTTACTAAGTTTCAAGGCTGTAGCTCTAACAGTTTTTGAGATATTTTGCTGACAAGATAAAAATGCCTAAAATTACAAAGGGGCACAACTCAAGAAGTATATTTCAAAATTTCTTCAAAAGTTTATCAGGTTGTCTACTCATCACTACCAGTCTATTCGTCAAGTTTCAAGGCTCTAGCTTCAATATTTTTTGAGATATTTTGCTGACAAGTTAAAAATGCCCTAAATTACAAAGGGCCATAACTCATGAAGTGTTTTTCAGAATTTCTTCAAAAGTTAATCAGGTCATCTACACATCACTACAAATCCATTTACTAAGTTTCAAGGCTCAAGCTCTAACAGTTTTTGAGATATTTTGCTGACAAGGTAAAAATGCCCAAAATTACAAAGGGCCATAACTCAAAAGGCTTTTATCAAAATTTCTTCAAAAGTTAATCAGATTGTCTACTCATCACTACCAGTCTATTCATTAAGTTTCAAGGCTCTAGCTCCAACGGTTTTTGAGATATTTTGCTGACAAGATAAAAATGCCCAAAATTACAAAGGGCCATAACTCATGAAGTATTTTTCAGAATTTCTTCAAAAGTTAATCAGGTCATCTACTCATCATTACAAATCCATTTACTAAGTTTCAAGACTCTAGCTCTAACATTTTTTGAGATACTTTGCTGACAAGGTAAAATTGCCCAAAATTACAAAGGGCCATAACTCAAGAAGTATTTTTCAAAATTTCTTCAAAAGTTAATCAAGTTGTCTACTCATCACTACCAGTCTATTCATCAAGTTTCAAGGCTCTAGCTTTAATAGTTTTTGAGATATTTTGCTGACAAGATTGCATCCATATTTTTTCAAAGGGCCATAACTCAGAAAAGGGGCATAATCCTGTCAAGAAAAAAAAATATGTGTCAGCTATTTTTTCATGAGGAATCCATATATGAAATTTCAAAACAGTAGCATTCACCGTTTTAAAGTTATGCTATGCATCAAAAAGCGTGACGAACGGACGGACGGACGGACGGACGGACGGACGAACAACCCAGAAGCAATATGCCCCTCCAACTTCTTTGAAGTTGGGGGCATAATAAAGATACACGTTAGACAAAGCTCAGCAGTAAACTTCATGATAGGAATATGTATATCTACCTAATAGAAATGCAAGTAAGCGAAAGATCAGCAGTGAACTTCATAAAGGATTATATAATGATGCTTACCTGATTTTGTTTGTGATTTTCTTCATAAAAGAATACATTGCGGGTATTGATTTGAAATGCCTCAATAAGTCTATAAAACATATTGTTTATACTCACTTGAATTGCTTCAACATGTCGAGGCAATTCAAATGAGGTCCAACAACATATGCATTATAAAAAAAAAGCAGATAAAAATACATGGCTATAATCTGAAGACTACGAGCTACTTGAATGTTCGCTCATAGGGGTATGCGCAAAATTATAGGGTTAGGCGCGGTAATTAGATCTTGTACAGTATAAAGATACCCAAGAACAAATCTTCCATGGTACAGAATAATTTTAGAATGTAACGAAACGATCACAAGGCAGAAATCAAACGAGAACAGAACGAATAAAAGGAAGAGAAGGTGACCTCAGTAACATTTCTGTGACATTATTTTGAAATCATGCCATTGGCCTAGGAGACGATGTCGTTTAAAGATTTTTTTTAAGTTTAGCTTTGGCGGCCACTTTGTTCAGCAGAGCGGAACCATTTAGCAATTTTGGTAGAAGGTCACACAAGGAACATTTCTAGGAAATTAATTTGTAATCGGGTCATTCGCAAAGGAGGAGGCATTGTATAAAGGTTTTTTTTTTTTATTTTTAGCTCTAGCGGCCATTTTATTCAGCGCAGCGGAACCATTTTAGCATTTTTGGTAGAGGTTCACCCAAGAGACATTTCTGTGAAATTATTTAAAAAAGGACCATTTGCCTAGGGAGAGATGTCGTTTAAAGGTTATTCGAGTTTTAGCTTTTGCAGCCATTTAGCAGTTTTGGTAGAAGGTCACCCAAGGAACATTTCCGTGAAATTATTTTGAAATCCTGCCATCGAAATAGGAAGAGATGTTGTTTGAATGTTTTTTTTTTTTTTTTGTTTTTTTTTGTTTTTTTTTTCTATTTTAATGTCCTTTAAATGTTTTAGCACTGGCGGCCATTTTGTTCAGCGGAGCGGAAATATTTAAGCACTGTCGGTCTCTCGTTCGTCTGTCATTATTGACAATGACCATTCCTAATCAACTGTGTGATGTGTTATTATTTGTGTGTTCTTAGATGGCTGATGAGACCAATCGTAGCTCTAAACTGCCTGTTGCAGATCGAACAAAAGAGGTCTGAGGAAGAAAGCTCTGTTGGTGACGCCTTAGCTCTGGCTTTTCGCTGTGCACGTTTCTGCTCGGCTTCGCTGATTCGTTTTGCTTCGTATTCACCAGCTCCCCTTTTTATGAAGCCTCGCCACTTTGTACGATCCTGTGCAATCTGTTCCCATGACTGTGTTTGTATGTTGAAGTCTTTAAGGGAGGCTTTGAGGGTGTCCTTGTATCGCTTCTTCTGACCACGATGGGAGCGTTTTCCTACTTAGTTCTCCATAGGGGATTTTCTTCGGCAAACGTTCATCATGCATTCTGGTAACATGGCCTGTCCATCTTAACTGTGCCGATTTCAGAAGAGTATGTACACTCTGCATCCCTGCCCTTTCAGGACTTCTGTGTCTGGAATCCTGTCTTGCCACTTGATTTTTAGAAGTTTTCTAAGACAGCTTGTATGGAAGTGGTTCAGTCTTTTGGCATGCCGTTGGTAAACTGTCCAAGTTTCGAATGCGTATAATAGTGTTGGCAGCACTACCGATTTATATACTTTCAGCTTTATGTCAAGTCTTATTCCACTTCGGTCCCAAATGCTTCTACGTAGCCGACCAAATGCTACACTAGTTTTGGCAATTCTAGCACTGACTTCATCATCAATGTGCACAACAATTAAGTTGGTTTATTCTACTGACCGCTCTAAGGCAGTGGTCCTGGTGTTAGTCTTACTCTTTGTTGCTTTGTGGTTTATCTACGAGGCGAAAGAGCTAAGTGCTTTTCGTACGTTTGTTCGATTTGCGCTTGTTTGGTTTTGTCCGTTTCCTCTTCCTTTTGATGTCTGGGAAGGGCTTCGGCTTTTGATTGTGGCACTCTCTGGAATTTTCGCTTACCTTTTTTTTGAAATCAAGAGATCACACAAATTGCAATCTAAATAAACTACAATGTTTCTAGATAATAAATACCAATTCACTTATCAATATCGTTAATAGGATAGCTAAGAACCCTAGGACGTTTTGGCTGGACCATAATGCATCGTCATTCCCTTATTTTACATTTGTTTTTCTAATTTGTTTTTAATCGAAATGATAAGATCGTGTGCACTTTTATCTGAAACCGACGTGATTGTTTCCGATATTGTTTATTAACTTTCCAACATTGTTTATGTGCAGATAATTTACATTAAATAACAGTGGCACTACTGTTAATGCATTATCACCTGCTGTGATAGCATTAACTATCTCAGACGTCTATACAAAGATATCCTCCGCCTAAAAAGTCAGATGTGTATCTGATTTGTATGTTACAACTGTAAAACTGATTTTGTATAGTGCATGTGATTCATTCATGAAACCATAGTACTGCTAACCGCTCCAAACCGGCGCTTCTGTTGCATGTCCTTTTTTTTTCAGAGGTCCGTGTCTATTTGTCTAAATCGATTGTTGCCTTACGTCTCTTTGACTTCGACTAACAGAATAATTTCGGGTATATTGACCTTGGCTGTTTCGAATATTAGCCAACCTCGGTCGAAAATTAAGTAAGTTATAGACAATTGAATATTTCATGAAAGGGCGCCGCCATTTTGAATATTAAATGGGGTTTTATGAAAATTAAATATCGTTTCATAAAGGTAATTATTCTCATAAAGTTGGGTTATTTTGGGGGATGATTGCTTGTCACTAGAATTAAACGATTATAAAAAGTCTAGCAAAATTATTTTTAAAAACCCTATATAATTAATTTTGCATGTTTAATTTGGGCTGTGTGACGTCACAAAGCCTACAATATGGCGGCATCCATGGCAGACATTTTAGATATATTCAAACCACCATAATTTCCTTATTTCTAGGCCTATTTTGAAAACTCTTGCATCAAAATAAATGGCTTGTTAAGCACTTTACTCCAAGATATACTTACAGCTAATATTGCTTTCGCCTTTAAGGCTCCTAGGTGAGCTTTTAGTAAAGCTAGGCTCCGCCGTCCGTCGTTCGTCCGTCCATCGTCTACAGTTTTGAAACGTTGTCTCCTCAGAAACCACTGGGCCAAACAAAGCCAAATTTCATATGGAACCTTCATGAGACAGGGGAACAAAAACTTGTTCGGCACACTTGGGTCACATGATCAATATGGCCGCCACGATCATACATGGTTTAAACCCCTTTAAAAGTCTTCTTCTGCGGAACCAGAGGGCGAATGACCCTTGAGCTTGGTATGCGGCATTGGGGCCATGCGCCCAAAAATTGAAACAATTATAACCTTCGGTTTTACCTTGACCTATTACAGAAATGTCATACTTTTTTCTACCAAGCCTCAACTAAAAGCCCACATTTTAAAATTGTTTACAACATTAGTGAGACGTACAACTCTTTTTCTTGAGCGCCGAGTTTCGAATAACCCGCGTGGGCCGAAAACTATTTTGAAATTCTATGTCTTTTTCTTACCTATAATTACGCCCATGCATGTATTACGTTTGTAAATAACATAATAATAATTAACAAAAGCAGCTCAGACTATCAAATTGGCGCATTTCTCATGGCGCGTTACAGCTACTTCTTCTCAGCTTTACACCTGCTTTCCTGTGAAATAATGTAAAAGCGTTTTTGCGTAATATCTAATTTAGTGTAATTATGTTGCGGAAGGGTAACTTGATAAATGTAATGATTAGTTTTCCCAATATCTATGGCACATTGCTGATACTGTAAATCGAGCCGGGGAAGCACAGTTTCTACAAGATTGCATTGCGGACAGCGAGAAGTAGCCAGCATGCGCATCCACGCAGGCTGATCAGAGATTTCACAGTCTGCATGGGAACGCTTTGGTACCTTGGCTATCCATAATGCCCTGTGAAGACTGATCAGGCTGCACTGATGCGCAGGCTGATCTTAGTCTTCTCTGGACGTACATGCAGTCTTGCAGTAAATGCAGCGCTCTGGATTAATTGTATTTCTTATACTTTCCAGTCGCTATGATTAGTCTCTGAGCTGGGAAGGCGATATTCATGGTACTGGACACAGTCAGGATTTTTCTTGCTGAAATCATGCTGTTTGCGGTGGGCATAAAGTCAATTCCCGTTTCTGGCAGGAACTTAGCAGATGGCCATTTAATAATTATAACATTCATCTGCATTCCTGCCATAAACTTAATTAGCTATGTGATTAATGACTGAATAATTCACAAACAACTTGATCTAGAACTGTGAAATTATATCTTTATTAGATACAATTGTAAATAAAATCAAAATTTATAAAGAATGCTCATTATTTTTCGATCATACAAAATTAAATTTGACGCAAACCAGGTCAAACATGAATAGCTAAAACGGAGCCGTCAAGATGTGACAAATGATAGTCGAAACAGGACTAAGTGAAACGTTGCAATAACGTTATTATTTCATGGTTTTGCATTAACCCATTTATGCCTTCATGCTTAAGATCATTATATTTTTCACCAGTTTTAAAAGGCAGTGGTTTTAAATACCACAGGTGATCTGGGAGTTCGTTGCGATAATTTCTTGTGCGTGATACAGCTAATTTATTTCAAAAGTAAATTCGATAGTTCCTTAGATTAAGAGAGGTGTTCGAAAAGTTTTGCAAACGCAATGCATACTCGACAATAAAGGGTTTTTACCTGTCCAAAACCAATATGACTTACCACTATTGTACATTATGTATAAAAAAAAATATTGAAATCCACAAACCGCTTTTTTGCAACTGCGATTGCTTTCAGGTGTATTTATAGACATTGTGAAGAAAATGGATAGAAAACGAACAGAACATGTTGATGCAATTAAGGATTAAATAAAAAGCGGCTGTAAGTTGGGATTGAGTGCCGAAAGCATAGATGATGAGATATGCGTTGCTTATGGGGTTAAACAAATGTCATTTTCCACAGTTTACGGGTGGTTTACAAAATTCAGTTCCGGTCAGGAATCAATCAAAGATGCCCCTTATTCAGAAAGAACCAGGTCTGCAGTTACCAAATCTAACATTAATAAGATCAAGCCCATTATTATGAGAAAGATTATTATTATTATTATGAGAAAGATGCGCGTTTCACTGCCAGACAGCTGGTACAAAGGACAAACGGGTCAAGCATCTGTCCACTTCATTCTGAGGAAAATTCTTAACCTTATTCCCGCTGAACCCGGATATACCCTGCCTTTGCAAACAGTGAAGATCCAGATCAGTTGGCTTCTGAAGAAGCCAACTGATCTGGATCTGCACTGTTTGCCATTAAGTATGCGAATTTGTAACAACAATTTGGATTAAGTAATCTGATGAAAAATAGAAATGGCTGAAAATTAGAAATGGGCGTGGCATCTTAATTAATTCAGCAGGACAAGGGTTAAGGTTACGAAAATAAGTGTTTGCTGGATCCCCCAATTACTCACTGATACGCAGAAACGTAAGAAGGTGCAAATGACAAAGCAACACAAAATATCAGAAAAAGGTGTTTGCAATCTCATAACTGGTGATGAGACAAAGGCCCATTTTTATGAGCCCAAGCGGACAGTTAATAACGGGATATGGGTTCCGTTTCATGCCAAAAAGGCCAAATTTTGCTGAACAAACACTGACAGCTAAGAAAGTGTTATACGCCATTTTCTTCAGAAATACTAGGCCACTCATGTAAATGCTGTTCCCAAAGGTAGTGGTGGGTCTGGTAGCTTCTATACGAACGTTGTTTTGATAAAATGCGAACAATAATGAGAAAGTACGTCCAATAAACCGGTCTCCGGTATGTTCATTTGTCACATGACATTGCTACAGCCCATAAATCCTCAACTGTTGCACAACTATCTGGTTGGAAATACAGCTCCAGTGGTGCATTGGGGTTTGTAGTTCAACGGTTTCTTATGATTCTTATGGGTGCACCTAAAGATAAGTATGATTTTTTTTTTTTTTTTTTTTTTTTTTCAAAAAATTGGATTAAAAGATTGAAACGATGTGTTCTGGCTGAAGGAGAATACTTTAAAGGTAGGTAAACAAAAAACATCAACTTTTAATTAATATCTCGGAGAAAACGCGTCAGGTTTTTTAACTACCCTCGTACGTGTATTCATCTAAGAATCATTTAAGATTTTCCAAAATTTAAGATATATAGACAGAGAGAATCAATAAGCATTTTATATCCAGTTATTCTGATAATGGGATGAAATTCTTCTATGAATGTACGAGCTTTTAATAAACGTCAAAAAGATTGCCTCTGGAAACAAATAACTCACTACGGATTAGAAAATGGGAGTCTTGGTTTTATTGAAACTCTTCGTAAGCAGTAATGAAGCTTGCAACACTGCTTACGCCCTCTAGCGTATACATGAGCAGAATTCTTTCAAATATACCACAATGGGCCCAATTATCTCAAAGTAAATGAAATATGATTTGCGCTATGGTGATGCACGGGGAGACGTTATACCTCTGCCACACGGCACTAAAGCCAGCTGCAGTGGAGTAAAGTAAACACATTACAAAAACATACCTATATAATGTTTACCCCCTTAAACCCCACTTTTATATAGTAAAATGTGGGTTTACAGGGGTATACATTATTTTTCCTATTTCTGCTTAAAACATAAATTGTGGGTACTCGTTAGAACCGCCTCGCCGAGGCGGTTCTAACGAGTACCCACAATTCTAACGAGTACCCACAATTCTATGTTTTGTGCAGAAATATGAAAAACATCTGAGTTTTTTATCTGAAAATTTTCAAATTTTGGAGATGAAATTTTCTATATATTTGAGTAGGCATGTTTTCGTAATGATAAAAAAGATTGCCTTGGGAAACAAAGAACTCACTACGGATTAGAAAATGGGAGTCTTGGTTTTATTGAGACTCTTCGTAAGCACGAGTACCCACAATCTATGTTTTGTGCAGAAATATGAAAAACATCTGAGTTTTTTATCTGAAAATTTTCAAATTTTGGAGATGAAATTTTCTATATATTTGAATAGGCATGTTTTCGTAATGATAAAAAAGATTGCCTTGGGAAACAAAGGACACACTACGAATTAGAAAATGGGAGTCTCGAATTTATTGAGACTGTTCATAAGCAGTAATGAAGTTTGCAACACTGTTTACGACCTCTAGCGTATACATGAGCAGAACTCCTTTTTCAAATACACCACAATGGGCCCAGTGATCCCAACCCCTTTATAGTTTTTACGACTTTAACAAATAATGCTGAATGCATACATGCATTAAATAAAGTTTCATTTGCAGACATTTATATATGATTCTACGCCTACAGAAAGGACGACTTGCACTTTAATTGTATGTTGGCCCACATTGGATCTTAATGAACCTGATATGCAAAACAGCTCTGTATACCCGCGTTCACATAAGCACAATTTTCAATGAACGACGTCATTTATACTCTGGTGGCTTCCAGTTGGTTCATATTGGGGTGGTAACCTGGGTTAGAACTCTGTGTACTCGCATTCACATGAGCACAATTTTAAATGAACGACGTTCTACATACTCACCTCACTTCCGATTGATTCATATTGGGGTGGTAACCTGGGTGTACTGATGTTATGCAGAAATATTGAGAGTTTGGACAATAGTGACATGCACAGTTTTCCAAATAAAATGAAACAATAATAAATATTTAGTGATCGCCCCTGGTGTAATTCACACATCCGATGGGCCAACGGCAGAGTCCTTCATCAACCGTCCATCCCAAACAGTTTCCCCAAAGAACTAGAAAAGGAGGATAGGATAGATGAGAAATAAAATGCAGCTCTCCCTTCCCGCACCTGCTGCAAGCACTGGCTCTTGCTCAATGGTCCAAAGTAGTAGGACGTCCGGAAAGTGTAAGTTATCAAACACTGTCGCCTGACCCAACCTCCCAGGTTAAACTTATAAATCAAGTTACTGCTATTTTGTCCAAACAGGTTCCATACCTGAATTAGCAATATTAACCTTAATACTTTGTTTTTTCCGAATTCTCAGAAAAATCAAGATAAATACATTGAGGAAAAAAAAAAAAAAAAAAAAAAAGAAAAGACAAGGAAATGTCTGTTAAAACTATGTTTGACTATTTCTGTTATAACTTACTTGTGCCTGATGATTAGTCCAGGTTTAACGACGCGTCAAGCCATGCAGGTCGTGTGCGTCAAAATGGTATATTAACTTGGTTTGGTATTGAAATATCTATGATGATGCCATACATGCTACTTGTGTCTGAAGTGAAAATGTAAAAAAATCTTCCGATTTTGTTTTGTTTTCTATTTATCCTAACCTCTTAACCATGATAAAATTGTGATTTTATGAATGCATAAATGTCAATTAAATATGTATCAGAATTAGGTTATGTGGGTAGGGCATGATGAAATATGCATGCAAAATGCAAAGTGAGTAGGGGTTGTGATTACTCCCATAGACTCAATCTTTAATATTGCTACCAGTACAGTTATTCAGTCATAAGGTTTTCTCGGGAAAAAAAAATAGAAAATAAAACCGCGGAGACTAATGAAGAAAACTTAAGGTTCAGACAAAGCCTGGTTTTATGTTTGCTATTGTACTTCCGGAAAAATCGTCCTCTCAGTAGGCCAATAGCCTTTATAAACTGCAAGAGTTCCTTTGTAGGAGGTACAATGTACGGATGTGTAGTTTAAAGAAAACCTGCCTGTCTACAAACTTAATAACACTATTAAATATGTACTGTTTATTTTCCAATGCGGAAATATTGTTAAAAACTGTCAATGTCAGTTTGAGAAGTGAGAAAAGACATTTCTGGTTAGAGTTAGACTTAATCAAATAATGATAGCGCTGCTCTGAGCACACTGTCAAACTGTCAGAAAACAAAAGTGTTGAGCTTAGTCTGTGTTTCATCAAGTGGAGGCGCGCCGTCGTGCCATAGCGAGTTGCGAAAGCCCGGATCAGCCTTCGCAGAAGCACAAGCTGATCCAGGTCTTTGCTGCTCGCTATCAGAACTATTATATAGCGTATGTATCAGCATAGAGTTAAGACACCCATGTGACTGCGCGCATGCACAATAGCGTCTGAATTTAGCATTTCGAAGACATATTTTAGTGGTAAAATAACAAATCGTACCGTATGACATGTACGCAGAGGGGAAGCTCAGATTATCCTATGCATTCAAATAGTCTGATCAGAGTCGTCTTTGTCCGCTTGACGAAAGATTGATTCCTAGCTAGAGCCCAGCGAAGTAGCCGTGTATTCACTGTGCTTTGATATCATAAATACAGCCGAACTTAAATACAGCCGAACTTAAAAGGTTTGAGCATATTTGGGACCATGGATCTTTGTTCTAGACATGGATTTTTCAAGCTAGAGAGGTAAATAAAAGCGCGATATCAGGAGACAAATGGGGATAAATGAGGATAATTTGGGGATGTCCTTTCAAGCCTCCATAAAATAATAACATGTATGTACACATTACAATCGCCTCGAGGAGTCGCCTCCTGTGGGAGGCGATTCTAATAATTACAATCTACAAACATTTTCATGATAAGAAAATGTCCATAAAATAACCTTAATATTTGCTTTCTTGAGCTTTCGTAATATTGTATTCATAATGACTCAAAAAAGAAATCTAATCATACACTATAGACGAGCTATCAGTGATTAAGTCATTGCCGATTAACTGTCCAAAAAATAACTACAATATCACGATCTGGACCCACTTGTTCAAAACTAACGATGTCGTCTGTTAAAGTACCGTTAAAAACTTCACTCATTAAATATGACATATAAGCGAATATTTTTGCTGAAAAAAAATGTGAGTAGCTTTTGGATTTGCAAAAGCTACTCACATTTTTTCAGCAAAAATACCTGTGAATTAGATATTTTACTAACTAGAATAGTTAACGTTTTGACCACTAATGAGCTCGTTAAGCTAACCAAGAGAAATACATCGAAAAAAAAAAAAAAAAAAAAAAAAACAGCAACAAACAAACGATGCTTTGAACAACTGGACCCTGATGTTTTGAATCACGTTGCGTGGACGTTCCTAGATCAGAAGATCACGCGGGCCGCTTGCGTCTATTACGAAAACACGCCTTTTCAAAATTTCACTACCAAAAACTGAAAGTTTTCAGATGAAAATTCTGATATATATATATATATATATATATATATAAATATATATATATATATATATATATATATATATATATATATATATATATATATATATATATATATATATATATATATATATATTTGCTCAAAACATAAATTGTGGGTACTCGTTAGAGCCGTCTCGCCGAGGCGGTTCTAACAAGTACCCACATTCTATGTTTTAAGCAGAAATAAGCAAAAGTAGTATATACCCCTGTAAACTCCAGTTTTACTATATAAAATTCTGGTTTAAGGGGGTCAAACTTATATAGCCATGTTTTCGTGATGGCGGTATGTGATCCGTTGATATTGGAACGTTCACTAGACGTCATCCAGAAGATCAGATCATGTTACTGTTACAGTAGTAATAATATTGTATTACATTATATTTAAATCTAAAGCAATTAGAAACGCAACTGGTAAATTGTTTTTTTTTTTTTTTTTTTTTTTTTTTTTGTTTTTTCTTTCATTTATAAAAATGTTTCAAGCATTTCTTTTGCTTAAATCAACTTGCCTTTCGTACAAGAACTGTTAACAAAAGTTGCCCTCAGATACTCACTCATGCGTAAATTTTCGATGAAAAACGGTAAAATCATCGAATTTCCTTTTTAACATTTTTAGAATGTAAAATTCCACAAAATGTGCACGCAGTGGTATTTATGTTCTCAACAATAAAAATACACAAAACGCTAACATCCCTTATGCGGGCACGACTTGAAGCCGTATCTCAAATTTCAGATTATATGAAGTTTGCATGGGTTTTGAAAATCGTCTAGAGTGTCATTTAAAACGTAAACATCTCATTACTGTTGGGTACATTGAATAAAAAAAAAACAAAAAAAAAACAAAAAAAAAAAAAACGACTGAACGGTTCTCATGTCTGTCGATTATTGCCGAGTCTTGAAATCAGCAGCATTGATTGCTATGTTACTCTTTGTTACACGCAATAAAATGACATGAACTTGGCAGTTGCGTTTTAAAAGGCTTTTTGATACACCTAGAAAGTAAACCTTCAAGGATCACCCACAAGAGCGGAAGATGACTGGCTGCATTTATTTTTTATTTGTTTAAAAGACAAGGTTTGTATTTTCATTTGAATCTTCTTCTTCTATGCAAACGATTAATATTAAATCCTTGTTTTCTCGACAAATAGACTTATTATTATATATAATAGAAATGGCGTCTGCTACAAAGTTAAATGACGCATTAAAGGCTTTGGAGCAGTTGAAGACGCGGGAATGATACACGTATATCACTTCGATGTCACACAAATCTCCTTTGAGAATGTCAAATGCACCTCAACTGTCCAGACAAACCGAGACAACTGATCCGGCTTTTCGGTTCAGAGTGTACAGGACTGTTTGAAGGTTGAATATTTGATAGGTATATAATTGTATACAATTTGCAAATGCCATAAGTCATTTTCGCCGGGTGGGGCACAGTCTGGCCCGTGTAAAGACACAAACCTGAAGTGCAGGTAGACCTCGAGGTTAAATTTGTTTGTTGTTCGCGATTGCATGAACCGTGATATGATGAAAGTTTCACTGGCATCAGATCTGGATGCTGGAATACGTTGAGTTCCTACCGTATCTCTCCCAAAATTTTGAAAAAGTCCATTTTACTACACGATAATGTGACAAAGCAGAACCTGATGGATTACTAGCAAACAGTGCAGACTGTGATCATACACCGCGTTCTGTCTCCTCTGATCTGGGTCTAAACTGTGTGCTCAGACTAGTTTGTCCGAAAATCTAGGGTCAATACGGTATGACATACAACATGGTAAAAAGGCCCTTATGCCACATGCGAGCAGCGAAGGTCCAGATCAGCATTCACATCCGAGCAGTCTGATCTGGAAATTCTCTGTTCGTCGACATATACTACAATATCCTTTGGATCTGTAAGCGGGCAACGAAAGCCCTGATCAGCCTGCGCATTTGCGCAGGCTGATCAGGGCTGGCGTTGTTCGCAAATTGCATAGGAGCCCGTTTCTTGCGTTGCGCATCGTATATCAATTTACCAAGAATGATCTATCTAATTTTCCGAGAAAAATAAGAAAACAATATGATGTCTGATTATGTTATTTGTTATCAGATGAGTTAAAGTTAAGCTTTCAACCTCGGAATCTTGTATGTGCTCGCGTATTGTTAGGCTTCCCCGTTTTCAGTGCTGGTTTAATAAACTAAATGGTTACATAAATTATTTCTACGGTTTTACACACAGCTATAAAAAAGAAACATGCATTTATTTAGAATCCAGACAAGCCCCTCAGTTCACACTTTATGTAGTAAAACGGTAGAATCAGCGGGAGCCAGGAATTATGAAGAAGTGCACGTAATATTGCATTTTAATTGCAGTGTTATAGCTACAAAACGGCCATATTTCATGATATTTTTTTCTTAAATCCTTGTACTTGCATGGCCTCAATACGTTTTCCTTGTATCGTGGTGTCTGCCAATATATAAAGAGATTCCTTGCATGCCGACAATTAAGATCATTTGAAAAATGACAGTTGAACGATATAATTATTCGACTTTCTCAAAAACACTCTTTAATGAAAATCGGAGCACGAAATATATATTCATCAAACACATAATGTATTATGCCAATTTTCTCAATGCTCCTGTTACATAAAAGAGCATCGATCGATTCAAATTTTATTCTGGGTTATTAGTAAAGTGTTCCGTGGTCGGCATTAGCGATTTCAATCAACTGAAAAGGTGAAAAAAAGAAGAAAGAAAAAGAAAACCAAAAAATGAAGACATTACGTAGAAACTATCGGTACATGTGTATTTGTTTGCTATGAAATGAATGGACAGATCACACTATGCAGCATTGCAGTCTGATAAGGGATTGTTTACGATGATCCGTCTGTATAAATGTACCGTATACCCCTTGATCTCCCATAACATATAGTTAACCCTTCTCATGCTGAATAAATTAAGGTGCCACGCCCACTTCTAATTTCCAGCCAATCAGATTGATCCGGATTTTTGATAGAAATTCACCTATTTAATGACAAACAGTGCAGATCCAGATCAGTTGGCTTCTTCAGAAGTGATCTGGATCTTCACTGTTTGCTAAGACAGGGCATGTCGTGCTTAGCAAGAGAAGGGTTAAATAGGGACACATATACATGTATGTAAAGGTGTACAATATAAGTTGGATTTTTAGAATTTCATAATTTTAAAAGTACAATCGACTCTCGTTACCTCAAAGTTCAAGGGTCTCTCTGAAATAGTTCGAGGTATCCTTACATCGACATATCAGATTTGCAGAAGAAACAAAAATAAATCGAACATCCACATTTCACAAATGAACATGTAAATTGAATATATATTGAAAATATTGTGGAATAGAGCAGGAACTGCTCCAAAAGAAGGAGCTATATTTCCGCACCTCGCTGAGAAATAACAAACAACCCTTAAACTGCCAATCACAACAATTGTCGTCTGCTTTGACACCTGCTTGTAATTTTGAAAGTCATACGAAAATAGGTTTGAAAAGTTTGCAAGAGTATTTAGCAGACGACATAAATAGACGACATTTTCAGATGCAGGTCTTCTTGGCATTTCAAGGGTTAAAGGGAATGATTTTCTGCCATTCTTTTTTTTTTTTGACAATACAATTTGTATGGCTTACTGTTTGCTTTCCTCCACACCAAACCCCGTCTCAAAAGGGGTCTAAAAGGGAGCATATAGTTTGTTATTAGAGTAGAATACTTTTTCAGAAGAGAGACAACCCAATTTCGAAAGAGTTGCCTCCCATGAAAAAGTGTCCGCATTATTATGACCTCTCTTTACGGATTCACTTTCTATCATCACGAAAACATGCCTATATAATTTTGACCCCCTTAAACCACACTTTTATATAGTAAAACTGAGGTTTACAGGGGTATACATTATTTTCTTATTTCTGCTCAAAAACATAGATTGTGGGTACTCGTTAGAACCGCCTCGGCGAGGCGGTTCTAACGAGTACCCACAATCTATGTTTTGAGCAGAAATATGAAAAATATCAGCGCTTTTATATCTGAAAACTTTCAGTTTTGGGTGGTGAAATTTTCAATGTATTTGAATAGGTATGTTTTCGTAATGTTATGTTTTCTTGCTAGCTGTTTGTGTTTGCTTTACAAAATAAAATCATACATATGCTTAAGCATTGTAATATTTGATACTATGATTGACCGTTTGTGTAATTCTTAAACAGAGTTTTTGCGGGACAGTCAGATTGATGGAAATGGATACACTTTCAAAGGAAATATTAGTCTTCCTTCTCATTGAGAGTTATATTAAGGGAAACAAATTGCCTCCAACCCATCTAGGTTCAATTCGATCCTTTTCCTTTAAGAGTAGCTCCAATTTTTAAGTGTTTAAACACTACGAACACAAAAATGTTTCCATTTGCAAAGTAGTCACAAAATATATGTATTACGTAATAATTTAATAACAAACACAGCAATGACACTTATAAGTGACATCACATAGTTGGACAAACAAAACCATTTCCATTTATTTGGTCACTATAGATTCTTTTTCGTTTCGTTCTTTTTCATTGATCATTACGGTTACACGTGATTTATTCATTCTCAAGCAACCTTGTGATTGCTATAGTTAAATGTACGTCTGTCCTTCTATTGTATGTCATTCATTTTTTTATAGCCATTTTATACATATGTTAATGAGGGCTTTAAGAAGTTATTCCTCTTGAATTACAAATGTATTGCAGCCCACTAAGCGACATGTTGTCATCCTTAGGTTTCCAATTCATATTTCGCGGTTCACCTTCACAAGATGTAGCTCATGCGACCTGTGCACGAATTTTATAACAAGTAAAAAAGTTGCACCATTGATTCTATTTTTGCACGTTCACGTTATTCTATGACGTACATGTATATCATTCAGAGATACTCTCCGACTCGACGTGGAAGATTTTTTTTTTTAAAAAGACACACATTTTATATAGAGAGGCAGTACCTATAAAGTATGGCTTTACGTAGGCCTAAGACAACTTCTAACCTGACACCTAAGAGGCCTAAGACAACTACTAACGTGACACCTAAGAGCCTAAGACAACTTCAAACGTGACACCTAAGAGGCCTAAGACGACCTCTAACGTGACACCTAAGTTGTATAAATCCAAAGTTGTGTTATGCTCCTTCATTCATTTAAGAAGACATGGCCCGGACTTGACTTTATTACCCTCTTTAACTGCAAGACAGTGTCGCGGGCTGCACATTGAACCTTTATTTGGTTAAACTCGTCCATGATCGGGTTTACTATGGTTACCCTAATGGTACTTTTTAACCCTTTTTGATCTGTAGTATGCTAGAGTTCTTATCATTGTTCATCATGGTGGTTTTAGAAAATGTATAGTACGTTTGTTTGATTCAATGATTAGTTAAGGAACTCCTTCGCGGACCAAGTGATTATGTGTAGCTAGAACTGTTTCAATACTTAGGATGAGCTATGGTGCCGCCTATAAAACCATGCTTGAATGCCCCACAGTTCTAGCGTTTACCGTTTTAAAGCGGTGCTTCGGTTACAGTTCCTCTTGTTTGTTCAGTTGTCAATGAGCTGCTAGGGTTCAGATGTTAGAAATAACGATGACGTTAGTTTATTTGATAATTTAATATGGCATATACGCTAATATTTTGCTGAAAAAAAAATCTGAGTAGCTTTTGCATATGCAAAAGCTACTCAAATTTTTCAGCAAGAAAAAAAAAAGTGAATTAGCTATTTTACGTAATAGAACAATTAAGATATTTACCACAAACGAGCTCGTTAAGCTAACGATGCTTTGAACAATTGGGCCCAGAATGTTTTGTCATTTCATGCCACTTAACCCTCCTCCACCGAGTTCCGTGATTGTGGCCTTTCCTGGATATCTTCCCATGAAACGCAATGTCAGGAAACGTACCTTTGGACATAATGCGCCAAGCGAAAATTCAAATCCGCCTGTGTATTCGCGCAATGATCAGAATCTTCATTGGGTGCATTTTGAATAACCAAGGATGTAAATGTCCTTCATGTGGAGAACGAAGACTCTGATCAGACTGCGCGGATGCTCTTGAAGATTTGAGTCTACGAGGGCGCATATGTCAGACGGTACGTTTCTGACGTTGCGACTCATTTTTTGTTTTGTATCGAGGGGCATAGCTCTCGACGTAGTGCGTCAAGTGCCCAGGTAGTTCATGCGACACATCGTCATTCTAAGGCCTATAAACCAGTCGACTGGCGATGTCATCTAAATTTAATTACATGATACAGCCTTTACACGAATTTTCGGACTTACGAACGGCCGAGGTGAGCATAGCTCAATATAAGGCGGTTTGTCAACTAAAAATGTTAATATTTTTCTAATATCTCCACAAAGACATATGTTGTAGTACTCATAAGAAGCTGCGCTTCTGATTGGTACCAATAACATATGTTTTCTTTGAGACATAAGGAGAACATTTTCCCATTTACGCCATTCTATATGGCTCGGGAACTTCGTTCATGTCGAGTTTAAGATGGAGGACTAAAAATAGATACATGCTTAAAAGTAATGATCCTATTTAACAAGGTTTTATAGATAAGCTGTCTCATCTATTTACATTGAAATTAAACAAGCGTATCTAAGACAACAGTAAACAACTCATAATGCAATCGACTGAAAGTAACAAGCCTTGAAATCAATTAATGGTGGCATGACTTCGCTTTCTCTTTATCTAAATCCTCTTGGGCAATCATCAGGCAATCATCCTGAAAGACATCCAAGTGTAATCGTTCCTGAGAAAATTGACGCTTGCTTTCGTGTCTGTATTTATGAATGCGCCTTTTGGCTGCGTACGGTCAATACTCTGACTTTGTTTATGCACGCGATAAATGACCTTACAGGTCATTAATATTGTAATACAGAAAGCTGAGTATAGTTACTTTGTTTCACGTTATTGTCAAATACTTCATCTGTATGAAAGAAGCTTTGCTATACAGTATTGGATTACAAGAGAAAGGAACAAAGTACTCTAGGATTGATGTTTTGAATTTTTGCAAAGGATGATTTTTGACTGTGAGGAAATCTTTTCCAATGCAGCAACACGGATAATGTTGTACAAACGCTAATGCACGGAAATAATACTAGGACTCTATTCTCATTTTGAAGTTTTGTTGAATAGGTTAATGCGTGTAGAGCTAAACTCTTATTCATTCTTTTCTTGAATTATGATAGCATAGTTGAGTATAGGTTCAATACCTGTGCACGTTTGCGAAACACTCCAGCAGGCTCACGACGTTGTTACACCATCGTTAATTACGGATTCAACGCCGAATAAACGTTAAGTATATGCTCTTGACGCTAAATCAACATTGAAACGCCATTGTTGCATACTGTATGACCATTCGGATATTAAGCAAAAGTTCAGTTATCTTTGATACAATTTTACTTTGAAAACCGTTCTTGTTTAATCAGTACAGAAGACACCATTAACACATAAAAATATTGCAAATAATGCGTTTACTTTCTATAGGATGAGTACGGACAAAGTAAAATTTCATATGACTACAAATGGGCCACGCCATGCGCAAACATGGCAAAGGTGGAGAGCGAAGGCCAAATTCAGCCTGCGCATCCGCACAGTGTGTGATCAGGGCCTTCACTTTTCGATAAAAGAATCGATAAAAGAAGGTATTACCGAATGTATAGATGGAGAGCAGAGGCTCGGACGCTACTTTGCGCATGCGCAGAATGATATAAATCCCCAAGTTTTACGCATGTTTGAAAGCACCTTTCGCTTGACGTAGTCCAAATATCAGTTACCTTATTCGGATACCGTAACACCTTTCCTTGCATATCTTTAACTTGGAAAACATCCGTTTGATCACATACTGATGTATGTATACAGCACGTATAGACCCAGATGAGACGCCGCAATCTGTAATGTGTAATCTGTTTTTACATTGTTTGCTCGGACAAAGGGCAAATACCGAAAATTCACTAAACATCTCCGTAGCATGATTATCATAAAATTCCGAACAAGTCTGCAAGTTAACAATGTGGTGGTTACAACGTCTTGACTCTGATCGGACTACTTCTTAGCTAGATCTTGGTCTACAATGTTCGCTGGAATTTGTTTGTCTGAATATCAACCCTTCCATTCCAGAGTTTCTGAAGTGGATTCGCCAATCCTTTAATTTTGACGTGTCCACTTATGCAAAACCGGGCTTCAGTCACAAAATGACACGAGTCGTCTCATCTGGATTTACACTATTTGCACTGGTTATCTGATTTGGTCTACCACGCTGAAAGGGTTAAGGGTAAAAGCGGTTCGTTGTTTAAATTCTAGAAAATCCGAATATTGTTGTATAGAAAAGTACAATCTTTTTTCTCTATATGCACAAAACTTGTGTTTACGCGATAGATAAATGACGATTGCTCTAAATAGGGTATTACATTGTTCCAGGCCGCATTTGGCAAGAATTATACATATACATAACTTAGTGCGATCAAATGTGGTTCCTTGTACTACTTTCTGATGTGTTTAAAATTGCAACTAAAGACATTTTTATAGTGGATACAAATAATACGTTTTGAATACACTTGTGTTTACGCTATAGGTAAGTGACAATGTTACTACACAGGGTATTACATTGTTTCAAGTCGCGTTTGTGCAATCAAATGTAGTTCCTTATACTACTTTCTGATGTGTTTAAATTTAGTGCGATCAAATGTAGTTCCTTCATCACGAAAATACGCCTATATAATTTTGACCCCTTCAAACCCCACTTTTATATGGTAAAACTGGGGTTTACAGGGGTATACATTTTTTTTCTTATTTTGCTGAAAAACATAGATTGTGGGTACTCGTTAGAACTGTCTCACTGAGGCAGTTGTAATGAGTACCCTTATCTATGTTGTGAGAAGAAATGAAAAATATCAGAATATTTTATCTGAAAATTTTCCATTTTTGCTTGTAAAATTTTCAATATATTTGAATAGGCATGTTTTTGTAATGTGTACTACATCCGGATGTGTTTTTAAACTTGCAACTAAAGACATGTTATGTTGGATACAAATAATACGTTTTGAATACACTTGTGTTTACCCTATAGATAAGTGACAATGGCGCTATATAGAGTATTACATTGTTTCAGGCCACATTTGGCAATAAATATACATTTATATAAGTTTGTGCAATCGAATGCAGTTCCTTATACTATTTTCTGATTTGTTTAAACTTGCAACTAAAGACAATTTTATATTAGATACAAATAATACTTTATGAATACACTTATGTTTACGCTATAGATACGTGACAATGGCGCAACATGGGGTATTTCATTGTTTCAGGCCGCATTTTGGCAAGAAATATACATTTACATAAGTTAGTGCAATCAAATGCAGTTCCTTGTACTACGTTCGGATGTGTTAAAATTGCAAGTAAAGACAATGTGATATTGGATACAAATAATACGTTTTGAATACGCGTCGCCAGAATAGAATTTAGGCTGAAATTACCATAGAATTAGCAGTATTCTGCATGGCAATGAAAGTGTTCGTCGGCGAGGCGATATGTGATGACACTTAAAGGAAATTTCTCAAAGCGATATACTAAACAAATCGCAAGGTTTGGGATTTTTTAAGTATCTTATAACAATTCGGGTTTCCATCCGGTCATCGGTTGGCGTATAAACCTTCACTCTAAAAGCACAAAGCAAAAGTTATAGCAGTTTTTTATTTTTCACAGAAAATACGTTTCGGCATTCCATGTGAATTCACATGAAATAGCAAGACGTATTGTCTTTGTAGACTATTCACAAGAAATGTCAAAACTTATTTTCTATAAGTTAAAAGATAATAATAATAATTCTGTCTTATGCAGATGTGCTTAACGCTTTAAGACTTTTACTGCCACAGGCGATAATAATAGGCCTTTGCAAACAGCATAGATCGAGTTGAGGTGGCTTAAAATGTGCCGTCTCGTATGGATCTACGCTATTCGACATTCAGTGATTCAACATTCCATATAGGCGCCTTTCTAAGCGACAGTTTGTTAAAAAAAAAAAAGCAGTCGACAAATGTCGTCTGAAATTGGGCGCCAAAATAGTTAAGGATTAAACGGGTACTAAGTGTATATAATGTTGTTATTTGTAATACATCGACATGTGCCAAATCTTTCCACTGCTTAAACGACAGATCTAACATTTTTTAAGGATTTCAAGTGCTTTATAGTGTCGTGTTCAATCTGTGACAAGGTATTTGACAGAAGATGTATCGCTGGAATGATTGATGTTTAGCATTCGTCAGGGTTAAACATATAATTGCCCTATAGTGAAGGGTGATTATGCATACTAAGATAACAATAAGGCAAATGGTACAGCAGAAATTAATATTTAGTTCCCTGTACAGTTAAGAAAAACACCAAGATTTAATGCATGAATGCCACTTGCCGGGAAATGCTGTCAACTCAAAACAATTAACAATGTACCATCTTGGCAGTTCGTTTCACACCAATTGCATTCCAACAATTAGAATAATGCTGGCAATGGTACAACTGATGTTAGAAGTTACTTCAGAAAAAGGTGAGGCACACATATTCTACACTGGATCTTAAGAAACCCAAAGGCGTTTTACGCAAATGCAAAGAATCTTATGCAAAGGACCTAGATTCAAATCAGACTGTCAGAGCAACTCGCCCGCACAGCCCCATTTGGTATAATTCATTCGCTACAGAGAATTTATAAGATTCAAATAATGTTTCATTATGCGGTTCCGTTTTCAGCCAAACTATTTATACAGACAGGCCTCAGGAAACACGGTACACCCAGATTCGGTGCCATCGGTTTTAGTACATCCACATGTAGACAAATGAACTTGTCCAAATTTATAATAAGGAGTTAAGGAGTGTCAATATATACGATACGTACGAAATACGAAACGGGAAGGCCTTTGTTGGACCTGGCAGTAACTCTTATTGCAATATTGGTCTAGGGTTTGGACTTTTTCAGATTTGCGAAGTAAACTGTTTGTTAGTAACAATTAATCAAATACAATTACAGTCGACTCTCGTTATCTTGACTTCGCTCATCTCGAATAACCGCTTATCTCGAAGTGAAAATCTGGTCCCTATTTAACATGGAAAGCTAAAAAAGGTAACAAAATATTGTGGAAAAGAGGAGATATTGCTTCTCCTCTTTTCCACAATATTCCATACACTTGACTCTCGCTATCTCAAACACTGATAACTCAAACTACTGCTTAAGTCAAACTACTTTTTATAATGTTTGTTTAGTTTTGCTTCATATATACTTTACCGTTCAACTCCTGTTATCTCAAACTACTGTTATCTCAAACTAAAAATTTTGGTCCCTTGGTGTTTGAGATAACAAGGGTCCACTGCAGGGACATTCGTTTGTCGATATGTGGACTGCAATGTGAGATAATGTACATGATTTAATACATACGTCCGTCCCAGACTCATTCCATCATCCACGCATCTGATCAGAATTTACGCTGTCTGCATTCAGAATTCAGAAGCATTGCTGTTTGTTAACCATGATAGACCCCCAACGACCGATTATTACGTAACTATGTCTAAGTAATTTGTATATTTCTTAGCCGTACCTCTAGATAAACTATTTTGTCACCAAAGGTGTGATTTTTATTTCTCATTTCTCAGCGAAATCATATTCCAGGCACCTCTAATCAGTACAGATAGCATATACTTTTAAGGAGAAATAAGTGAAATATTTAATTAGATACCCTCTAATATAGAGCTTACCATTTTCATCATATTATTAGGGAAAATGGGAAAAAGTATGGTTATTATAACAGTAGGACAGTTATGCAGTAAAAAAAAGTTCATAGTAGTAACAGTCAAAGCGCAAACCTGGTTTAAAAACAACAACGTTCTGAAAATCCCCCTAATATTGTAGATCCCTATATATCCCCATTTTACCACAATTCATGGGATACACATTGCATATACTTTTTAACATAAAAGAGTGTTCACTGGGCGCGCATATCGTACACAACATTTTTGTACTTTTGGTGGCATTTATGCAAATATGAATTTTCGCGAGTCGCGATCACATGAAGCGTTACATGTAATATGTTAGCGATACATTACGTTAACCGGTATATGACATATATGTTATACCCACACCCAGGATTATATTAATGTATGAGAAACACCAAAGTCTGCAAAGGTATACATTTTCAAGATACATTTTTAAATTTTGAATTAAATGCATGTGCTATTTTTGTTGTATCTATCTTACTGTACTGCTTACCATAAAATGTCTTATTTTGCATTATTTCGAATGTGAACATGCAACGGTATAGCATTACGAAAACATGCCTATTCAAATATATAGAAAATTTTACCACCAAAAATATGAAAATTTTCAGATAAAAAACTCTGATATTTTTCATATTTCTGCTCAAAACATAGATTGTGCGTACTCGTTAGAACCGCCTCGGCGAGGCGGTTCTAACGAGTACCCACAATCTATGTTTTGAGCAGAAATAAGAAAAATAATTTATACCCCTGTAAACCCCAGTTTTACTATATAAAAGTGGGGTTTGAGGGGGTCAAAATTATATAGGTGTGTTTTCGTGATGGATTAACTAATGAATTGTGTACGACTTTAATGTGTCTGGTTTGTGCTGCGTCAAGAAAAGAAGGGTCTTTCGACACATGTACGAAATATGCCGATACAAACCACTCTGAGCATTCGGAATGTATTATCAGTACAACAGTACATTTTCTTTAAAGAGAGTTGGAACTCTTTCATTAAAAAAAAAAAAAACGCTGTTGTTAATATTTTTTATATTTGGTTCCCTTCTAAAAAGGGACCTACACAAAAAGAAAAGGATTTGCTTCTTCCCGCTTTTCAGTGCTTGCAGAGTAGAACCCTGTTCCGATTCAGGATTGCGCTTTTTGTTTTGGATAGCCATTTGGCCACTTTGTGGGAAAGTAACTGTCCGTTTGGCTTTCCGCTAGTGATGTTTCTATTAGGGTCTAGTTATTTCGTGTTTTTGTTTCTTTCCCTTTGATGTCTCTGATGGGATAATTGTATCGATTCCTGATCATTGCCTTCCCTTTTATTTTGGTGTTCAGTAACTCAAACAGGAAGTCACAAAGGTTGTCTACATTGGCAGAAATGGCGAAAGTCTAGCAAGTGTTTACATTCCCCTTAACCCTTGTCATGCTGAATATATTAAGATGCCACGCCCACTTCTAATTGTCAGCCAATGAGATTGCTTGATCCAGGTTGTTGATATAAATGCACGTTCTGAATGGCAAACAGTGTAGATCCAGAGAAGCCAACTGATCTGGATGTACACTGCTAAGACAGGGTATGTCGTTTACAGCAAGAGAAAGGTTAAGCGGTCAGGGAAGGTCCTTATTACGGTATACCTTGCGGATACGCAGACTAGTTAGAGCCGTAGCTGCCTGCATAAATTTCCGGCGGATCCATACTTTTCCTCGGCACGATGCAGTCAATATACATGGGCGACGAAGACACAATGCATTTCACTTTGCGATCACCACAATCACTATTCGCTTGTTGACCGGGTTTCTATCCTATAACAAAACCAAATCCAATTCCGAACTTCCATGAAAGACACTGTGAATATAACCTTATTCACAGTCGATGTAAATAATGGTATTCGCATAGACTCTTACTCGTGATTTTCTGAAACTTGACTTCAGAAACAAGGGTCTTGACGCCGTTAACATTAGCAATATCTTGAATCATAAGAAAGTGACTTCAACCATACCAGCTTACTTCAAAAACCAGAGCCCACGTATCATCTCCTACAGTTATTCGTCTCCCATTTCACCTAAAATTTTCAATTACAAAAACGTGCTGCAAGGTCTAAATACTGTGAACATTGCTCGAAACCCCTCAGCGTGTTCCTGTAAAACATCGGAGTTCTGCTATTATCCAGCCGGTCACATCATAACAGGAGACCTCAATATAGTCAGGATTAGCAAACTCTGGGACATTCTTTCCAAAGGCCCTAAATATAGGGAACCCAGGTCTTTTACTTGGAAACAGAATTCCAAATTAATTTTGGATTCTGTTGAAGAGTATGCACGACGCTAGGCTAAGAAAGAGGACGTGGAGGTTGACATCCTGTCTGAATGGGTTCAATCGGTAATGTCATTGGTAAACAGACGTGTCTCAGTACTCAGCAGAACCATGTCTCGCCGACATGAATCGGTTTTTGATGATCCAAATGTTGCTGCTGAGTTAGCTGAAATCCATGAGTAATTTGTCGTTGTTCCAGCAGACAAGGCATCTAATAACATTGTGTTTGTTTGCAAAACACACTATATAAACTGCTTAATGGAAGAGCTTGGTATGAGTACCATGACCGGAAACCCTACATATAATCTTACTGCTATGTCCAAGGACGAAATTCTACAAAATCACCATTTGGTGATGCTGACATTCGGAATTTCCCTCCCAGAGGAAGATATTGACCTTCCCAAACTGTACTGGATTCCTAAACTTCACAAGAATCCGTACAAACAGAGAAGCCTCTTTCTCAGATTCTAACACGAATCCTAACCGCAGTTAAAGAAGGCCTTCAGAAGTATTGTGACACTGCATATGCCAGAAGTGGTGTTAATCAGATGTGAATCTTGAAAAACTCCAAAGAGCTTTTAGAAAACCTAAAGGCACAATCTCTTCATTCCGTCAATAGTATAAAATCTTTCGATTTCTCTACTCCTTACACTACTATTCCTCATGATAAATTGAAATCTAAATTAAAGGAAATTATCAACCAATGTTTCTTCCACAAGAATGGTAACCGTCGATTTCAGTATGTTGTCATTGGCTACAAAGACACATACTTCGTTCGGGCTCTCTCTGATGCGCCACAAAAATACTCAGATGCAGATGTCATAAAGATGCTGGAATATCTAATCGACAATATTTTTGTGGAGTTCAGCGGACGGATATTTCAGCAAACAATCGGCATACCTATGGGTACTAACTGTGCACCGTTACTTGCCGACTTGTTTCTATACTCGTATGAGGCGGAGTTTGTACAAAGTCTCCTCCAAGCAGGCAAGATACACCTCGCACAACATTCAATTTCACCTACATGTATATAGATGATGTATTGTCTCTGAAAAACACAAAATTTGCAGAGTATTTGGAATTCATCTGTCCACGTGAACTTGAAATAAAGGAAACAACGGAGACTGCAGCCTCCTCCTCATACTTGGATTGTTATCTCTACATTGACAATGGAAAGCTTGCTACTAGGCTTTACGACAAACGAGATGGCTTCAATTTTCCCATTGTTAACTTTCCATTCCTGAGCAGTAATATCCCTTCTGCACCAGCATACGGCGTTTACGTTTCACAGTTAATCCGTTATGCCAGAGCCTGTTCAAATTATCAGGACTTCATGGAGCGTAGGAAAGTACTCACTACAAAGTTGCTGAGCCAGTGGTATCAAGAAACCAAACTGGTAGCAACACTTAAGAAGTTCTATGGGAGGCATCATGATTTGGTCAATCCCTACAATGTGGCAGTTTCCTGAATTGTTTCTGATGTCTTTGCCAGTGACGCGCCATAAGTAGACTTCCAAAATCCCGGACATACGCTTCTACCGATATTTCCTCCGTTCAGGCCTATGGGCATGGTGGGCGAAGCTTGCTTACCAAGTAATGCTTACTATCCGCGGACGTCTGATTACACCCTTTATTCTGGGGTCCATGTCTGCTGGTCTGCACATTCAGATTCGTCATTCGTTTACGAAGTTATGAGTTTGGATTATGGCTTAGGTACCATGACTGCAACTACATTTTGCGATTTATTTGCATGTGTGTAGAATGAAAACACCCTCGAGAGAAGTTAATCTGACATGGAACTATTTACCTCACTTCTCTTTGACGGTTACTCTTAAAAAGCTTGAAAAACACGGGAAGAAATTTCTATTCGGAAAAAGTCGTCTCTCTTTTAAAATGGAGACAAACTCTCCATGCGTATCCATTCACATTAAACGAATAATATACAGCGTTCTAACACGACGTCTTGACGTCGCAGATACGTCCAAACAACGTTGTGTGTTTGCTGGATGTCTTTATTTTCTGGTCATTCGGTTAGGCGCACATGTCAGAAGGTACTCTTTCTTACATTGCAGCTCATATATTTAAGTGGTGTAGCGGTAATTATTTATCACTAAAAAATACAAAATACATATTAGTGGGGTTTCTCAATTCCTGAATCTTGCAGAAAAAAAACAACAAACAAAACGATATACGGCTGAGTGTTTGTATATATAAAGCCTGAATATTGGTTTAAAAACCCCGCTGTATTGCAATTTAAAACTAATTGCTTTTGGAAGAAAAATGCATGTATTTTGTATGGTGCAGATTTAGAGTTTTGCTATAAGTTCTATTAAGCGTATAGAACACAGGTAAAATGTACACCCGACTCGCAATAAACTAATCTGTACAGTTGATGTCTGAATATAAATTAGCACTAGTTGTTTAAAATTCTACCCGCGTTTTGTAAAACGGCGTGTAATTTATGGAATTTTGATGAACGTATTTTTCGTTTTTCGGAATTGACGTCACTTATTGTGCTTGATTTTCATACATTATTACCGAGTATAGTCCGTCAACAAATGTTTCGAAAATATGGACATGACAAAATGCGCAGCGAGTCTCTCTGAACATGCAGTTTCAAGACTAACGTGAGTATAATACACTTTTATATACGAATGTTTTGTCACAGAAACAAACATAAGCACGAGCGCCCGAAAGATGTCTTGAAAAAAAAAAAAAAAAAAAAAAAAAAAAAAAATGTGTCCTTCCAAATGTGTCATGAAATTTGCAATCAAATGTTTTCTCATAGGTTATTGCTCTATTGTTTGGTGTTCATCCATTTCTATATACTATCTAATAAATGCTATAGAAAATGGTAGAAGGCGTATTTGAATGCAGTTTGCATTCGAAAAATAAAATGATGTCATACAGGAAAACAAGGTAAAACAGCTGCAGTGTCACTCATGGCTTCATGTTTGCATATGCGTATAAGAGAGAGAGAGAGAGAGAGAGAGAGAGAGAGAGAGAGAGAGAGAGAGAGAGAGAGAGAAAAAACAAGAACAATAATAATAATAAAAACATTCTGCTTTCTGTTTTGAGTTATTTTACTTTCATTTGTATGACTTTAACTTTAAATCACAAGGTTTTGCATACATTGAATTTGTTATGTATCAACTGGGCCACCATAGAAATGTGCAAATGTTTGCAAAATGCAATGCATGCATATCTGCTATACAGTTGTTGTATACAAACATGTCAAGACTTTCTTCCTACATCGAAATAAGACGTATATATCTCCGATTGTAGAATTAGCAAAAATATAGAAGACAATACCGCTAAGAACATACCTTAAATAGAATGTGTACATTACCGAGCACAACTTGCGTGACCATCAATAATGCTACCTATAAAGAACCAAAACAATTTTTCATTAATCTCCGATGGAGATTTTAATTATTGATCAAGATGCTTGTATATTTGTAAATGATGTATACAAACATTCGCGCCCAAGCAATATTACATAGCTCCAGATATTACTAATATTGATCTTATTACTCCTTGAAAAAAACTTATATTGTGATATTTATTGGACGCATCTCTCTAAGGCGCTTCTAATGAGTACAACAAGATATGCAGTCAGGAAAAATAAGAAAAAAAAAAAATGATACGTGGATATACCCTCTTATCTGGAGCTATAGTATTTGATTGCAAATATAGCACGATTTTAACACAAACCTGTACTATCTGACCAGAATTAACAGAATGGTCTTTGTTTTGTAACAGTCGTAGATGTGAAACTTTCGTAGTCTGGGAACCGCCCTATGCACGAATGGCTTTAAGGGGCTTGATCTCGACAATGTCACACCATATTCTCTGCATTGAAAAATAATAATAATAATAATAATAATAATAATAGATTAATGAATACATAAACACCTCCGCGTTTGCATATGTTGTTCAAATTATTCCTATGTACTCTTTAAATAATAAACAGACGATCACTGAAATATTACCTTCAAGCTTATATTGATTACGAAACATACGACGTCATCAACGTCAATTCTGTACCAATCATCATGGTTGTCTACATTTTGTTGTATCGCCTTTTCTGACGTTGATAATAAATGGAGAGAAGGATACAAAATACTGCCAGCTGGCAAACTGTGATAGCTGCTAATATATTAAGTGTGACGTTTGTGTCATCTACCAACAAATTGCTTAATTTTGCTCTTTATATAACAAAAGCTGCTGACACATAACAGTGCCAGACTCTTTTCTTGATTCAGATCTATTTTCAATAAAATGTTTCACCCAAAATACAATGAAAGTTGCTGTAATTTAAAGTAACATCAACCCCGCAAAATCTATGCCAAAGTGCAAGTATACAAAGGATATATTTGAAAGGTGCATTCATGCTGGTGTGACGCCAAATTAAAAGACGTTTTTCATGCTTTAAACCCTAATATTTTTAATGCTAAGTACATTCTGTTTTCCAGAGATATAAAACTGCGCCTTTCACAGACATTTAGAATAACAGGTAAAGACATTATCTCTAAGTAAAATCTCGCCGCAATGCACATACTTATGTTATGTAATTTGACTTTTTTTTTGTTATACAGTATACCACAGTCGGCATAATTATCAATGTGTCTTGATACTATAACAAAAACCCGAATTGTTACGGATGAGTATTTAATATTAGTTCTTGGACAATTGTTTACAGTTTCTCCACAAAACATATATTATTGCTACTCATTAGAAGCGGCTCAGTTAAACACTTCTAATGAGTAAAAACTAAATCTAGTTTTATGGAGAATTAAGAAATATTATTCCACAAATAACACCAAATACGCTTTCTTAAAATGTCCTCTATACAGCGCTATTCACTTCCTAGTTTAGTATATATTCGAAACAAAAAATGGTTTGAAGGTCGGTATAGTTCGTGAAAACATACTAGTAGAATTATTCAGAAAAGGTCAATATCACAAAGCTATTGTGTCGCAATGCTCCATAAATAGACAAATGAAACGTAGGACAAAGTACCATAAGTACACATGCAAATAACGTATTACCAGTCACTGATGAACCTACCATGGTGGAATTGCAACAGAAGAACCGCCTTTGAACTGTTAATAGTAAGAATACTAGATCGTATCTTAGTGGGGCGGGGACAGATTGTGACTTTACCGGTTCTTGTGGCCACAATCTTAGATCCAGAATTACAGTAAATGTTCATCCCTTCAGTTCCATCTTACCTCATCCGTGACCAAAGGAGGTAAACCGCATAACATCAAGAAAACAGTATATTGAAGTAAAGAGCTGAGCGGCTCATAACAGTCCTCAGTAAGAATAAACGGCGAATTCTAATAGTGCTAAGTCGTCGCATGAGTGACAAAGCAAACCTTAACAAAGATAAGTGTCATACAGAGAATGTTATTGTAACCACTGTATTATTGAAACCTATACAATATAAGTAGTGGGCGTCATCTGATTTCCAGCTGTGTCTGCAATTGCTCTCTGGAAATAGGTGTGACAATTCGCCAGCATATCGCATGCTAACTTTTGTTGACTGATTTGTGAATATGTTTCTTTTGGAATCTATTTATCTCTCCAGCAGTGTAACAATATAAACTACTACTGGGGTGGGGGACCATTTATATCCGCGCGAAACCGCACCCATAAAGTTGCGTCATCAGATTTAACCTGCTCAACATTTCTGTTGAGTATATATTCGAGTTGAATTGTTCAAAGCATCGTTAGCTTAACGGGTTCGTTAGTAGTGAAAATGTTAATTGTTCTAGTAAGTACAATATAATATTCACAGGTATTTTTGCTGAAAAAATGTGAGTTGCTTTTTGCAAATGCAAAAGCTACTCACATTTTTCAGCTAAAAAATATTAGCTTATAATATATATTTAATGTCCAAAATTTAAAGATACGTTAACTAACAACATCGTTAGTTTTGAACAACTGGGCCCAAAGCCGAGAAGACCTAGATATTCTTTCTTAGTTCTTCATGCCAATCACAAAAGTGCTGATTATCGATATTTGAGTCACAGCGCGGGCAACATTTATGGTGAATGGATACCTTGATAAAATTTAACGCCAGTTTGGACAAAGAGACAGCTTTGTGACTCTTCCTGTTTGCTTTCCTTTACAAAAGGGACATACTCTTTTTTTCAGATAAGAGCTAAAACTATTGTGAAAGATTTCCCGTAATACATGTTATCGACAGATGTTTATGCCACTAGGACTCAATATCATGGCACTAAGCAATGCACTCGTATTTGTTAGAGAAATATACTGACAAAGAGTTAGATTTATTTAGTATGACAGAAAAGGTAAGAGAAAAGTCTAGGGAGTGCCATAATCACAAACCGCAATCCATCCCAGACACTAAGAGGAAGAGGAAACAGACAAAACCAAACAAGCGCAAATCGAACAAACGAACGAAAAGCACTAAGCTTAACCCTCTCTTCCATAAGCGAGGTATTCACAATGCTAAAAGGACTGAAAAATACAAGGAAAAAAAAAAAAAAAAAAAAAAACAAGGCAAGACTTAAAACAGATCGCCTCGTAGAATAAATCACAAAGCAACAAAGAGCTAAACTAACACCGGGACCACCGCCTTAGAACGGTCAGTAGAATAAATCACTGGGGGTTTAAAACACTTTTACAGCCATGACTAGGCATTTATCACTTAGCAATGCTAGTCGTTATTTTCCTACATGGTAGTCTTCCGCATTGTTCGCAGTTTATATTAGTTCTTAACACATGTTTGTCTGGCGCCCCTAAAAGGGTAATTTGCAATCAGTACGGACCCAGATCAGACGCCGCATTTTGATCAGGATCTCCACTGTTTGCAAAAAGTTTAGCATTTTCTTCTCTATGAACATCCAACATAGCCTGAACATACCCAAAATTGAATCGGAGGCTTCCAATATGCAGTGCGAGGAGGTTTATTCAGTCCAGAATGGGTAAAGACTGCAATATTAAATCGAGATAAGTACTGAAGTTACCAGGCGCATTGGTTAGCATAGACGCGATACATTTTGTCAAACGTTCGTCGCACATATACTTAGAACAAATTAGGAAGTGCAGAGGGATGTTCTCTCATTGTATGTATATTAAATAGATAGTGTTATGGGAGCACATGATAATCAAGAGCACCATTGTAGATGAAATGGACAAACCAACAGCATTTAAACAAAACTTAATATGGTACGAGCATACTGCCTGTCAGAACCCAGATTGAGACATTCCCATCGAATGCAAATGCTGAATTTGGATTACGTGGAAGACCATGTTTAATGAGGCCTAACTGGACGAGTCGAAACTGTCTAGCCTGGCTCAAGAAAACATCGGCCTTTCAGCTACTTTAATCTTAGTGTGTGTGTGTGTGTGTGTGTGTGTGTGTGTGTGTGTTTCCTTCAGTAGCAATTCCTTTTAGAATTCTTATGCAGGTTAAGTCCTTTACCTGACGCATGTTATATATTTACTTAAAACTGTGAACTTTAGCTACTGTTGTTGTACTCTTTTTTTTTTTTTTTTTTTTTTGGGGGGGGGGGGGGGGAGGGGTGGGGGTGGGGAGGGGGGAGGTGGGGGGGGGGGGGGAAGGTTAATACAGTCTGATAAAGCTAGTCATGTTGATAAATATAATGAACTTAATAACTTGGGGCCTTTCCTACTCGCCGTTCCAGGGCGGTTCCTCTGCTGCATTTCTTCTTTGTTTGAGCTCTGTGGTTTAATGTGTGGCGTTTGTGTTGTCCTTATTTGTTACTCATCTCCATAGCTACAGATAAGAGGGGGTATCCACATAACATTTTTCTTATTTCTCCACGAAAACATATGTTATGGGTACTCTTTAGAAGCGCCTTGCTGAGGCGCTTCTAATGAGTACCCTCAACATATGTTTTCGTGGAGAAATAAGAAAGATATCAGCATTTTCCGATGAAAAACGCACCTTATCTGTTGCTATGAATCTTTTTGTTTTTTTTTTGCGTCTAGTGAGGATTTTGTTTCGTGCCTGTGGCATGTCCAGGGTATCTAAATTCATATTTTTCCTATGTAACGTTTCATTTGATATTATTTAACCTTTAAACGCTTTATATAATCGGGTATAATACAACTCATATAAACATGGAGATACTCAGGAACGGTCAAAGCCTCCTGTACCACCGAATTAGGTTAAAATGACGCGAAACGAGATCACAGAACAGCATACCAAACGGAAACAGAATGAACAAAACGAAGAGGAAATGCCTTGGTTTTATTCACATCTTATCTGGCACGTGTCTGTGGACTGAAATTGCGGGATGTGAAGCACAGAGTGATATACAGGGCTGTTAACCCTTAAAATGCCAAGACGACCTGCATCTAAAAATGTCGTCTGCTATGTCGTCTGCTGCATCTTCTTGCAAACTTTTCAAACATACTTTTTGCATATAGGCAAACAATGTGGACCCAGATCAGACTGCTCCTAGAGGAGCAGTCTGATCTGGGTCCACATTGTTTGCAAAAATGACGTTTTAAATCACAAGCAAATGACAAAGCAGACGACAATTGTTGTGATTGGCGGTTTAAGGGTTAAATTTACATCTATAGAAGATATAAATGACAGAATTTAGATGAGTCTAATTTCTCCGGTTAATCGGGGTATTCTGCTTGAAGAGAACAATTGTCAATTTAGAGTGGCCGGGCATTACATAGTTGTCCATGCTTTGTCCTTTCCACTTGAAAAGGCAAAGATCTAACACGGCTTCGTTTATTATATTACTCTCGACTGGAAGACAGTTTTGTTAATATCTTTTGAAGTTCCTAACAAATGACCGAAGAGTAAATGAAAATGAGCTTTGATCTTGGCGCTAACAAATCCATTGTATGGCAGTGGGTGCAAACTGAATGTCATAAATAATTTGTCGATTAAGAAAAATTGTCTAGTCTAATTCAATTTCAGTAGCGTATGATTCGAATGATTCCGATAATGGCGAGGATACATTTCCGCGGATTGCACAAGCGTCTCACAAAGTTCTATATAGAAGCAGATAAATCATAAGAACAAAATTATATGCTTTGTATGCGTTTTGTAAAATGGGGACATTACGACTACATTTGTATGACTGCTTCCACAGACATCCATAACAACATGACTAAAACGAGTATGGTTAATGTAATACGTTATGAGAGAATGGGTATTGTGGAAACAAAGAACACACCGGAAAAACAAAAAGAGGAAATTCTTGTTTAAATGAGTGAATAATTAGAGTGCGTCGCGGACGCGTACGAAAGCAGTTGTCTGTCTGCGTCGTTTTCATTATCAGTATCGTCTTCAACGGATGACTTGTTTTTGCTCAGTATATTGTATAAAATTACAAATTAAGTCCTTTATAGTCCCTACAGTGTTTACGACGTTTTTATGTGGTCTTTTATTCCAAATAAAAGATAATAATAATAATAATAATAATAATAACGATAAAAATATATAAAAATTTATATAGTAAAACTGGGGTTTACAGGGGTATACATTATTTCTGCTCAAAAACATAGATTATGTGTACTCGTTAGAACCGCCTCGGCAAGGCGATTCTAACGGGTACCCACAATCTATGTTTTGAGTAGAAATAGGAAGAGATATCAGAATTTTATCTGAAAACTTTCAGTTTTTGGTGGCGAAATTTTCAATATATTTGAATAGGCGTGTTTTCGTAATAAGAAACCATTTGTCGTTTCTGTACCTGTATTTTGTTTTCAAATAGTTACTGCAAAATTAATTTAATGGCAAAAATGGGTCTGACCTCACAATTGTTTTAGTAACCTGGATTTGTTTTTATTTCTTATTAAACAGTCATGTGTTTGGATTTTCTTTACTGAATGGCAATAACCCATGCTCCATAACAATAGTGTGAACGTTTCAGACATTTTAAGCAAGTGCATTTTGTTGAAAACATGCATATACATTATCTTCCCTATCAAGTTTTGCATGTTTTGTAGCCGTTTTTGCTATGAAAAATGCAAATACTGGATTATTTTTAAAAGCGAGGACCAGAAAAAAAAAACTTGTTATTGTTACTGTGTAAGCGAGGACCAGAAAAATACTTTTTATTGTTACTGTATATGTACTTGCGACAAATCTTTTTTGCGTTAAATGATGCTAAACGTTTGTCAATGCACACCCTGTATGTAACGTATGTAATGTAGCAGGCAAAAAAAAAAAAAAAAAAAAAAGGTTTAAAGGAGAGTAGTAAGAGGATCCTTATTGAGGATTACCCGTATTTGCTTATGGTTTTATTATCTATTCCGACATGTTTCTGTGAAGTGATTTTACTTTCTTTCATCCGATTCATGGTGCAAATGAAATTCATATTAATGGTTAGATTTCCTTTTGAGGATATTTCTAGCTAGCAGAGGTTTTAAAACATGCATTAGAAATGTCCACATATTACATGTTATCGTGCGATAACACTGCCAATTTGCTGGGTGGTGTACAATTTCGGAATCAGAGCAGATTGATCAGGGTCTACACACACCGATAAAGTGCATTACAAAAAAAAAAAAAAAAAAAAAAAAAAAAAAAAATATAAAAAGATGCATTATATAAGCGACCAGTGTAAACTCAGATCTAACTGCAGGTTTTATTTTGGTCTAAGTTGATCGCTGATATAAGGACCTTTTCTTTTCTAGTGGCCGACATATTATTCCCCTAGGTCACTTTACTTAAAAGTAAGCGAGTAGTATCTGTCCGACGATACCAGCTATAATGAATGATAATAATGAGAGAAAACCAGGCATTAGACATGGGTCTGCCCAAAGAAAGAGGTAGAACAGTCCATTAGGCGTCAATGGGTTAAGGGGATTTTTCGCTTGCCTTTTTTTGATACAGGGGAGTAAATGCTTTCCTTTGAGGTTATATATATTTCAGATGAAAGGCAAAACAAATTTGACAGAATTGCCTCCCCAAACGGATGGCAATTTCTCTTTATGTATCAGAAAGTATCAACTGTGGGGAAATACTTCCCATGCTGAGAAATTATTCCCTGTATTACTAATCAGATGTGCAGAAATAATAACCACGCCATGCGGAAAAGTGTCTATGGGCATATGCGGACATCGAGGGCCCAGACCATCCTGCGCAACCGCACAGTCTGATATGAGTCTCGTTGTTCGTTATGGAATCATTGTATACTTTCAAATGTTTCAATAGAGAGCAAATGTTCTGATTAGACTTAACGCATGTGCAGCATGATGTGAGTCCGGACATGTTGTGGATGATCGAAGACATTTTCCGCTTGACTCGGACATATAAGAACCTACACATTTTGTATATACTCCAAGACATGATTTAGTCCAACGTTTCTGTGTGATTAACGTCATTTGAAACCAGACTGTGACATACCTCGTAACATGATATAACACAGATGTTTTTCGACAGCTTGTGTGTTTAGAACTAGTTACAAGTTTGCCGCACTTACAGTTTAACGGCGTTGGCTAGAGCCGCAGACTAAATGCCGACTGAATTCTGCAGCAATTTCTTGACCTTACGAATAACTCACGCTTTTGTATTTGGGCTCAACGATTCGATTTCAGTATGCAGCGAGCCCTCTACTTTGATTAATTACAGAATAATACATTTTTTTGTTATCTGTACTCGTTTCACAATTACAAAATTAGTGTAGTTTTTCTTTGACTGAATCCATTATCTATGTGGAATGACTGACAGGATAGCATCGTGGTATTGAAACAATGGTCATATTCGTTCTTCCAGCAGGGCGTTTAGTACTAAAACGTCACAGCATGATCATATTAGATCCAATTATTTGACAGCTTTAATAATGTTTTTAGAATTCTTGACAAACATCCAATAGTAAAAGGAAATTGAGCTTCTGTCTTGATGCTAAACAATTCCATTGTACAGCAACGAGTGCAAGTGCATGTCATAAACAATTTGCTACCACAGAGACACTGTCTTGTCTAATCCAATTTCAGAGGCGTATGATTCTGGTTATTCTTATAATGTCTGTGCCTTTGGATTCCACAAGCACGCCGAAAGTAGTGATATTTAAGAACACAAGCCATTCCGAACAATCATAAGGATGATTTACTTTCTTAAAGTCATGGATGTTTCCCATATAATAAAGATCTAAAATGGCGCCTTTTGAAACAAAGAAGACACAAATAAACTAAAATCGGAGACCCAGTCTTACAAAATCCCTTCATATAATCACGAAAACATGACTAAGTAATGTTGGCCCTCTTAAACCCCACTTGGGTTTACATTGGTATACACTATTTTTCTTATTTCTGCTCAAAAATATAAATTGTGGGTACTCGTTAGAATCACCTCGCTGAGGCGGTTCTAACGGGTACTCACACTCAGAATTTAATCTGAAAATAATCATTTTTTGGTGGTTAAATTTTCAATATATTTGAATAGGCTTGTCTTTGTAATTATATTAAAACGACGTGTAAATATTTTACCTTAAGCCCTGAGTCTTTTTATGGACTACAAATAAAAAATGAAGTCATTGTGTCATGATGCATGCAGTTTTGTACCCGGATGTTAGTCGATAGCGACTATTAAAATGGATTCGCCCGTCCGTCCTTCCGTCCGAGATTCCGTCCGTCCGTAGACAGAATGAGGTGGGTAGCTTGTGGACGCAACTCCTCTTACAGTTTTAACCGACCTTTTTGAAACTTGGCAGGTGTTTTTGTCATATGCATCTGGTTTTGGGGTTATCCTCCCGTTATTTTTTTGTCAACTTTTTCCACTTTTTCGACTTATATTTTTTCAAGTCAAATTACTATTAGAATAGATACCTTGTGGACGCAACTCCTCCTAGAGTTTTCCTAAGATCATTTTGAAACTATGCATACTTGTTCGACATGGTCTGTAGATGTGCACATGTCGTTTTGGGGTTATCCTGCTATTATTTTCTATCAACTTTTTCTACTTTTTTTGACTTAGTTTCTTTTTTTTCAGGTTCAATTACTATTAGAAAAGATACCTTGTGGGCGCAACTCCTTCTAGAATTTTCCACTGGTCATTTTGAAACTATGCACACTTGTTCTACATGGTCTGTAGATGTGCATGTGGTTTTGGGGTTATCCTCCCATTATTTTATTTTATCAGCTTTTACTACCTTTTTGACTGAGTTTTTTCTATGTTCGATTAGTATAAGAATAGATATCTTATGGGCGCAACTCCTAGAGATTTCCATCGATCATTTTGAAACTATGCATACTTATTTTACAAAGTCTGAAGATGTGCATGCGGTTTTGCGGTTATTCTCCCATTATTTGTTTATCAACTTTTTTCCATTGTTTCGACTTAGATGTTTCCAGGTTTGATTAGTATTAGAATATGTATCTTGTGGGCACGACTCCACCCAGACTTATCCATTGATCATTTGGAAACTGTGCATACTTGTTTTACACGGTATGAAGATGTGCATGCGATTTTGGGGATATCCTGCAATTACCCGTTTTCATCGTTTTGCACTTTTTCAGTTTATATTGTTTTTAGTTGTGACACGATGACAAAGATAGCTAGTGGGCTCTGGGCACAACTTCACTTTCAGTTTTATACCCAACTGTATTGAAACTTTACATGTTTTTTTCATGGTCTGAAGATGTGCATATGCTTTTTGGATTATCCTCCCATTATTTATTTATAAACTTTTCCCACATTTTTGACGTTGTTTTTCAGGTCCGATTAGTATTAGAAAGATACCTTGTGGGCGCAACTCATCGTACAGTTTTCCACCCATCATTTTTTAAGGTTCCATATACGTCAAAAATAGATATTATTTTTTTTTAATCCAAGATTGTTCTATGTGGTCCGTGGGTATCCTCACGATATTTTTATCATTTTTTTCCCACTTTTCTACTTATTTTTTCCAGGTCAAACTAGTATTGGAATAGATACCTTGTAGGGGTAACTCTTATAATTTTCTATCGATCAGTGTGAAACTATGCATATTTGTTCGACATGAACTGAAAAAGTGTGTGTGGTTTTGGGATTTCCTATTATACGGATTTAAAATTCACAACCCTTTACTAAAAAAAGTCATGACGTTGGAGGACGCTTGCCTTCAACGGGCTTTTATTTGCTATTCTTACAGAACTTTTTCGACCGCAAATTTTCTTTTTCTAAGTATTTGAAACTATTAAGCAACATTTCATGGTCTACAGCTCGTATTTATATGCCTAAATAGTGCGTGTAGGTGCAAAAAAGCATCATTTTGAAGTGTCCGTGCGTTCTTTTTTTTTTTTTTTTTTTTTTTTTCTGCAGCCCAAACGTATATTTCTAATTTTGAGCACTTTACGAAAACATGCCTATTCAAATACATAGAAAATTTCACCTCCAAAAACTGAAAAAAATTCAGATAAAAAAACTGATATTTTTCATATTTCAGCTCAAAACATAGATTGTGGGTACTCGTTAAAACCGCCTCGCCGAGGCGGTTCTAACGAGTACCAACAATCAATGTTTATGAGCAGAAATAAGAAAAATAGTGTATACCCCTGTAAACCCTAGTTTTACTATATAAAGTGGGGTTTAAGGGGGTCAAAATTATATAGGTATGTTTTCATGATGAGGTGTTTTTTCGCGATTTAAGCACCCCTACCGACAATAGTTTTCTTATTGACTGTTCCAAGGCGGTTCTTCTGTTGCAGGTGCAGTTTATTTGTGCGTCGGTGGTTTGATGTGTGGCGTTTATTTTGGCATTTGTTACAACTAATTTCTCCTTCTTTTGGTGCCTAGTTGCGTGATTGTGTCATTTCTTTAGCCTATCAACTTCTATTTCTGTCTGCTAACATGTCTAGGTAAAGTGCTGCAATACAGAATGGTTACCATGTCATGAAATGCTTTATGATTGCAAAGGACATAAAAATGAATATAGCATAATCAACGTTGTGTCATTGGCCTTTCTTATATTTTCCCTCGCTGTGCCAAATAAGCCATCACGAAAAACATGCCTATATAATTTTGATCCCCTTAAACCCCACTTTTATATAGTAAAATTGGGGTTTACAGGGGTATATATTATGTTTCTTATTTCAATTCAAATACATAGATTGTGGAACTCGTTAGAACCGCCTCATTGAGGCGGTTCTAACGAGTACCTACAGTCTATGTTTTGAGCAGAAATATGAAAAATATCAGAATGTTTTATCTGAAAATTTTTACTTTTTGGTGGTAAAATTTTCAATATATTTGAATAGATGTGTTTTCGTAATGGCAAATGGTATCAACATTCAGGCCGCAATGTTTAAAAACGCACCTTTGGACATTTGTGCACAGCGAAGATTCAGATCCGCCTGCGCATTCGCTCGGTCTAACTAGACTCGTCAGTGGGGGATTTTCGGCTGGCAAATGATGTAAAGTTACTTCATGCGGACAACGAAGACATATCAAACTGCACAGGCAGATTTGATTCTATCAGTTCCTAAGTGTCTTTAACTATATTTTCTTTGGGGGCATATGTAAGAAGGTCCGTTTCCGCACATTTGGCTCAGTTATTGATAAGTCCCAGCCTTTTGCTTGCGTTAGATTTACATTTTGTAAACTTAACCCTCATGCATTTTGATAGCTATACTGTGTAGCAACCTGCAATATGAGAACATTTGAATGAGGAGTCCCTCATCAGGAGTTCATTTGCACTAGGGCAGACCACGTGACTGCGTGGGGCGTACTTCTGCTACAATATTTAATGACTGAAGTATTCCGTTTCAAAGGGTATGGTGCAATAAACTACACCAGCCGTTACAAAAACATGCCTATTCAAATAAATTGAAAATTTCATCACCAAAAACTGAAAGTTTTCAGATAAAAATTCTGATATTTTTCGTATTTCTGCTCAAAACGTAGATAATGGGTACTCGTTAGAACCGCCACGCATCACCGAGGCGGTTCTAACGAGTACCTACAATCTATGTTTTATTGAATAGAAATATGAAAAAATAATATATACCCCTGTAAACCCCAGTTTTACTATGTAAACGTGGGGTTTAAGGGAATCAAAATTATACAGATATGGGTTACGTGATGAAACATGCTGAAACGTGAGCTATTTTGCATATTTGCACTATCCCTCATAAACAAACTAGGTCAAATCAAGTCTACTATTTTCTATCTTTGGTTCTGTTATGCATTTCTAAGAATAATGAGTTCAGTTTAGTTAGTAACCGCACTAGTTGTTGTTATGTATTGTCTAAAACGTAACCACGCACTTCAACGTAGCTCATGTTTTGATATGTTGTTTCCTGAAAATTCTTCAGTGCGTATATTCCAATATGAAAACACATCATCCCTTAAGACGCTGGTAGGCGGCTTCTCTGATTGCGTTTGTATTATCATCATGTACAGACTTAATTTGACATCACGAAAACATGCCTATATAATTCTGACCCCCTTAAACCCCACTTTTATATTGTAAAACTTGGGTTTACAGGGGTATACACTATTTTTCTTATTTCTGCTCAAAAACATAGATTGTGGGTACTCGTTAGAACTCGATGAGGCGGTTCTAACAAGTACCCAAAATCTATGTTTTGAGCAGAAATATGAAAAATATCAGGATTTTTTATCTGAAAATTTTTATTTTTTGGTGGTAAAATTTTCAGTATATTTGAATAGGCATGTTTTCGTAATGACATGTCTGTTAGTTTCTATCTTTGTAATGCCGTTTTATTTTCTGGTACCGCCATTTCAATTTGTTTAATGCAATAACATATGGGCGAATGTTTCCTGAGGGTACGCCATTATTAATTTGATCCGGCTGCTGGGTAGGCTTGGTGAAGTAAAGATTTTTTTCATATACCCGTTTTTTTTTTTTTTTTTTTTTTTTTTGTTTTTTATTTTTTTTAATAAAAAAGTCGGACGCATTACGTTAAAGCATTGCCCGGCTATCCGTCCTTCTGCCCGGTGTAAACCTTTCTTGTGCGCGCCATAACTAGGTAACCGTACGGAATATTATGATGAAACTTTAAAGCAATGTGTATGAGGTTAAGACCGGGTGTCGGTACAATAATAATTGCTCTCCTTTTCTTACTTTTTGCCTTACTTCCCTTTGATTAAGTTTTTTTTTTTCTCAGTCTACATTTAGGCACACCATAACTAGGTATTCGTATGGAATATCCGGATGCAATGTGTATGAAATCAAGACGGCCTATCATGTGCAAAAGTGATTGTTCTTCCCCTTTTTTATTTTATGAGTTATTTCCATTTGAGTAGCTTGTTTTAACACTGACCTTGTGTGCGCCATAAAATAGGTAACCATTTATTATGTCTTGATGGAAATATATAGCAATCTGTGTATTATATTATGGCGAGGTCCGGCTATCCGTTTGTCCATCCGTCTATCCGGCGTAAACGTTTTTTTACGCGCCATAACTAGGTAACCGTACGGGACATTATAATGACACGCTATAAGGATGTGTATGAGGTCAAGACGGCATATTAGCTACAAATTTGATTCCCCACCCCCTTCTTAGTTTCTCAGTTACTTCCCTTTGATTAGTTGTTTTGTCAAACTAGCTTTGTGCGCACGATTACTAGAGACCCGTGTGAAATGTCTTGGTGAAACTTCATAGAAATACATATGAGGTCACGACGGAGTGTAATGTTCAGAAATTATTGCTCTTCATTTCTAACCTTTTTAATGACCTCTTTGATTAGAGTTTTCATATTATCCTTGTGCGCGTCATGACTATGTAACCATATGGAATATATAGCAATGTGTGCGAAGTTAGGACGGTGACGTGTGCGTATTATGCTATGACCTTTTACAGCTATCCGTCTGTCTGCCCGGCGCAAACTTTTTTGTGCGCTATAACTAGGTAACCGAACGTAGTTTTTAGATTAAACTATCACGATGTGTTTGAGGTCAAGGCGGCATGTCATAAAATGATTGCTCTCCCTTTCTTAGTTTCTGCGTTACTTCCCTTTGATGTGTTTTTCCCTGGTGCACACTACTACTAGGTAGACGTATTAAATATCTAGAAGAAACTTCTTAGCAATGTATATGAGGTCAAGTCAGCGTGTCGCGTAAAAAAAAACAAAAATGCTCTCTCATTTTTTACTTTCTATGGGACTTCCCTTTGATCAGATGTTTTCACACTATCCTTGATAAACCTTTATAGCAATGTTTATGAGGTTAAGATGATGTGTTGCGTACAAATGAAGATTGTTCTGCCTTTATCAATGTATTTGTTACTTTGATTAAACTGTAATCTGTCCTTGTGCGTACCATAAAATTGTACTCGGACGTATATTATCCCGCTTTGCGGTGCTCTTGTGTTTATTTTGCAATTACGATAGACCTTTCCCTGTATGTTTTGGTGACGCGGTACAAACGTATTAATCGACTGTTGATTTTTCTGGATATCTACTATTCCTCTCTTTGGTATTGTGTTAAAGAAATTAAGGCTGGCTAATCAGAGCTGAAAAGACAATCAATTATCAGTCTTGCCATTGCGATCGATAGTTGATTAGTAATCGCTGAAGATTTGGCCATAATTTTACCTGTCTGTCTAAGCATGACTCTTACTATTTGTTGTACTTTATTGTATATTTGTGATCTCACAGGCCTGAGCTAACAGTGTAGACCCAGAGGAGACGCCGTAAACACGGCGTCTCATCAGGGTCTACACTGTTTGCCACTCATCCAGCTATTTTTAAACACAACATTGGGTAGTAAGTTGTACTTGTTCAAATTTTAGATTAAGTATGGTAAGGAGTTGAGGTGTCTGAATACTAAGGGTAAAGTAAGAGACACAGAAATTAAATGATCGATTATTAACAAATCTGTAACAATTCTGTGGAATTTATCGATCAATTAATCGATTATCCGATTAATTGTGCCAGGCCTAAAAGAAATGATATCACGTGTAACAGAGGAGACCACTTATGTGTGTCGCATGCAATAGAGGAGATCTCTTATTCGCCACTTATATCTGCATAATTGCTGACTTATCATTCTTATCATATAAAAGAATGGAAAACAGTTTATGGCTGAGGTTCCTTTCAATATTTTACAGCAAACGTTTTCCATAACATTCAAGCCAAAAGGAATATACTTATGGACTCGAAAAGTTTCAGTTATGTTAGACCGCGTTGTGCAACTGAAATTACTTTTGCCAAGCTCTCGAAAAAAAGATCTTGGCAAGCTTAGTAGATCTCGAGCAGATGCGAACTAAGCAAGTCTGAGTCTACGCTCTGTGCACTGGCATTTCCAATTCGCGAAAACGGAAGCAATTAACGAAATCGATATACAGCATAACAGATTCTCTGCTCACGATGGAGATTATCATCGGAAAAAGCCAGGGGTTAATGGGCCAAATCATAAATCATCTAATAAAGTCTTATTTGCTGCATATCAACAGTGTGTAACATATATTTGGTTTGCGTCATGCGTCTAAACATAAAGGTTTACTACGCGGCATGTGATGAAGGTCAATACAGTTTGTCATTCATCAGTTTTTGAGATACATCACCAAGTAACAAAATTTGTCTCTCGTACTTATGTTATAGATAAACCATGGTTATTGTCGAGGATTTGGTGTACTGTAAATTATACCATAGTTTGGCGACCATTTACTGTCTGACCCTTAACGAGGCGGAGCCGAGTTTGGGTCAGACGGTAAAGGGTCACCAAACTATGATATAATTTACAGTATTCACAAAACCGAGACAAAAACATGGTTTATCTGTTTTAACACATGTATGGAACTGATGTTTCTTTTCTTGCCAAATTATAGTTTTATTTATTCAGTATTTGTATTTCTTCTTCTTTTTGTTACTTTTTTGTATTTTTTAAGGCAAAGTGGTAACACCTGGTTTGATGCAATGCTGGTCCTATTGCCTTTGCCCACTAAAAATGATGCAACACCCAGCCTTGTTTTTATTAAATTGACTGAGGCAATACTGCTAAGATCTGACTGGTTGTATTTCCTCACTGACATGTCAATCAAATGAAATTACATCAGTTTGGCCAAATTTTGGAGCAGTCTGGTTGGACAGCTGTAGCTTTGGCCATTACGGTATACTCAGACAGACTGCCTTGTTTTATGTGTTTTATTCAACAAAAATTTAATGTCTCATTTTTAATTAGAAATTGCTCAGTACAGATGTGATTTTGAAGTGCCTTGAACCTTTACCACTCACTCTCTGGGCAATTTCATTAGACGATATATTTGATGACACTTTTCTCATTTTTTTTTTCTAGCCAATATAAATTGACAGTTCATGCAATGGGATAATTTTCAAAAAACTGATAATTATCCAAAGGTCCAGCTGTGCCGGTATGATTTTTCGTTAATTGAAAATTAACTTTAGTTTTATTTACATAGAGACAAATGAACAGTCATTGGTTAATTAAGAAGTCTACTTCTTCGTATCTGCCTGTTGAAAATTATCTTCTTGCATCTTAATTGCAATGCACAACCAAAATAAAACAAAACAAATAAGAAAGAAAAAATGAATAAATAAATAAAAATAAATAGATAAATAAAATCACTTTAATGTAAAGACAACTACTGTGGTAGTTATTTCGCTCAAAACGTTTTAAGTATTTTGACTAGGTAAAGGCCTGCTTATAGAAATTAAATACTTTTGGATGGTGCGTTTTACTTGTCAGGAGGATTTTACGTTTAATTTTAACAAACATATACCATAAGATTTAACTGAAACATATGGGCTGAAACATGAGAGAATAATCCTCACATTACGAAAACACGCCTTTATAATTTTGACCCCCTTAAACCCCACTCTTACATAGTAAAACTGGGGTTTACAGGGGTATACATTATTTTTCTTATTTCTGCTTAACACATAGATTGTGGGTACTTGTAAGAACCGCCTCGTCGGGGCGGTTCTAACGAGTACCCACAATCTATGTTTTGAGCAGAAATATGAAAAATATCGGAGTCTTTTTAATCTGAAAATTTAAAGTTCTGGAGGTGAAATTTTCTATATATTTGAGTAGGCGTGTTTTCGTAATGATGACAGCTGCGCCTAGCAACAGTGCAGTCTGATAAGTGTTCGTTTGGCACTCTTTGATTGGCATGCGCTTGACGAAACCTCTCAAGAAGATATCGCGAGCCAGATCTGACAATTCGCTATCATCAAACCTCTTGGTAAGCGACTGAGGTCGTGTGTCAAAAGAATTCACTAAACATATATTCAATCAATGATTTTATAATTTGGCAGCAAAGTTTTTGGTCAGACTGCAGGAATTCGAAATCCGTGTGCGGCACAACACCATAAGCATGCAGGAATCTTTAAAACATATATAGTATTACCCGACCCCAATCATCATATACGCGTGCGCACATGTGAATGTGGTTTTAGGTAAATAGTTATACTATTGTAAAATTGCGAGTCCCCAACAATTGTGAGTAAATTACTAGATAACACGAGGAGACATCAGAACGTTTGGAGACTGTCCATATAAGATATATAAAAATCGAAACTGTATTTAAGCCTAGTTCTGACACCAGTCCCTCTAAGCATTCACCATTTACACAAACGCACTGTTCCAGCCGAGTCATTCATGACATGAAAACCCACATACTCGTATTAGTATGCCCTTGGTATACTATGCAGATACTGATACACACTGAGCTTCAAGGGCACTTCTGGAATTTTAGCGACGCCCAGCCAACATTTGTTCAGCAAAGCAAAGAGCAGAAACGACAAGTAGTTAGGTAGGGCGAATGTAAAGAGTGCAACGTGTTTTCATGTCGTGCAACTAAGGCTCTGATTCGACAGCTGTGATGCACAAGCTGATCTGAAGCTTCGTTAGGCGCACATGTCAGAAGGTATGTTTTCTCAAGTTGCGGTTCATTTGAACTTGTGTCATTTTCTGTATAGTGGTATTACGTGTTGGGATATAGCACAGTTAACGGAAGAATTAACTCTTATAAGCTTTTTCCCTTAGTGTTATTGACAATTCTGTCATTTCTTATCGACGTGAAATGCTTTGAGTATACAGCTTTTGTTTATCATTGTTCCCTTGTGTATAGAGATGAAACGATTAAAACGTTTCGCATAGATTCACTCTTCCTTCAGTCATTAGCAACACTGTAATAAAATAATCTTTTCATCCATCAGTACATACTGGTTATGACGAAACGGCCTGCCAATTATGACATCACGAAAACACGTCTATATAAGTTTGATCACCTTAAACCCCACTATTTTATGATAAATTTGGGTGACAGGGAATACATTATTTTTCTTATTTTGCTTAAAAACATAGATTGTGAGTACTTGTTAGAACTGCCTCACCAAGGCGGTACTAACGAGTACCCACAATCTATATTTTGAGTAGAAATATGAAAAATATCATAATTATTTATCTGAAAATTTTCCATTTTTGGTTGTAAAATTTTCAATATATTTGATTAGGCGTGTTTTCGTAATGGAGTATTTGAGGGACACTGGATACACTTAGCAAATTTTACGCATCTTTAGAAGGGACACCACTTATAATTATGACTTCCTGACTGCTGTCCTGCACACAAAACCCCATTCGAAGGAAATGTCTCCTCTTAAAGGAAATACTTTGCTCTAAAAGTATTAAATATTCTAAAAGCAAAAGCTCTATAAGGAAATTTTTTTCCTTCTAGGGTCGATACCTAACACAGAGCTCTCTTCAGCAGAAACAAAAGAAGTTAGATAGAGTTACCTTCATTTAAAGCTTAACATTTTCCCTTAAATAAATGCCATCTCTGCCATATGTGGACAAAACGTCTCCAATCAGCATATGCGCTCGAAGGTCTAATCAGGTCCTTCCTGATTAGCTTTCGGATTGCTAGATATTGTACAATGAAGAGTCAAATAGAGAAGACGCTGATCAGATCCGCGGACACAAAGGAGCCATCTCTGACTGGCATGCGACCTATTAGATGCTGCACAGCATATATTTCAAAATCCCGTTTTCGTATCACTGCGAATGAGAGGTCATGATGACTTGACTGATTGGATATCATAACGCTGTACATAGCGCGAACTGCAATCCATGCAATGTTTTAGAATGATTCTGTTGAAACGAAAACGCTTTTTAGCCGCAACCTCAGGGAACGTACATTCGGACATGCCATTACGAAAATATGCCTATTCAAATATATAGAAAATTTCACCTCCAAAAACTGAAAATTTTCAGATAAAAAATCTCTCAGACTGATAGTTGTCACAATTCTTCTCAAAACATAGATTATGAGTACTCGTTAGATCCGCCTTGACAAGGCGGTTCTAACGAGTACCCACAATTAATGTTTTTGAGCAGAAATAAGAAAACTAAAAACCAGTTTTACTATATAAAATGAGGTTTAGGGGGTCAAATATTATATAGGCATGTTTTCGTGATGGTGCACCGAGTCGAAATTCAGATCATCCTCCGCTTTTGCGCAATCTAAGCAGAAGCTTAACTTTGCACATTTTGGATAACCTAGAGTGCAAAGTGTTGTCATGCAAACGATGAAGACTCTAATCTTTGTTTTGCACATATTTTTAAACGTACGTTTCTCACGTTGCGGGTTAAAAGCATGAATGTTATTGCGAATGTATTAATGCCAAAATAAGTTGCGACAAGCACATCACGACAAGGCTGTTCTGTTTCAGTGGGTACCACTCGGGTACAAATTGGAAAATATGTTCAGAATTCATACTGCGTCGACATGTTTCAAGAAGATCATTTTTAACTGACGACTGGTCATTGTGTATATTTAAAAAGCAACGCAAAGTGTCGTGCTTCAACGCGCAAAATTTGGTGGTGCAACACAAGTTATTACCCATGCTATGTATCAGAATATTTTACTGGCAACGTGAAATAATGCACGAATAGCATTACCAATGCATATGAGTCAAACAAATTGAGACAATACGGTCGAATTTCACAGCTCAAATATCGCACATTGATCGTCTGGCAGGCAGCAGTCTTTTAGAAACTTCGGAGGGGAGTAAACTCGGTATAGTTAAACTTTCGGAACAGCAGGGCATGCAGTTAGGGTTTCCGAATACTTTGGGTAAACACAGTGTTTTGTATAGGTTATCCAGGTATTGATTAACACTTTGATTATTTTTTAATGATAGTCTTGAAACTGATTTTCCTTACAAATTATCTCAGCTCACACAATGGCGGTAACACTGTTTCATTGCTAAATTGCTGTAATATGAACCCGAAATTCAGTTAGCTCAGTCCTCGTTTGATATATTGCAGCGCCTAAAAGCTGCAAAGGCTCAGATTAGACGCGAAAGGGTAGGCTGATCTTGACCTTTGCTGCTGTATGTCTGGCGACATATTTTCACTCGGAGTGGCCAACCTAATCTATACATGTCAATGTTACAGAACGTTTTACTGAATGTATAGGTTGTAATTTCAAAGTGAACGAACTATGGTCGGGCGTATCGACGAAAGACAATATCAGATGCTCATTGTGCCCTATTTGAAACAATCGATGGGTTGTTAATATTATCAGATGTCGCTCAATTAGACAACTTTCCAGTAACATCAACAAATATCTGATTAAAGAAGCGTTTTGTTTGAAACAACTCGACTCTTCTGATTAAATGTTATTGACTGCTATCATGAACTGTCAGTGAAACATATACTTTTACATGAAATTTGTACTATTACTATTTTTTTCATTCTTTGATGTATAGACTACCGTGTGTCCGGCTTGACGGATCTATGAAAATATAGTAACGCTATAAAATGCTGTAAAACATATACACTACGACTCTATGGGTAAATTCAGCAGACGACCATTTGGTGATCTGTTACTTATTTTCCAGGAAAGTGAACGAACAGTTAACGTGCGAATCTCAATTTTATCTTGATGTTTGCTGTTCATATATGGTATAAGAGTCGATCTCGTGTTTCTTATTATATAAATGTCTTTCATTTGCTTTTATTTATTACTGAGATATGTAATACGCATACGCAGAAATGCTCTCTTATCCGTTTTGTACATCTTTTGTCAAGTTTAGGGAGATAAAGGAGAGGGTTCGATCGACTAAAAATTTAGTTAAAGTCACCAGCATATGTCTCTGCTGTACAGTTCTAAGGCGATGTCTTTGTTGCATTTCTTTTGTTTTTGTATATCAGTTGTATGCAAGTGTACCGTTGTGTTTTTTTTTTCCTCTTCTATTCTTCTGATGGTTCCTTGAGAAGGTTGCGCTTCGTGATTATGGTCTTTTTCTGGATTGCTTCCTTAGTATTTTTGTTGATACTTTCCAGTAATAAATGATACTGTAGATCGACCGTTTTGCGCTAGCTTATTAAAGAGGTAATGAAGTGGCGAGCTTAAACTTTAACCTTCTGAATATATGTAAAACATAACTGACACCATTTGAAAATATTCACAGAAAATAAGATATTACATTTAATTCAAAATTGTCTACTTTGGTGTAAGTTTGAATGAAATGTACGTCTTAGTTCCTGAGAAATATAAGAAACAATCGTCACTTACTTTCTGATTATTTACCTAGAATGTGCTATTGCGTAAACTGTATATCAGACTACCAGACTGAACACAATATAATACAATACCTGTCGCCATACCGGGTAGCTCGTCCGAACTCGTGCTTGTTAATCAAATACAAAAAAATAAGACTATGACCTTAAAATCTTGAATGGGGAAGAAGTGAGGAGACAATGTATAGGATATACGTTGGATGAAGAATATCTTCTTAGCTATGTGTATACCAAACATAAACTAAATGAAAGTATGATTTGAAAACTAGCTGAGAAAATACAAGACCGTTGAGGTAAAACTTTAACATAATATTTCTAAGTTCATGACCTTGACTTCTAGATCATAGTGTGGGATATTGCCGAATAAAATTTTGGATCCATATCTTTAATCACGCCAAATATATAGTACATCTATGCAAGGATTTAAAAGATATAAGATCTTAAAAACTTTGACGCTAAATTTTAACATAAATTTCTAAGTTTGTGACCTTGATCTTTAGATCATAAGCAGGGGTGGGATAGTGCCAAATAAAATTAATATCTATATCTAGAATTATGCCAACTATAACATAAGTCCATGCAAAGCTATAAAATTAAGAAATATAAAAAAACTTTGACGCAAAAACTTTAACATAAGTTGTTTTTTTAAGTCCGTGACCTCATCCTCTAGATCATCAGCAGGCGCGGGGTAAGTGCCGAATAAAATTTTGGTTTCTAATAAATGTTCTCTATTAAAGGTTTACTATATATCTGAAGAATTTGGTTGGTCGAATCGTCTCGTTCGTGTTTTGTGGTTTCTTCCGATACCGCATGCGATAATGGGGCATACAAGTTTCCTACAAAATTGCATGTGCGTCCAGCGAGGACACAGATCAGCCTGTGCATCAGAACATGGCATCGCAGGACAGCCCGTGTGTAGCCTAGCATCCAATACGTCTTCAGGCGGATAGCTAAAAATCTCTGATCAGCATTTGGCGCAGGTGATCTGAGTCTTCACTGGCTCATGCAGTCTTGTAGTAGATATTGTGCGCCGGATCATACATGTATTTTCTCTAAGAATCTTTGGATGGCTTAATTACAACAAAACGACGTATGCAGCATAATAAAACTCTGATGTTAGATAATCTACACATCTCTTTTTTTCAGAGATTATTTTTCGTTTTATTATGATCCAAAAGTACTGGTACAGACTGAGGTGAATATGGTAGCAAAAATCGCAGTTGTCGGGAAAATTGAATTGTTGCTATTGCTCGTATGCGATGAAATATATATTTCAGATTTGACAATCAACAAACATTTCATCATGCTTAAAAAAAACAAAACGAATATATATTTACAGCCAAAACCCATTTTTACCTTTTGCATTGATGGACATAACTATTTAGTACAACACGGATGTTTTAAAATACTGAGGATATCCAAAACATTTTATGACAATTCTAACACAGCGCGCTATGTTGGAAACGAAAATTAAGGCTTTTTTTAAATTCTGAAACAAAACACAGAGCGGATGAGTTAAACGATAGGTCAGTGATATGTGTGTTGTCATTTTGGATGAAAACAATAGTAATATCTTTATAGTCACTAGTCCATGACATTTTAATGAGGTACTAACATAAAATATACGGATGGATGATTGATTGGGCGTAACACACACACACACAGACACACACACACACACACACACACACACACACACACACACACACAACGTATCCAGAGAAGGTATAATATTATGGAGTAGTTGAAGTATATCCCAATATATGATGTAGGGTTGATGTACCGTAATAAAGCCATTACTGCCAAACATCTTAGGCAGGGCTATCGTTATTTTAAACTTCGTGAGGCGTTTTCGAAATTTTGTCGCAGACACAGTGCCTTGTTAGTAAAAATATAGCGTCAGTTTGAAAAAAAAGGTAAGAGAAAAGTCCAGGGAGTGCCACAATCACAAACCGCAGCCCTCTCCAGACCCCAAGAGGAAGACGAAACCGAGGTAATCGCAATACTAAAAGGACTGGAAAACACAAGAACAAAATGACACATGGAAAGACATACAACAAATCGTAAAACACTTCTGCAACAACGTATATCGGAACCAGAATTTTACGGTGACTTAGTGTACAGATTAAGAAAAATTGTAGGTAAATCTAACTTTTCGGAGCAATTCAGAAAACTTATTAACCGTTATAAAAGAATTGGCTATAGCCTGGATATTATGCGGCAGACTGCATGCCTAGTTGTCAACCCAATCATTCTTGATGGCTATGCTTCACTCTTTAATTGCACGACGGCGGTTCGGGCCTCAGACCCAATGACGGCCTCTTCGTAAAACTTTAACCAGTGGGTTGGGGCTTGACGATATGTCTTTGGCTTGGCACGCCGTGGTTCAACTACTGGTCTTCATTTACTCTGGCATACAGTAGAATTAGCCATGAGTACTCGTCTTTGTTTATTATAGTGATTAATTTGATTTTTGTGTTTTCGCTTTGATGCATTGACTGAGTTGGGATCCTTTATGCGAACCGAATTTTTATGTGTTTCTGTATTAAGAGTAGCATCGGGACCCAGGGTGAAGTAAGCTAGCTGTAAAAGTGCTTTAAACCCCCCGGTGGTTTATTCTAATGACCGTTCTAAGGCGGTGGTGCCGGTGTTAGTCTTACTCTTTGTTGCTTTGTGGTTTATTCTACGAGGCGATTTGTTGTATGTCTTTCCATGTGTCATTTTGTGCTTGTGTTTTTCAGTCCTTTTAGTATTGCGATTACCTCGCTTGGGGAAGAGAGAGCTAATCTTAGTGCTTTTCGTGCGTTTGTTTGATTTGTGCTTGTTTGTATATGTCGGTTTCCTCTTCCTCTTGGGGTCTGGGAAGGGCTGCGGTTTGTGATTGTTGCACTCCCTGGATTTTTCTCTTCCCTTTTTTTGTTAACAAACGTACGTTCTTGTCGTAGATGTTGAGAAAAAAAGTTTAAAGGTTCCATATTTCTCAAATATACACATTGTATTATCAAAAACTTTTTGATAAATTGACATATGTTATTAATACAATCATAAAATGTGGCACTTGACAGCCTGCAAAATTGCAATTAGCGCCTCGTTCTTGAACTGGATCAAAAATGATTTTTTGTTTTGTATCTTTGAATTAATGTGAAAAAAAGGTAAGAGAAAAGTCCGGGGAGTGCTACAATCACAAACCGCAGCCCTTCCCAGACACCAAGAGGAAGATGAAACCGACAAAACCAAACAAGCACAAAACAAAACAAATAAATAAATAAATAAAATAAAATAAAAGAAAATAAATAAATAAATGGCAACAGAATGGCAACATTAATTCAGAGGTACGATAACAAAATCATTTCATTTTGGATCTAGTTCAAAACCGAGAGACTAACTGAAGTTTTACAGGCTGACAGATGCCACATTTTATGTTCGTATTAATACCATATATCAATTTATTAAAACTTTTCTTGGATAAAATGTCTATTTTCGAGGAATATGGAGCCATTTGACTCCTGACCTGGTACTATGATTAACCTTCAATGGCGAACTACCCATCTCTAGAGCAAATGTACATGGTACCCAGTAAAATTGAATGAATCAAGTTCAAAACATACACTTTAAACATATGTATAAATCGCCGTTTACATTGCTCTTTGTTTTGCTGCTTCTAACGAAGAAATTCATTTACGATTAACCTCTGTAAATGCTTTAACAAAACGTCCATTTAGCTACAAAAATATAATTGGTATGTTTCATATGGTCCACGAGTCAAGCTCTATGTGCATGGGAAACAATTTATACAGTGTAAGGATCTGTTGACACGGAAGTCGAGCTTCTTCGAGCCAGGAAACTATTTGCTATTAAGTATGCCAGAAATTAGTCAGAATGCATATTAAGTGCTTAGAATGCGTCTCAACTCTCAAAAGAACACTTTTGTGAGTTAGACGATAGTGAAGCATGGAGAGATGTTTTCGGCCGCCAAATGGCACCAAAACAGTAGTCTCCGGATTTTTTTTTTTTTTTTTTTTTTTTTTTTTCATAATGATTTCTTCTTTTACTACACTAAATTGTGAGTTGGATGAACGAAGTGTTTCTTTATTTGGCTGTGTTTACAATTAGACATAATCCAATATATATTTTATCTTTAAAACCACAAACTATGATCATAGAGTTTCCGAAATTGAAAGCTAAAAGTTTAACCTGTTGACAATAATTTAAATGAAGCATTTGTTTGTAACAGTTGACGTATGTATCTCAGACAATAACAACTTCGCGTGTCATTCGGATGGGAAATGCCAAGTTTTACTTCTTGTAAATGTAAAGAATAGGAAACTACATATCATTAACTTTCATCGGATGCTGTAGCCTACAGAGTGTTAAAGGCCATATGAGACGGAGCAAGTCATTTCATTTTGTTTTTATCAAAAATATAGACTGTGGAAGGAATTGACATTTCCATTGTGTTACTTTTTGTTAATTGTTATTCAGTGTTACATTATTCTGTTCCGTGGCGAGGGCCACCGGCTAGTAGTAGCGGTTTGTGATTTTTGAAATTTTGATGCTGTTTAGAATCATTTAAACGTCTCCTCGTACGTCGCTGTAGTGTAATTTAAATTTTCAAGTCCTTTCGGATCTTTGAGTTTATTTGAAGAAAATTGCTCAACCGTGGGCTGGGTAAATGCCTAAGCAGTTTTGCACTTAATACAACTGTTTATGACGGATGGAATAAAACGGGTTTTTTTGTTTCTCTGATTTGTTTTGTGCTTCCAAAGTTTTCATCTTCTCAACGGTTTTTTTCCTAGTCAGACCAGCGGCTTATCATGTTTAGATTTGCATTTGTTAGTACTTTTGTCTATGTTTCTGGAAACAGTTGAATAGCCTAAAAATTAAATCTATTTCTTTCAGAACGTTGGTAAAATAGATTAACCTTGTCTAGACGTACGCAGTCTATTTATAAATATTAAAGGTAGTCGCTTGTGTGCGTGGACTTATGAACAGAGCAAAATGGACTGTACGGAAATACTTGAGGTTGTATCAAATGCCATGATAACGAGCGGCGTTAGCACACATAACTGTATATGCATTAAAAAAAATATATATATATTGCAGTAAATACGGAACTGACAAGCTCAAATCCACATCCAAACAATTTCAGACACGTATATTTTTTTTTTTTTTTTTTTGTTAAATCTTTGTTCTATGTGTACTTTTTGCTATTTCGTATGATTAATTTCTCGGTAAACTAGAGTGCACTAATAGTGTTATATTGGTATAAACATATTTATTCTGCTTTTCATTTGGCATGCAACATACATTATATACTAGAAGAAATATAAATGATTCAAAACAGAAAACAATATGTTTATATGATTCCTTTCCCGATTACAAAATAAATTTGTACAGAGAAAAGGCAAGTCATATATACAAGGTGACATATATGTATGCTGATATGAAATGCTTCATTACATAATATGTAAGTACAAGTGATAAATGTTTGCACTTTTAAATACAGCGTACATATTTGCATAATTGCACATGCAACCATGAAAACAAGAATCTAAAGTAACAAACGCAATGGGGGTGGGGGTGGAATCTAAAAAAAAAAAAAAAAAAAAAAAAAAAAAAAAAAAAAAACCCGAGCAAGATAGAGAGAAAAAGTGAGCCTTAGCAGAATAGATCGAGACAGGTAGAAGGGCCGGATTTTGGTTAACATAATCAGATATTTTCTCTAATCAACTTCACATATTGTGATAATACTTGATATTTTTCATGATAGCAGAATGAGCTGAATGGCCACAGTAAAATGAAGATATAAATGCACTATGATGAATGAGGGGTCACTTTTACGGCCGCAAAACGGCACTGAAGACAAGAGGCAGTGAAACAAAATACATCTAAAAACATACCCAAAAACTATGAAGGAAAACTGTTTAATTGCAAATATTGGCAAGCACTGCACACACCCAACGGACACCCGTCAATCGTCATGATCTACACTGGACTAAGCAGCCGAAGGCATTAGGCAGGAGACGCGTGATGGAACCTTGGATGCAGATAGTCAGCACGCTGCCTCTCCTTATCTCTTTCTTCTCTGAGTTTTTAAAATGGAATCTTCCATCTTTGAATGTGGTGAGAACTATTGTTCGAAATATTGTGTCAAAAATCAAACCTAAAAGCAAACAGTGTAAGGATTGAAACAGGTATTTACATCGTTTTTTCAGGGTATGATAGGAAAGCGTTTTGAACCAAACGTTCTTAGCTAGATTCTTACTGATATCTGCTCCGCAAATAATAATAATAATAATAATAACAATAATAACAATAATCAGTTTGTAAAAGGGGTGAAAAAAACGCTTCTTTAATACAGCAAATATTACAGCTACAGATTACAGAAATTACTGATATGAGCAGTTCGAATAAATGTCTCGGATACAGCTCCGAAAACGAAATAAAATTTCAGAAATTCAACCTATTATAATATGATAGCTGGCAGGGCACTGTACAGGTGAGCGGGAACTGGTTTCACCATTTCATAGCATGTTGAAGGAGAAGCTCGTAATTTGGCGATGTACAAATGTTAAAATTAATATGCTGAACAGGGCCTTATTGTACGCTGAGCAAATGTACTGCTCTACAAAACTATATGAACGCATAGGCTTATTGCGGCCTTTAATACACGCATATGCGTAGTAATATACATATTCCTACTATACAACCGTTATCGCGATCTTGGCAATGTTATAAAATGTTCGGTAAATATTGGCAAAATCTGCATAGGAGTTACAAATACAATTATAAAGTAGAACTGACTATGTAAAATGTCACCAGCTGTAGGTATTCTATACTGGAGGTTTCAACGTTTAGACTAATTAATTTCACACATGAGAGAATACGAAAGGAGTTACACATCACGAAAACATGCCTATATAATTTTGATCCCCTTAAACCCCACTTTTATATAGTAAAACTGGGGTTAACAGGGGTATACATTATTTTCTTATTTCTGCTTAAAAACATAGATTGTGGGTACTCGTTAGAACCGCCTCTGCGAGGCGGTTCTAACGAGTACCCACAATCTATGTTTTGAGCAGAAATATGAAAAAAATATCAGAGTTTTTAATCTAAAATTTTTCTGTTTTTGGAGGTGAAAATTTATATATATTTGAATAGGCGTGTTTTCGTAATGATCAGACAGGTCGCTATCATTTAACATAGCCTACCCGAGGCACCTAAAGAAGAAGAGATGAGGCACAATCAATGAAAAGACACAGCGCGGTATGGATTAAATGACCAACATACAAACAAAGAAGAACTGAAATAGAAGGTCCGCGTTAAACAGCAGAAACAACTACTAGGGTGGGGTAGGAAGCGGGACTTTTACTAGTTTTACATGATCGTAACCTCGACCTTACTTCTAATGCAGCTGAATCTCGAAACTAATGGGAATACTACTGTATGGATGCATACGCAGTATACACTGTCAATTATAATAATATAATGGGTCGCATCAAGTGAAATAAGGAAAACACAAGTACATAACATCGTATCCATCAGGTCAGTAATATATGTTATAAAGTAGGCATAGTCAAATAGATTACGTACAAACACGATTTGTTTCGGAAGCAAAAATACCGACCCGTCGAATGTTGGCAAAAATCGCTGGCGGCGCCCGTAAACTGTCAGTAAAACAGGAATACAAAATGATAAAGAGCCATCTACGTCTGTTGTTAAGGGCTGCAAATCCTATGCTGACAGTGGTTCATTTCCATCTTCTACCTTGTAGTAACGAAAACATAATGTAAACAATTTCTAATCGGAGCTAGAAAGACGGCAAACGAACTAGGGACTGACATTGTTCTCCACGAACAGATGAATGGTCATGGATCGAGGTCCATGAGACTTATTTCCAATCGGATTTACGGACAATACAAAACCGCTATAAAATTGAATGTTGATTCTGGACGCGGATAGAAGAAATCCATCGTACTATTGCTGCGCAAACGGACCTATCGTTACAAAAATACGCCTTTTCAAATATATTGAAAATTTTACAACCAAAAAAAGACAAATTTTCAGATAACAATTCTGATATTTTTTTTTACATATTTCTGCTCAAAACATTGATTGTGTATACTCGTTAGAACCGCCTCGTTTCTTAGCAAAATAAGAAAAAAATGTATACCTCAGTTTTACTATAAAATGGGGTTTAAGGGTGTCAAATTATTAACGTGTTTTTTGACGAAATACGCTATCCATATATTATGCTCTGACAAGATGTTTTCTTCAGACGTTGCCTATATATATGATCAATATTTCATGTTAGTCTCCTTTCGAAGAGCCTTTGTGTTGGGTTATAAATGGTTTAAGTTTAATCGAAAATGAGTCATTGTATCTTTATGCGGCAATACTGACGTTAACGGGGCTAGATATGCTCAGTACATTCCGCCATGTTTTGCAGAGAGGACAAGTTTTGTGACCTACTGTGAGGCGATTCATCACACGATGGCCCTTTTGAAGAGGGTTCTACTGTAAAACGATAGAGGTTGCTCCCATCGGGAGCAAAATAGCAAAATATTCCCTTGTAGTACAGATCCCTATTCAACAGAAAAATATATAATATTCTGACAGAGCCCAGCGGGCACATGACGTTTATACAACGTCGGTTCAACGTCGATGCAACGTCATGACGTTGCATCGACATTGAGGCGACGTTGTATTAACGTCATGTGCCTGTTGGGAGTTGCTTTTACTGGCAGTGTATCCATTCACGTTAAATGTTGTTACAGATGACTTTTGTCTTCGGTGTTATTGACATTTCAATAGTTTTCGTTTACACAAAGATATATTAATGCAATTTTTATTGAACATATCTGTCTTATCTATACCCTAGTGAATGCGGTTGCTTCAAGAAAGAACTTTTTTTTCGTTCTCATTTACAAATAGAATGTGATGTCTTGGTCTGGTTTCATTGGAGCAAGCATGATTGACAATTACAGGATAATATATTTTGTCTGGAAATTTCCTCCGTCTTCAGAAGGCAAATATAAAAAATAAAGGCAAAAAAAAAAAAAAAAAAAAAAAAAGAGAATGGAGAATGAAAATGTTCATGATTAGTTGTCATCATGTGAATCTTGTCCTCAGCTGATAATCGTACTAAGGTTATATGAACCCGCACTTGTCCCCATCCATGAGGTGTGTACTCGTACAAACGTAATTGAAGAGTGTTACATAGTAATTTTCCTTCTGACAATTCAAAGCAGGTTCCTCTGTTGCAGTTCTTCTTTGTTTGTGATTCGACGGTTTCATATGTGGCTTTTGTTTTGTTATTATTTTTTCCTCATCTCACCTTCTTTTAATGCCTCGGAAAGGCTGAGCCTTGTGATTGTGGCGTTTCCTCTGCGTCTTCGCGTACCGTATTCGATATAATTACCGCACATATCTCTATAATCGCACAGTCAAGCAATTTCGTTGTCTTCAGATCGCAGCCAGTGTACTTTTTGTCTTATTCTTTATAAAGGCATATATTGCGGGTACTCATTTGAATTGCATCGACTTGTCGATGTAATTGAAATGAGTACCCGCAACATATGCCTTTATAAAGAAAATCAGAAAAAAATTGCATAATCATCATCTAATAAGTCTTTTTCTGATCTTTTTTATAGTTACCAAAAATGAGTGTTCCCAGTAATTATGAGAACCTAAGCGCACAGTGCGGTCATTAGGTCGAATACGGTATATCGCAAGTATAAACAGTTGTGTGAAAAGCAGGTTGTATGTTGGCAGATAAAATTATATCCGATTCGGTAATTTGTTTGATAGGCAATTTGAAAAATTCCTTATCGCAGAAGCACTGACGGGCTATATAACATTATTAGTAAGTAAACAACCTTTCCTTTTATTTTGTATTTAGTGTACAGAATTTGAAAAAAAAATAATGTGATTTCCAAAGTCATGTGACAGGAATTGCACATTTTCATACCTTCTGCTTGAATGTATGTTCTCCGCCTGTATTTTATTGTTATTGTCTGCTTAATGAATATTGTTTTCTTCTTGCAGTCTTTGCTAATTTGTTAATTAGCTATGTTACAGTACTTATTGGTTCCCTAAATAACACCTCTTGAGGAAGGCGCCGAATAATCATTGTCTATGAGGCAACAAATACGCTGTTTGAGCAATTACGACAAAGCAATTAGGACAATGGATGGTTTTTGCGCCATAAAAATGGTACATAAACCATTTCCTAATACTCATTAGCATTGTCTCGATGCGCTCGTTAATCTGATAAGTAGTTGTACCCTATTTATTCCAAGTACTGTGACACCTTACCGATTTTCCAATCATATCCCAGAAATGGATTAAGCTCATCTAATCACAGGTTTTTGTGCCTAATTATGATTGAAGGCTGTCAAACAGTGTAGACGCTGATCCGACGCCGCGGCTCCGGAGTCTGATCTGTACCTACACTGTTTGCACAGATGGGCCCGTCCGAATAATTAGTGTAAATACGGTGTGCACAGTTTGAAATAATTATACTGCATCATCGTTGCTGTTCCCTTGTGAAGTATTGTTCTCCAATAATTTTGTTACTATAAATACGAACGAACATTTTGGCTTTTCTTTACAGAACGAGATGCAAAGGCTGTTCCAAAAACGTTGCATGTAATGCGTGTCGTATAACATATGATATATGTAGACCAATATCAGCGGTGTATACATACATAGTTATTTGAATTTATGTCAAAATATAGTATGTCTGTTTTCAGTTGCATTTTTGCTAGGTAATTATCAAGCTCTAAGCTCCCCCCCCCCACCCCCCCACCCCACCCCTCCCCCCACACACAGAGAGAGAGAGAGAGAGAGAGAGAGAGAGAGAGAGAGAGAGAAAGAGAGAGCTTGTGTGAGAAGCGCCTTATAAAATATTTAGCTTCATGTAGTAGTTCGTTTTGTGTCAAAAATGTTACTCACTATTTACTCAAAGTCAATTCGGTTTACTTTGTGCTTCGTATCATATATACAACAACATGGCGTTTTAGTGCATTTTCACAAACGTATCATATGATCAGGCAGTTTGTTTGAAAGCCTTTTTAGGACATATTCGTTGGCCCGCATATAAATGCATTTTATTGCGAACCTTGATTTGGTAATTTCGTCTCTTCTATATTACATCAGTGCGTTCTGTGGGTGTTCGCCTTCTTTTTTTTTTTTTTTTTTTTTTTTTTTTTTTTTTGCAAAGACGCTATATATTATGTTAAAGCAAGACTTACTTTCTGTGGCTAAGAAAATAACAATAAAATATACAACAACTGACAATATCATGAAAGTATTGTAGTTCCGCTTCGTCTTATGACGAGTTCATAGTGTAAATATCAATCCCTTTTATAAAAAACATTAATAATACGCTTTTATATAATTATCAGTCGAACTGTACAATCAGTGGTATTTAGTATTGTTACGGAGTCCTCTGCATCGCACGTATCTGTGTGATCGTCATTTTAAAGGGAAACGGCGCGTCTGTCAACAATGATGAAGAACTTGATACACAGACAAGTTTCATCACGAAAACATGCCTATATAATTTTGACCCCCTTAAACTCCACTTTTATATCGTAAAACTGGGATTTGCAGGGGTATACATTATTATTCTTATTCATGCTCAAAAACATAGATTGTGGGTACTCGTTAGAACCGCCTCACCGAGGCGGTTCTAACGAGTTCTCACAATCTATGTTTTGAGCAGAAATATGAAAAATATCAGTATTTTTTATCTGAAAAAATTCAGTTTTTGGTGGTAAAATTTTCAGTATACTTGAATAGGCATGTTTTCGTAATGATTTTAATGTTACAGAAGACTACAATGCCCAGGAGGATACAATTTACGCAACATAAGCTAGGAGCACTTGGCTATCCAAAATACGCTCAGTGAGGATTCTAATCAGTACCTAGGGAATGCACAAGCTTATCTGAATCTTTGTTTGGTGCATATGTCCGAAAGTTCGTTTTCTGACGTAGCACCTCACATGGTTTTCGAACAGAACATTCTTCATCACAAAAACATGCCTTTATTATTTTGACCTCCTTAAAGTCTACTTTTATATAGTAAAACTGGGGTTTAAAAGGGTATGCATTAGTTTTCTTATTTCGCTTAACAACATAGATTGTGGGTACTCGTAAGAACCGCCTCACCGAGGCGGTTCTAACGAGTACCCACAATCAATGTTTTTGAGCAGAAATATGAAAAATATCAGGTTTTTTTTTTATCTGAAAATTTTCATTCTTTTTGGTTGTAAATTTTCAATATATTTGAGTAGGCGTGTTTTCGTAATTCCCAACCTTCCGGCACTCGAGATGAATGTTGACTGTCATACCACTGGGTACAGAGGCATCAAATATAAATATTTGAAGTTATTATACAACTATAGATATTAAATGACTAAAACTTTGCGATAAAAATTCAAGGAGCAGCATGCTGACATAACACGATATTGGCACGCTTACTTGATATTGCATGCTTATTCGGATGCCTTCGAATGTTACAGTTATATGACATATGATATCGCACAAGTGCAAAAAGTGATATCACTTTTGTAATATCGATTTCGCACTGTCATTTGAATTGCTTTTAGACAAAGAATTTTCGTAGAATTTGTTTATAAATCATATAATCGAGCAAAACTATTTACAGCTACATAATAAAAGGGTTATTGCACTCATATTGGTGAATATTGTCCCTCGTTGGGATGTCCACGGACACTCGCAAGGTTGTTTCCTTCATTATCCAAACTCGAGACAATATCACCAATATCAGTGCAAAAAAATCCTATAATATAATCTCTACTTATATTTACGACGTTGGTTATAATATTGAAAATCGTCCGGATTTGGATGCATTACGAAAACATGCCTATGTACTTCTGACCCCCTTTAACCCCATTTTTACATGTATATAATAAAACTGGGGTTTACAGGGGTATAGATTATTTTTCTTATTTCTGCTCAAAACATAGCTTTGGGTACTCGTTAGAACCGCCTCGACGAGGCGGGTCTAACAAATGCCCACAATCTATGTTTTGATGAGAAATATGAAAAATATCAGAATTTTTATCTGAAAACTTTCAGTTTCTTGGTGGTAAAATTTTCAGTAAAATTTAAACAGGCGTGTTTTCGTAATGAGAAAATACTTCGTGCTACACCGTATGGTGCACTGTTTTCTCAGATTGTTCGTTTTGCTAGAACAGCTTCTCAAGTCATTGACTTTGAGAATAAAAATAAGTCTCCAAGTGATAATTTTCTTAGATAGTGATATCGTTATCATAAAATGCGTGAAAGATGTTCTAGGTTTTATCGCCGTCATTCTGAATTTATTTCAAAATATGATAGCGCTTGTGTGAGAACACTTCTATTAGAAGGTCTGTTGGGACCTGGATTTCATAATGACTTTCTTTCAAATTCAGAAGGTTTGTTGATTATGTAAAAATATTATAAAAGGTTGTTTTTTGAAATAGTTGTTTTTTTTTTTCAGAGTTGTCAAAAGAGTCATCATTCGATACAAAACAGTTACAGCATAAATCTCATCCGGCATCAGGCTGAATGCATGGTTGTTAATAAAATTTACTTAATAAAGTTTCCCTCTTTGTCCATGAATATCGATGGAAAAAAAAGTTAAAGTGCCAAGTTTATCTGGGCCACATTAGCTTTGTTTTGGCTAATTAGGCTTAGTGAGTGACTCTCATGTAATTTGTTTTTTAAAACAAAAATCGTAGAACGGACTTAAAGCTTTTTACGACCGCTGCACTAGCACCACCTGTAGTCCATCCTAGTTTTGCTTGGGGCTTTTCATTTGGCGTCTGATCAACAATGAGCCATTTATAGAATGTAATGGTTTAATAATTGCATCCAACGGGAACTGCCCCGAACCGCGGAGCGGTTCGGCGTGCAGACGCTCTACTTTAGACTAACCTTGTGACCAGTGACGTGTATAACCAAAAATGTCCAAAAACGCTTGGGTGGTTCGGTGCTTATCCTGAAAAACAATAAGCGTCCCATGATTTGGCAGAGACTATAGACAAGGCGGCCGTGCCGATAATACCAATAAAACAGCCAATAACGCCAAGTATTCCAATTGCAAGGGGGTGAATCACGAGATTATGACGTCAGCCTACAAAATTTGCAATTGCGGCCATTTTGAGTTTTGTCTCTACTTTGAATTTTATTTGTATCCCTTCTCCGTCCATTTATAAGCTAAGCACGTTTCGTTTTGTGCATAAGGTACACTTTGATGTAGAGTTTAGATAACACATAGGCTTTACGCTCTTTTCAGGTGATAATCTGAAAAAAACTTCGACACAATAATGTGTTTGTTCAATGTTTTTTTTTTTTTTTTTTTTTTTTTTTTTTTTTTTTTTCTGCTTTTCAAAATGTGTAGACTCGCAAAGACAAAACGCACATACGGTCAACAATCTTTTGGAAAATTCTTGAAGCAGTAAAATGGATTTCAAGTAAGCGAACGATAGCGTATTTTCTTTGTACCTGTCACCGGCATACACTAGTTTTCGGTATTCGGAAAGCAGGGCTTCCGCCCATCGGTGTCCGCGAAATAGATTGGCTGACTAAAACCTCCATGGCAGAGCTACTAGTAACTAAGCAGGACCCGAATTCATGAGATCGGGTCCGTCGGGTAAAATTCCCACAAGTTAAAAGGCAGTATCTCTGAACTACTGAACCATTGTTGATTTGGACGTTATTTCATAATTCATGCAGTGGATTCAGAAGTCAAGCGTGGTTTGAAATCAAATTGAATTAGATCTGGCCAACCCACCTATGAAGCATGTGATGTAATTTGGACGCACGGATATAGGTAGCATCTATTAAATTCATATTAGTAAGGTACGCGGACCGAACTCATAACTGTTTAGTTTGGACCAGCATCAGCTGTATCTATTGAGTAAAACTATTTTAACCCAAGTATGCCGAATGTACTCTGCTCTACAACTCTTTGGACGGATCCTTTTCCAAAGAAAGGGATGTCTGGTTGTTTTTATTTTTCTCATATTTTATAGAAGTTGTTTATTTGATGAAATCAATGTAAACCCTGATTAGATACCGCATTGTTTGGATGATCTGAGTCTACAGTATTTGCCAATGTCCTTTTTATGAGACACTAAGCATAAATGGGTAAGTTCCCCGGAAGTGTTTGCTGACCATTTCTCAGTTGTTTTATTTTTCACCTGTTTGTTTGTCAGTTATTACAATGTACAGTCGATTCTTGTTATCTCGAATTCCAAGGGTCTCACTGAAACACTTCGAGATATCCTAACCTCGACATATCAGAGTTGAGAGAGTGAGGAAAACAATATATTGAACAACCACATTTAACAAATGAATATGTAATTTGACTCCTGAAGTCAGAAATATATATCCTTAGGAGCAATTTCTCCTCTTTTCCATACCATTTTGTTACCTGTTGTCATAGTTTCATGTTAAAACAGGGACAAGATTTTCACTTCGAGATAAGCGGTTATTCGAAATAAGCGAGTTCGAGATAACGAGGTTCGACTGTGTCTGTTTTGTTTTGTGACTTTGATCCTCATCTCTCCTTTGGCGGCCTCGGGAAGACTGCTCTTCGTGGTTCTTTCCTGAGTAACTTCATTCATACTGTTTCAAGAAACAAAAGCTTTTGTTTTGTTGCAAAAATACAGGGATGATTAGCGGACTAATGGACATATTTATCATTTTATATTCTTTCTGCAGGAAATGGATCTGATGATTCTGTCGGTTTGTTATTCTCCAGAGCATTCTTAATCCAGTAATTGTTAGGAAACGTCTGCCTCAGTCGAATCATTCATTTAAAATCCCAAATGTGGCACAATCGAACGTCACTGCGTTGTTTGCTAGTAGAGTTAATTCAATCAATTATGCCAGTGTTTTAATCTTTTGATGTACACGGTTAGCATGCATTGTAACGGAAACAGTTATACTTGGTTAATAACATTGCGATATATATATATATATATATATATATATATATATATATATATATATATATATATATATATATATACATATATATATATATATATATATATATATATATATATATATATATATATATTTTATTTTTTTTTTTTTTATTTTTTTTTTTTTTTTTTTTTTTTTTTTTTTGCTTTACTATGTACATGCAAACATTTCTCAATTATAAAGAATTTCTTATTGAAACTAGAATGCGCTGTTGTTGGAGCGCCATCGCAAATTCCCACGCTCTTTGCTAATACCATGATTGACGGACGGACGGACTTAATTTCGCGCACCCTAACCATAAATACGTTTAGTGAAATTCCGCCCAATGATTTAGGAGGAAAGAGCGTGACGGACAGATTAACAGACGCCGGACGCATGGAAAAACAATGTTGCTCTCGCACACCATTACTATTAGGAAAAGTGAGTAGCAAGTTTTGTTGAAAGCAGCACAGTGATTAAGGAGGAGACAGCATGATGGACATATGGACGGACGACGATCGCACGGAAAAATAACGTTGCTCTCTCAAAAACGTACCATGAGGAAAAGTGATGTAGCAAATATGGTTGAATTCCGCCCAGTGGTTTAGAGGCGGTAGCGTTACGGACAAATGGATTGACGGACGACGGACTCATGGATGGACGGATGCACAGAAAAAACAATGTTGTTCTCGTATACCCTTATCATGAGGGGAAGTAATGTATGAAATTTGGTTAAATTGCGCGAAAAGATTTAGGTGGAGATAACGTGACGGAGAGATGGACGGACGAACGGACACACGGAAGGACGGACGCGCGGAAAAAATAATGTTGCGTTCGCACACACTTACCATGAAGAAAAGTGATGTATAAAGTTTGGTTGAATTCTGCCCAGTGGTTTAAGAGGAGACAGATTGCTAGACGAATGGACGGACGACTGACAATCGGACGGACGAACGGAAAAAATAATGTTATCTTTGAACAATCTTACCATGAGGCGGAGTGATGTAGCAACTTGGTAGTATTCCATCCAGTAGTTTAGGAGTTTAGGAGGAAGTAGCGTGACGGACAGCCGGTCGGACGGACTGATGGAAGTGTCCGCAACAGACCCAGTGCTTAAAAAAATTATATATATATATATATATATATATATATATATATATATATATATATATATATATATATATATATATATATATATATATATATGGCATATAAGCGAGTTTGCGAATGGATGTGCGCATTCAGTACATGCATACACACAATCGTCACTTAAAGAAAAAACATTCGTTTAAAGTTGCATCATATCATCATCATTATCAGCAGCAGCAGCAGCATCATCATCGCCATTTTTCTTCTTCTTGTTCATGTTGTTGTTGTTGTTCTTCTTATTATTATTATTATTCGGTTTATTTTCCATGTGCCACTTTCAGTCTGGAGATCCTAAAAGGATAATATGGCAAACAGTGCAGACCCAGATCAGACGTTCAGACGCCGCAGAACGCGGTGTTTAATCAGGGTCTTGACTATTTACATTAACTAATATGATTTCTGTAAAATAGAGAAATAATACAAACTAGCCAGACATCCTTCTCCTGGAAAATAGACCGGTCCAAAATGTTGTGGTAGAAGAGTCTACTCGACGTAAATGGGATTAATCGTTCTTATTGTACTTAAATTTCCTCTCCATTTGTCGTGTGGAAGTTATATGGTTGAGACTGTTGGTACAGACTGACACTTTAACAATTAGACGGTATCCAATGGCATCGGCAAACCTCTAATTGCAATCTGAGTCCGCAATTTGGGCCTAGATTTTGTCTGAGTAAACAAAGTCGACTATCGTTATCTCGAAGTCCAATGGACTCCTGAAATACTTCGAGATATCCGTACCTCGACATCAGATTTGCAGGATTGAGGAAAAAATAAATCGCATAATCACATTTAACAAATGCTTATGTGATTAAACTACTGAAGTTAGAGCCAAATACAAAATATTATGGAACAGAGGAGAAATTGCTGCTTTGGAGTAATTTCTCCTCTTTTCGGAACATTTTAAAGCTGACAATAGTATAAGATACGATCCTGAAATATATCGGATGTATCTTAAGTAAACTCCATACTCTTATTTTCTTTTGTTGAGACGCATCACGAAAACATGCCTATATTATTTTGACCCCCTTAAACCCCACTTTAATATAGTAAAACTGGGGTTTACAAGGGTATACATTATTTTTTTTAAATCTGTTAAAAAACATAGATTGTGGGTACTCGTTAGAACCGCCTAATCGAGGCGGTTCTAACGAGTACCCACAATCTGTGTTTTGAGCAGAAATATGTAAAATGTTAGAATTTTTTATCTGAAAATTTTCATTTTTTGACGGTAAAATGTTCAGTATATTTGAATAGGCATGTTTTCGTAATGGGATCAGTTGCTTATCACGTGGCTGAACAAAAGCCTATCATGGGTATGAACAAAACATAGTCTAAAAATATTATTCTTGTTTTATGAGCATTACTGCATCAAAAATTACACCCGCGAACTGATAAATTAGTAGATACATATAAAAGTGTGTTTTATTGTATATGAGCCATCCTTTGACAACATCGTGTCTTCCTGCATCCGTGTGCAGTTATTATGAACTACGTCCGTGTGCAGTTATTATGAACTACGTCCGTGTGCAGTTAGAACTGAAAGGTGAAATACGTTCATGTGCGGTTAGTGTCAACAGCATGCTTTTTCCGAATGCAATTATTGCGAACTACGTCCGTGTACAGTTATTGTTGACCATGTCCGTGTACAGTTTTTGTGAACTATGTCCATGTACAGTTATTATGAATACTCTTTGGAAGTTATAGCAGTATGACCAGTGTTATAGCCACAATGGTCGAAAATCAATTTATGAATAGGATTTTAACAGCCGGCCATACAAAGTGTATGTAAAACGCAACATGTTATTGTTGGTTAGTAACATCATTCTTGCACCAAACACGTGTGTTTCCGCAAACCTGGCCTCGTCTGTGGTGCTTCAGGATATCTGACATTTAACACGGGAATAGATTTAAAGTAACGACGTTAAAAATCGCACACACGAGTTGTGGAAGCAGTTCCTCCTGTAGAATAACCTAGGATTTAAAGTCTACAAATAGCTGACGATCTGTATTCAAAATCGGGCTCTTAATTTCGATGTGCCATCTATTGCTTATTCATCTAATTTACGCCAGTGATGGGTGAACGGCATAAATCTATATGCTTCGCCCGTACTCCTTTTACTATAGGAAATCTTGAAACAAATTGTATGCGGTACTCATGAATAATCTAGCCGTACGCTGTGTTAATGGTGTTAGATTTAATACAAATCCAGCTACATCAACTTAACGCAAACATAGAGGGATGTATATTTACTGCAGCAACATAATCTGACGGCCTATATCACATTAAGTGTATCTTCACTGAAACATAAGAAATATGTAAGTGAAGAAGTTACCAGATCTCCGTTTGGCACTTGCGTCGAATGCGATCAGTAGATCAGGGACCATTCAAGAACCGTTATGCAATGCTTCAGATTACCCTACTGCTGTAAGAACATTATAGCCCCGCTTTGAAAAAGTAGCGCTACACTGGATTTGCCATGTGCTTCCGTGATTCCGTAAATCCGTGATTCCGTAAATCCGTAATTCCGTGATTCCGTCACTGCAGAATTTGCTTAATACTTTTATGTTTATTATTTATTATAAACCTTGTAAATACAATTTAATGCACGATACAGATCATCAGCAAACGGCATTCCAATTTTTTTTACAGAAAATAAAATTGACATTTAATACGAATCGTCTACTATGCAGCCCATTCGAAAGAATTGTCATGCCTTAGTTTCTCGGAAAATAAAAGAGCTGTCGTCTGCTGCAATCAGTCTGAATTAAGCTTAAAGTGTTAAGTAATTCTATGCCGTCAGATATGGCCGCTTGGATTATTAAACAATCGCGGGAATGTTACGCGCATTTCTATTCGATTTCACGACGTTAACGTGAACAAATCTCATTTAAGTATGCGTGGAAATAATCCAGACGAAACTGATCTGTCTTTTCTGTTTGCACTGTAAGATATTCCATTATTAGTAAGAGGTACTATTACAATGCTATAGGCACATTTTATAACACCATTTATCTGGAATAGATGGCATCGAAATTTATCCACAGATTTTGAGGTGAATGGATATTATTAATAGATTTTCAGCCTTTTAATACAAAGGCGATAACATTTTTGTGGTCATGTTTGCTTTCTGGCACATCAGGCTCCTTCTGAAAATGTAACTACTCTAAAACTACAGATTCTTAAGTTTCTCACAGAGGAGCAAAATTACAGAAAAAAAGGTAAAACGATTTTGACAGAATTGCTGTAACTGGTTCATCAAAGAATCAAATCATTTTCCGTATCAACGCTGTCTGACCAGAGTCTTCCATGTCAGTCTGAAGAAGTTTAAGGTTTTTGGCTAGCCAGAGAACACTCACAGAAATCTATGGCTAGACTATGCGAAAGAAAAGGTTTTGCACATGTCCGAAATATCGGCAATGTCTCCTGTTGTGGCGGAGACAATCTTAGTATTTATAATTGGTCCGGAAATATTTTATGAAAAGTCATCCCCTGGTCCAATGCTATTTTCCGTGGACAGCTTAACACTATTAAAACCATGTATTAGCTTTCACCAACAAGCTTGGTTCACGCTTAGCACACAATGTGTGCATTGTGTGCTAAGTGTGGACCAAGCTTTTTTTTTAAAAAAAAAAAAACAAACACTTGTGATATTTCATAGCACTTGATTCCATCACAAAACAAGTATGCGAACGTCTATGATGTGATTTCTTTTTTCAGCTTTCTTGGCTACGTTTCCACCACGGCGACCACTGAATACCAGATTTCTTCCTACAGCAACGAATGTTACATACGCAAGGGGTGGGCTGGCCGTGCTCTACTGTTCAGTCGAGGATTTGGGAACCAAAACGGTAAGGCAGTACTTGAAGTAAACATGGAGATGATAAACGGGCTACGATTTCTATGATGAGTCATGAATAATAAAGTTTCAGTAAGATAACCTAATGTGGTGTCGTTGAGATTACATGGATGAGTAAAATCTATTTACCGTAACCGTATTAATCCTTGGTATTCGACTAGACAAGCCTGAGCAAACACTCTAGACCCAGATTAGAAAGTCAAATCAGGGTCTACGCTGTTGCTACATCCATCAAATGTTAACCTAATCCACAGGTAGGAAATTGATTTGTTCAAATTTTATGACAATCATAGTAAAGAAATGAGGTGTCCGAATAACTATGATAAGTACCGTATAACGGAAACTCATAATCGATGGTGTGGACAACGTATGTCATTGGCGTTAATAATGTAGCTTGCAGATATACACAATCTTCTATTTTAAAGCAAAATTTCAGATACATTTGATTGTCATTTAAACGCTTTTATAGAAATAGCACTTTTGGATATTTTTCCTATATTTTGTGGCTTTAATTGATTTTTTTTCAAACCTTCGAACACGAATGTTTTTAATACAATACGAAAATGGACATTCCAACCGGTATTTCTTTTTTATGTACTGGAGACATATAGTTTCATAGTGGTATTATTTCCTTTTGAGGCACGTGCATTTTCCTTAGAGCATACAACGAATTCTCATTTTGCACTACTACAACACGATCTGATTTGAGAAATCGCTGCTGGACTTTAGTACATCTGATATTTTAAAACCTACCTGTGGGGGACAACAACAACAACAACAACACACACACACACACACACACACACACACACACACACACACACACACACACACACACACACACACACATAAAGTCGTGTAGAAAAGTTCTTACTCCGGCTCGTATATACCTATAATCGAACACAAAATGCTCTGATCAGCAAAGGCATAGCCCAGTGCCGTTGGCATGCAGCATAAGCGACATTTTCGCTTAGTACGTAGTATTTGTCTTCAATAATTGTGTTATCTTTTTGTCTCTGTAAGCACAAACTCCATGAAATCAATGACCCTTATGTCGTGAAGTATACTTGAAAATAACAATTGTCGATTTTTAAATCAATTACAGATTATATGGCGCAAACAGCCTTACAATGTGCCTATAACTATAGGAGAGGAACAATTTCTGGAGCTAGACCGATTCTATTTAAACCATGTACCGCACAAAGACGAATGGAACCTCCTAATCAAGAACGTTCAGCCTTTCGATTCTGGTGTATATGAGTGCCAAATAAGCTCAAAGAAGAAAACTATGCGTAAAAATATCACATTAAATGTTATAGGTATGTACAATCGCCATTTTTATGGTGCATGCCGCCCGTCCTGTATACAAGATTAAGAGAGATTTGAGCCGAAACAGCAGTAAAAACGTATTTTCGGACATGTACGCCCAACGAAGATTCAGATCAGCCTGCGCTTTCGCGCAGTCTGATCAGAATCTTAATGAGGGGCATTTAGATAATAAAGATGCACAGCACAGTCTCTGTCTGTAGACAACGAAAACTTATGAGACTGCGCACGTTCTCTGACATTGCGACTTATTTATTGATAAGTGATTGCAGAGAAAAAGAGCATTGAAACGCAGCTTTCTATTGAAAAAAAAAGTTTAAATGCTTCCTTGACTTTGTTGCTTATTAGGGTTTGCATGTATTTACATATTTTAGACTATATTTCGTTATCATTATGCAACCATGAACATGTCACAGGTACCTGTGAAAGTGTTACTCATATAGGGAAAGAAAGGAAAGAGAAAAGTCCAGGGAGTGCCACAAGTACAAACCGTAGCCCTTCCAGACACTAAGAGGAAGAGGAAACCGATAAATCCAAACAAGCACAAATCGAAAAAATGTGCGAAAAGCACTAAGATTACTCTCTCTTCCCAAAGCGAGGTAATTGAAATGCTAAAAGGACTGAAAAACACAAGAACAAAACAACACAAGGTAAGACATAAAACAAATCGCCTCGTAAAATAAACCACAAAGGAACAAAGAGTAAGGTAACACCGGGACAACCCCCTAAGGACGGTCAGTAGAGTAAACCACCGGGGTGTTTAAAGCACTTTTACAGCGAGCCAACTTCACTCTGGGTCCCGCTGCTACTCCCAATACAGAAATATAACTATGCATGCAGTCTACTGCATAATAGCCAGACTATAGCCAATTATTTTATAACGGTTAATAAGTTTTCTGAATTGCTCAGAAAAGTTAGATTTACCTACATTTTTTTCTAAATCTGTACATTATGTCACCGTAAAATTCTGATTCCGAAATACCTTGCTGCAGAAGTGTTTTCAGACTGACGCTATATTTTTCTACAAAGGCACTGTGTCTGCGATAAAATTTCGAAAACGCCTTACGAAGTTGAAAATAACTATAGTTCGCCTAAGAAGTTTGGCAGTAAGGGCTTTATTACGGTAGTTAAAGTCATTAAGATTTGAAGAAGCTCTGGCGAATCTAATGAGATATGTATACACCATATGAGGTACGCCGGGGTACATTGCCATCCAGAAAAGGGAAAATTGACTATATCAAAACCATCTGTATGGGGATTGGGTGCTTTGGTTTTCTACAAATACGCATTACGCCAGCAGGCCTACGTAAAATTATACTTCAGAGCCAAAGCTCTGGATCTTTGTTTTTTCTATAACAAAAGTATTATGTTGTTTCATTTCTGCACCTAACTATATGCGGTTGGTATTCTCAAGACGCTTAAATGACTATTTACGATATATGCTTTTGTTCAGAAATAAATAAAAAAATAAATAAATGAAAGCATCGTTTAATTATGTAAGTCGTGACATTTTCACTTTATGATGAGGGAGCTGATGATATTGTGTTACTAATGGCACTTAACCTATTGAGAAAATATCTGCTGTATTACCACTACTAGTGTCGGTTTGTTATTGCCTGCACTGTAATACTGTTGGAGGCCTAGTTGTGATTAGATAATGTGATTAGATAATACCTACATTTGCTTAACGCAACTATTGCGATAGTCATATTAAATTTTATAAAATACCGTAGAATCAGGCAAGTTCTCTATAAAGTCAGCAGGGATCAATAAATGCCGTAAGCATGCATAGGATGGATTAATTACAGTAAAACTTTAAAGACTCGATTAACTTTGGCTTTCGAACTCGTTAATAAGTTTCTAGAGAATTTATACGGTAGCTCAAGAAAAAAAAATACTAAGGGGGTATTCTAGGGAAAGTTTCTAATTTTATAACAAAAATGTATATTGTGTACTCAGTTAAAGTTGAATAATCATCGAAGCGATCCAAATGAATACACTCACCATACCATACTTTTTCGAAAATTATAAATGAAGATACCGAAGAAATTGCACATTCACAAACGCAGCCTTCCTGAGGCACCAAAAGAAGAATAGATAAGCAAGAAATAATAACAAAACAAATACCAAATATAATACCACCGACGCACGAACAAATAAGGACTGCAACAGAGGAATTGCTTTGGAATGGTAAGTAGTAAAACTTGGGATGTAGGTGAGGGGGAGAGTTAGGAGGGGTGGGAGAGGGGCTGAGCTGAATCACATTTTACACGAGCGAAACCGCAAGCTTATTTCTGAAGATCGAAAAGACATTCCTAGATTATCCACATTTGCCCCCGCCCCCCCCCCCCCCACCCCCGCACCCCCGACCTGGCGCTATAATTAAGACTCATTGGCTTGAACTACCCATGCTTAGTACAAATGCTCATGGTCCCAAAAATGTGCGGGCCATTTAAGTTCGACTGTAAATACATGAAATATAGCAGAGGTTGAACAGTGCCTTGGTAGAAAAAAATATAGCATCAGTCTAAAAACACTTCTGCAACAAGGTATATCGGAACCAGAATATAACGGTGACTTAAAGTACAGATTTAGAAAAAATGTGGGAAAATCTTACTTTTCGGAGCAATTTAGAAAACTAATTAACCGTTATAAAAGAATTGGATATCGCCTGGATATTATGCGGCAGACTGCATGCCTAGTTGTCAACCCAATCATTGTTGATGGCTATGATTCACTCTTTAATTGCACGACGGCGGTTCGGGCCTTAGACTCAATGACGGTCTCTTCGTAAAATTTTAACTTCTGGGTTGGGGCTTGACGATATGTCTTTGGCTTGGCCCGCCGTGGTTCTACTACTGGTTTTCATTTACTCTGACATACAGTAAAATTGGCCATGAGTGCTCGACTTTGTTTATTATTGTGATTACTTTGATTTGTATGTTTTCGCTTTGATGCATTGACTGAGTTGCGAGCCTTTATGCGAACCGAATTTTTATGTATTTCTGTATAAAGAGTAGCATCGGGACCTAGGGTGAATTTGGCTAGCTGTAAAAGTGTTTTAACTCTCCCCCCCGCCCCCCCACACACAGCGGTGCCTGATATAAGGCGGTGGTCCCGGTGTTAGTCTTACTCTTTGTTGCTTTGTCGTTTATTCTGCAAGGCGATTTGTCTTACCTTGTGTTATTTTGTTCTTGTGTTTTTCTGTCATTTTCGCATTGCGATTACCTTGCTTGGGGAAGATAGAGCTAATCTTAGTGCTTTTCGTACTTTTGTTCGATTTGCGCTTGTTTGGTTTTTGTCTGTTTCTTTTTCCTCTCGGTGTCTGGGAAGGGCTGCGGCCTTTGATTATGGCACTCCCTGGACTTTTTTTCTCTTACCTTTCTGAAAACAACAACAACATTTTTAAAACTATTGAAACTGAAACAAAATTACCAATACTCCTGACCTTGTAGCGTTTCTAATAGTATTGCACTATTGCTAAGGTAAATATTGCGACGAATTAATAGTTCGATGTATACTCATAGAACTAATGAAGTACAAAACGGTATATAGCATGATGTAATCCTTGTCAAATATACTTTTTCTCATCAGTAAATGCTACGCATATTCACATGTATTTAATGTATGGCACTGCACCAAATGGTTTCAGGAAATTTGTAACATGCTTTCGATTCGCATTACGAAAACACGCCTATTCAAATATATAGAAAATTTAACCTCCAAAAACTGAGAATTTTCAGTAAAAAAATCTGATATTTTTCAAATCTCTGCTCAAAACATAGATTGTGGTACTCGTTAGAACCGCCTCGGCGAGGCGGTTCTAACGAGTACCCACAATCTGTGTTTTGACACGAACATAAGAAAAATAATGTATACCCCTGTAAACCCCAGTTTCACTATAAAAAGGTGGGGTTTAAGGGGATCAAATTTATATAGGCATGTTTCCGTGATGCAATTCCACTTTAAAAATATTAGTCTAATTTGTATAGAATAACAAGAAACCATCGAGGCTGCATTTCCCAATCTTCCACAATTTGCCCATTATACCTAACATGTCTTTAGATCTTGCAAACGTACCTTACCATATATTTTAACATTTCGTTGGTGTCATTTGTTACCTCCCTCGAGCTTAAATGTCATTTTATGATAATATGTCTATTTTAACAAAATGATATGAAATTTGGTGACATCTGTGAAATGACATTCTCTATCAAAACTAACCAGACACTCCGAAAAAGAAATGCAGTCAATTTTGAGGGGACTGGATAAATTTGATAAATTCTGCCATTACGAAAACGCGCCTATTCAAATATACAGAAAATTTAACCTCCAAAAACTGAGAATTTTCAGTAAAAAAAAATCTGATATTTTTCAAATCTCTGCTCAAAACATAGATTGTGGGTATTCGTTTGAACCGCCTCGGCGAGGCGGTTCTAACGAGTACCCACAATCTATGTTTTGAGCAGAAATAAGAAAAAATAATGTAAACCCCTGTACACCCCAGTTTCACTATAAAAAGGTGGGGTTTAAGGGGATCAAATTTATATAGGCATGTTTCCGTGATGCAATTCCACTTTAAAAATATTAGTCTAATTTGTATAGAATGACAAGAAACCATCGAGGCTGCATTTCCCAATCTTCCACAGTTTGCCCATTATACCTAACATGTCTTTAGATCTTGCAAACGTACCTTACCATATATTTTAACATTTCATTGGTGTCATTTATTGCCTCCCACCAGCTTAAATGTCATTTTATGATAATATGTCTATTTTAACAAAATGATTTGAAATTTGGTGACATTTGTGAAATGACATTCTCTATCAAAACTGACCAGACACTCAGAAAAAGAAATGCAGTCGATGTTGAGGGGACTGGATAAATTTGATAAATTCTGCCATTACGAAAACACGCCTATTTAAATATATAGAAAATTTCACCTCCAAAAACTGAAAATTTTCAGATATAAAACTCAAAACATAGATTGTGGGTATTCTTCAGAACCACCTTGGCGAGGCGTTTTTAATGAATACCCACAATCTTTATTTTTGAGCAAAACTAAAAAAAATAATTTATACCCCTGTAAACCTCAGTTTTACTATATAAAAGGGGGCTTTAAGGGGGTCAAAATTATATAGGTGTGTTTTCGTGATGGCTATATCTATAAGTGAGACAGCTTTTGCTACACCAAGCCCCTACTGAATATGGGTCTGCTTCAAAAGGAAAGCAAAAGGGTATTTCCTTTTAAAGTAGACCCCTTTTCGGGAGGGTGTTAACCATTTATTAAAGAGTATTCTTCTTTGAAGGATCATCAGATTCCATTAAATATTATTTGATAACCATTTAGTTTAATACTATTAGATATCTCAAATGTTTAAATAAAAACAAATGCAATGATCAGAAATGGATAAATTTACCAAACTCATGAGGCGATGTGTCACTCATTCACTTCTTTATTGTATTTTCATTTTGCAAAAAATAAAGTTAAAAGTAGATAATCTCCTCATATAAACAAAAAAAAAAAAAAAAAAAAAAAAAAAAAAAAAAAAAAAATGTTCACAATTATACAACAAAAATTGTGCCATTTTTGTTTTCAGACTTGTGCAACCTTTCAGCCCTGCAAACACAATATGTTTTTAAAGAGTGTAGAGTCTGATGGAATGGCTAAAATGAGCCGTCTTATCACAATCTACATTATTTGCCATTCAGTTCTGATGCTCAGCTAGAACTCGTATTTGGAAAACTAGTTCTGACCAGATTTCAAAGATGTAAGAGTCAATTTCAGAAACATAGGGACAAAGGGATCATAAACCTTCGAAAAATAATATGATTTTATAAGTTAAGATATAAGGATATAAAGATAGTTGATGATTGTGTTACTTGTTTTTTTACATTTTCCTTACCTACCGCAGTAAAATAACAAAGCATAATGATTTTATGCACACATCAGTTAAATGTGAACAGATATAGTTCAAAGTGAGGGCACTCCTAGATTTGAGTGCCTTCTCTTTTGCATTATGAGATCATTCGGCAGGTGTGAACATCGTTCCGCAGTATGCAGATTCATTCTCATATTAAGACTACACTTGAAAAGAATGGATACACTTTCAGAGTAGGCAACTTTGTCAAAATTATCCCCTTCCTGAAAAGGGGCCTACTGCACTCGGAAATAGCTTGCTCCACTTGGGAGGAACGCTCTTTTGTAAGAGTATATACCTTTGTAGACGGAAATTGATGTTCTCGAAAGAAAACAGGGCGTCCCAAAAGTTGACACGCTTGTAAAACGACAAGTCTACAAGGTGTATCTAGTCCCCTTCACAGCAAGCATATGCTCTCTCTGGAGCAAACACATTCCTATAAAAGGTTCCTGCATTTGAGAAAGAAGCAAACAATTTGATCAAAATAGGAGTAATTCTTCGTATATCTGTTTTATCTTGCAGAAAAAGGAGACGACGGTTGGCCGGTTATTAATATCTCAGGGACAAGATTTGTAGAAAAGGGTGCATCGATATCCCTCATCTGCAATGCATCGAATACTGATTCACCACCAGAAAGCATAGACTGGTTTAAAGATGGGAATAAATTGATTTCACATAAACGATACGACCTGCATATTCACAAAAAGATAAATTTGTCAACAAATACTATAATAAGTGTGTTAAATATTGACAAAGCCAGAATGACAGATACGGGTTCATATGTTTGTAGAACTTCTGGATTACTAACCACGAGATACAAAGTGGATGTACTGAATGGTAAGATTTTCAACATTTGAAGTAGATATTGTCGTGACTTGGAGAAGACGATGTTTGAGTGACGGCAATATTGTCTTTCCCTCAGTCACGAAAAACATACGCAAATCTCTGTGCTTTGGAAATCAGTATGAAAAATGTTTTTGTATAGCGTATTATTTTGAATGAAATATTTGCTCTGATTGACCATATCTTATTTATTATCATTTGCATATTTTTTCAAATATGTACCCTAATATCAAATTTACGGCCAAAACGTGCTATGACTTTTGCAATTTCTAAAGTAAAGTTAGTTTTAAGCTTAGCAAATATCTCTTTTTCAACGTATGTTTCTTTGCTGATTTCTAATTATTTATGTGACAAGAAAATATTGTGAAATTTGACCGAATGTACCTTATTGAAACATGTTGAAATTATCAATGTCTGTGGTCAGTATCCATTGAGCCCTTCGCTTTGTTCCATCACAGTGTTTTTGATTAAACCTGATATACCTATGTCGACATCTAAACAGGCCCATTTGTCTCTACTGGTGCATTCTGGTAGTGAGCGTGAACTCTCATTACAAAAACACGCCTATTCAAACATATTGAAAATTTCACCACCAAAAAATGAAAATTTTAGATAAAAAAATTCTGCTATTTGTTCATATTTCTGCTAAAAACATAAATTGTAGGTACTCGTTAGAACCGCCTCGACGAGGCGGTTCTAAAGAGTACCCACAATCTATGCTTTTGAGCAGAAACAAGAAAAAACATGTATACCTCTATAAACCCCAGTTTCGCTATATAAAAGTGGGCTTTAAGGGGGTCAAAATTATATAGGTATGTTTCCGTGATGATGTGTTTCTCTGTGATGTTTCACAGATGAAGTTAAAGACCCCTATGCGGACCGAAGATATATTTGTAATTTGGAGCTGCATCAAGTTGAGGATGTGGTTTCGCGCGAGTATTAACTGGTTTAAGCCCACCAAGTAGTTTTCCAACTGACCGTTTCAAGGCGGTTCATCTGTTCAGTTCTTCTTCGTGTGTGAGTTTGTGATTTGATATGTGGCATTTGTTTTGTCCTTTTTTGTTCCTCACCTCTCCTTTTTGTGGTGCATAGGGAGTGATGTGATTCGTAATGATGGTATTTCCCTCGTATATTCGTTTATAATGTATGTTTGTTGAAACATGCCTCCAATTTATCTATCCGACTGATTCCTGCATAATCTTTACTTAGGGGCAATTTAAATTTTCAATAGTTTAATACCAATGAATAAAAAAAGAAAAAAAAACAACAGATTGTGTTTGAAATTTGTTTGTAAGGCACCATGCAAAAAAAAAAAAAAAAAAAAAAAAAAAAAAGTACTGTCTGAAAGATGTCGAAAGCAAGGTAACTTACTTTTTTTTTTTTTTTTTTATTTTATTTTTTTTTACGTATCCTCCCCCAATGACAAATGCTTTGACTTTAGAATAATATGTAACTATTTTAACGTGTACGGAAGACACACGTGATATAGCCCTTTTACGCACATTTACCTGCCAAGGCCTCCTTTTGTGGTACGAGACTCATTTTTTGTTTTGCTCTGATAACAGACGGGTTGATCAAATAGTTAAGTCTTAGCATGATGGGTAACACTTTCACCGGACGCTATTGTGAAATGTGTTCTCATTTGTCCCAGTAATTATACAGACACTCCATACAAATTATCTCATTGGGAACTAATTACATGAATTGTCAACCCAAACTGTCTGGGAAAAATAAGACAAATATCATCAACTGGCCGTCAGCTGAATTTACTCAGATAATTTTTACAATAAAAATAATAGAAAAGCGGGGTTTGGAAAGTACCGTTACACGTAACGCGATTCACGTAACGTTAAGTTGACATTGCTATTCGTTACAATATTTTTTGTTTAATCAGTATATTTGTCGTGTTTTACAGACATTTGGATTTTTTTCCGTGAATAGTGTAGGAAGACGTGTTGTTAATATTACATAATTACATCTATTTAAAATACAGTCTACTAAGTCTTGAAGGTTCTGCTCTGTAGCAATGAACAAAATATTGTTGTTAAGTCCACAGAAACCGAAAAAAAAATAAATAAATAATTAATAAAAAAAAAAGCCGGTCATAATAGGTTGGAACATAAATGTTATTCGGGAAAGTGCATTCATAGTTCCCAATTATAGTTGATAACACGGATTCCCCCTTTAATTGCACAGCAGAATGTCGGGCCGCAGACTGAATGACGGCCCTTCCACAATCTGTTGCAAAAGTATGGTGCCTGACCGTTTCTGTCCCGGATTGGGCAAGTGGTGGTCAAACGTTGTTTGCATTTGATCTGCTGCAGTTTGCCATTGAATCCTCATATATATTTCGTTGCAGAATTGTGATTATATATGTTTAGTGTGATGTTTACTCGATGAGGTTGAGTACCCTTTGCGGAAAGAACACATTATTCGTAATATTGAGCAGCGGCGGAATTGTTGGCGAGGTTTCCATCGAGTAAACTAGTTCAAGCCCTCCCCCTCCCCCGCCCCCCCCCCCCTCCACACACACACACACACTACTTGGTCGTGCCGCCAGTAATTGCTTCTGCTGATCGTTTGAATGCGATTCATCTGTTGTTTTTCGTTTTTGTCTGTATGTACGTCATTGCAACTGTGCGGTAGTGTCTTGTCGTTGTTTTCCATTTGTTTCTGTTGGTGCCTCAGAAGAGCTATATGCGGCTATTCCTGGGCCCATTCATTTATATGTGTGTTCAATGCAAAGAGCTCAAGTTCTTTCACCCTTTAATCTCCACAGATCAGACAAAAAGGTTTTGCAAACAGTGTATATTCAGATGAGACGATCTGCACTATTTATCTTTTTTCTATTTTGTCACTTCTCTGTCATTTTTTCCGAATTTTGTCTGCGCGACATCCCTTATTGTAATACAGGATACATTCAATTTCATAGACGGAATAGTCCACTTCAGAAACTCAGGTTATTTTGTTTTCATATGACGCAGCCAAGTTCGTTCAGTAACCAAAACAAAAAAACAAAAAACTACCTATTTGTATGCTAGTTTGTATAGTTAGTCACTAGGCTGAATAGATTTGTGTTATTGATTGGCAGCAGATTGAATCTAAGAGTTGGGTATTAATCAAATTCTCTTTTGAAAATATGTAATTAGTATTTTTCTTCCATTTCAGCAGAGACATTCAACGTTAAACGAGGTAAGCAAATTCTTGGACAAATTATATTTACATAGCAGTCAGAAAAAAAGTGATAAATGACTGTACAGTCATGATTTATACAAAACATGCGATGTTAACATACCGTCTGCGATACATAGATTAGAATAAAAACATATGACATTATTCTTTTTATGTTATCCTACAATTATATTAAGATATGTTTATGTCCCCCTCCACATCTACGGGGAGGCGGACATATTATAGTGGTGCGAATCGCTTTTGGCATCGGCATTGGCGTCGGCGTCGGCGTCGACGTCGGCATGACACTTTCTTATCTGCACAATATCTTTTGAACCTATAGTTTGATTCTTACGAAGTTTTCATGGACATATAATTGGGACATAACAAAGTTTGACCCAATTGTCTAGGTCTCCACAGTAGAAAAACTAAAAATTCGCAGTAGGGAATATCTGTTTTCTCCGAAAAGACTGTTACTGTTTTCCCTGAAAACACTATTTTTAGTTGTTTGGTGAGATTGTAAGAGAAAATGCTGCAATAGGAAAATTAGGATAGTAGTTCTTATCCCTGAAAGGAACTGAATCAATAAATATGTGCAGTAATTTGCATGATCCTTGTTACTGCCCTTTAGGCAGCTCCAAATAAAGCTATTGCGGAATGTCGACATTTAAAATATAAATGAAAGTGTCCAGGAAAAGCCACAAGCAAGAAGCACAGCCTTCCTGAGACACTGAAATAAAACGCGATGAGAGAGAAACAATGACAAAACACAGCGGCACAACAGAAATAACCGACGTACAAGTAAAAAGAATTATCAGACACCTCAAATATAGCGTCGGGTCATTAAAATAAGCTGGGTTTGATCTGGCGACTTTGAGTATCAACTCATTTAATGCGACACTACATGTTGAACTTAACGAAAATGTTAACATCCTATATCAGTGAATCACAAACCTCAACAAACCGTAAAGACCAAGGTCAGACGCCGCAAAATACGGCGTCTGATCAGGGTCTACGCTGTTTGCCAGTCGTCCAGAAATTTTTTGGACTCGTCAACAGAGAACAAAATATATTACTTGTTCAAACTTAAGGACAAGTATAATAAGCTACGTACTTTAAATAGAAATAGTGAAAGTTCATATTACGAAAACATGCCTATTCAAATATATAAAAAAATTCACCACCAAAAACTGAAAATTTTCATACAAAAAAACCCTGATATTTTTCATATTTCTGCTCAAACATAGATTGTGGGTACTTGTTAGAACCGCCTCGGTGAGGCGGTTCTAATGAGTACCCACAATCTATGTTTTTGAGTAGAAATAAGAAAAATAATGTATACCCCTGTAAACCCCAGTTTTACTATATAAAAGTGGAGTTTGAGGGGGTCAAAATTACATGTATATAGGTATGTGTTCGTGATGTGTACCATATAACCCGGTTTACTTCATAAACTGAGTATTTGAAACATACATTCTATATTCTGAGTAAACCGTAAGCATGGTCATGATGGTCATTGCATTTAGATCAGTATTTATGTTCTTGTATTAAAAATAATCAATATCAAATCAGGTGGCGGGCATACACTGGGAAGACATTGCTTTATGCTTCCAATATTGTGCAAAGTACGATCCAAATGTACTTTCAAGGCATGTGTGAACTGCTAAGGACCGGTTAAATCTTCACATCTCCGCAGTCATAACAGGGCATTTACAGCTTTCTAAGGAATCATTTAATACAATAGAATACATGTATATCGGATATTAGATATCTAGCAGACTCGTTTACAGAGTGCTAATTCGTTGGCTAGTCCAAATCATTAGCCCAGCAGGTACACAGCGTTGGAGCAAGGTCGTTTCAGCATTGTTTCAACGCACGGACGTTCAATCAACTTTAAAACGACGTTGTTACATGGCTCTGTGCACACTGGGTAGAATCACATCTACATGTAGCATATGCCTCGAGGATACCTATTGTCGTGGTGCGGCTGATATTTAGTCAAACAGCGAAGATACCTATTATCGTGATTCGACTGATATGTAGTCAGTCAGCGAAGACCCAGATCAAAATGCCTGGACGTAGACCCGTTTCGTTAACATTTCTATGTAAAACATATATCAAAGTCATAGCTGAACATAAGTCAATTTTAAACCAAAACTATTGATTTGTGTTCTCATTTTGCACGAAATTAAATGCTGTGGCTACTCAATAGAAGCGACTCCCAATGCGCTCTAATGAGTATTTACAACATATGTTTCTGTGCAGAAATAACTTTATATATCGGGATAATCCTTTTGCTCTTTGTGTATTGAGCAAGAATGTAGAAAAAAATAATTTTCAGGACGGACTTCAACCGCTTGACATTTATCTTTTTGAATACTTTCAGAATTCGAAGAACAGTCAGAAAGTATTAGAGACCGACGTCCCAGTGGAAATGGACACTGCGAGAACAAAAATCAATTTATGCTGAACGTAATTAGCTTTATCGTCACGCTATATTTTCTCCAGATACCTCGATAGCAGTGGAAATAAAAACAAAGTGATATAACGATTGTCTGGAGCAGCTGATCCATCAAACTTCATAAGGGCCATGTCGAGCGAAAAATGGTCTTCAATCATGCGCAACATGCGCAGATTCAATCATCCTGCGCATGCGCAAAGTATCATCCTGGCCTTTGCTGTCCATACATACATTATGTAGTATCGAATGATTCTGGAAACGAACAGCGAAGGCCCTGATCAGACTACGCGGATGCGCAGACTGATCTGGGCATTCGCTATCCACATATGCCCAAAATAGGTAAGAGAAAAGTCCAGGAGGTGCCTTTTTCTCATGGCGCGGCCCATATGATGATAAAGAGGTTTATATAGACATTTGCTGGTTCAGAAAATATGCATTGCGCTACTGGTCTAAGAATAAACCCATTTTCGTTAACACATTAATTCCCAGATATCTTTCACAGGCTCGTCCATCATGTAATTTGTAAGGTCCATTATCTTCTTATGGGATGAGGAAAACTAAAGGAAGAGGTAGTTCTGTCGAATTGTTGTCTTTCCCTTATGAAAGGGAATTTATTCTAAAGGAAAATAATGCGTCCCTTCAAAAACACCTTCTTCCCTTTTAGAGTAAATGCATTTTCAGAAGGGGCTTGGTGTGCAGGGAAGCAAAACATAAAATAACAAGTGCTATCTCCGTTGTAAAATATGGAAAAAAAATATCTAGCGACTTTATCCAGTCCCATTAAAACGGACTTATATGGATACTGTGCTGTTCTGTTATTGTAAATTGACTTGATAAAACCTGTACATCACGAAACCATGCCTATATAATTTTGATCCCATTAAACCCCACTTTTATATAGTAAAACTGGGGTTTACAGGGGGTATACATTATTTTTCTTGTTTCTGCTCAAAATCATAGATTGTGGTACTCGTTAGAACCGCCTCGACGAGGCGGTTCTAATGAGTACCCACAATCTATATTCTGAGGAGAAACATGAAAAATATCAGAAGTTTTTGTCTAAAAAACTGTCATTTTTTGGTGGTAAAAATTTTTCAGTGTATTTGAATAGGCGTGGTTTCGTAATAAGGCGCCTGTTCTGTTATTGTAAATGGACTACCAAGATCCACTTTGGGACGCATAATCTTATGAACAATTTTCTGTAACCACCAACCCACGTTGGGCATACTTGATTTGGATAAAAGTTTCTGAGCTTATTATTCTTTCAACCAAACCAGAATAAAAAAGGTACTGTTCGTTGTGTTTCACGTCGGTTGTCATGGTACCGACAGGCACAGAATTTGGCTATGCTAACAAATAGAATCAACATCATTACAAATATTCATTTTAAAACATTTAAATCTTCTTTAATGAAAAAAAAAAACAAAAAAAAAAAACAAAAAAAAAACAGAAGTACGATTCAGATTAAGAATAAATATAAATCTTGAGGATAGTTTAGTCGATTGACAAAGTGTTTGACTGGTTGGTGCGGCATTCAAGTTTCGAACATTAAAAGAAAAAGCACACATCTGCGGGTCATATAATTATGCTTCACTGAATATTTGAGCTGCAACGTGAGAAAACATATCTTCTGAAATGTGCGCCCAACGAGGACTCAAATCAGTTTGTGCATCCGTGCAGTCTGTTCACAGTCTTTGTTGTCCGAGTGTAGAAACTTTGGATTTTCGGCTATCCAAATGCGCTCAGTGAAGATGGTGTGCAGATTGCAGACTGATCTAAATCTTCACCCATCACGAGAACATTCCTATATAATGTTGACCCCCTTGAACCCCACCTTTATATAGTAAAACTGGGGTTTACAGGGGTATACATTATTTTCTTATTTCTACTCAAAAACATAGGTTGTGGGTACTAGTTAGAACCGCCTTGCCGAGGCGGTTCTAACGAGTACCCACGATCTATGTTTTGAGCAGAAATATGAAAAATGTTGGAATTTTTATCTGAAAAATTTCTTTTTTTGGTGGTAAAATTTTCAATATATTTGAATAGGCATGTTTTCGTAATGGGATGCCCATGTCTGAAGGTACATTTGCTGACCTTGCAGCTGATTTACTTCTTAAACGTGTAAAAATGACTTTATCAAAACAAAAACAAACTTTAATTTTAGGTACTGTTATGTAAAACGTCTACATGTTTAGAAATACTTTTCATCACGAAAACATGCCTATATGATTTTGACCCCCTAAAACGCCACTTTTATATAGTAAAACTGGGGTCTAAGGGGTGTACATTATTTTTCTTATTTCGGCTCAAAACACAGATTGTGGGTAATCGTTAAAACCGTCTCGTCAATGCGGTTCTTACGAGTACTCACTATCTATGTTTTTAGTAGAAATATAAACAATATCAGAATTTTTATCTGAATTTTTTCATTTGTTTTGGTGGTAAAATTTTCAGTATATTTGAATAGGCAGGTTTTCGTAATGATATTCATTATCGCGTCCCAAAAGGTGCTAAATGCTAAATGTTGGCCCAAAATAGAAGATATTCTTAAAGAGTCCCATGAACAGAACATGGCCTACGGATGACCCTAAGAGATAGAGAAAACAAACAGGGACCATCAATGCACAAGAAATTTCTGCACCAAGAAGCTGAAGCTGAAGGTTAAAATGATATTAAGCACATCATTCTGAAGCTCAAATGTACTAATTGCATATTGCTATGTAACACCATTTAGGGTAAAGTAAGTATGCAAAGTAAGAGAAAAGTCCAGGGAGTGCCATAATCACAAGCTGTATCCCTTCCCAGACACCAAAAGAAAGAGGAAACAGACATAGCCAAACAAGCGCAAAAAATCGAACAGACGTACGAAAGGCACAAAGATTAGCTCTCTCTTCCCCCATCGAGGTAATTGCAATGCTAGAAGGACTGAATAACACAAGAACAAAATAACACGAGGCAAGACTTAAACAAATCGCCTGGTAGAATTAACCACAAAGCAACAAATAATAAGACTAACACCGGGACAACCGTCTTCAAATGGTCAATATAATAAAAAACATTGGGGGTTTAAAGCATTTTTACAGTTAGCCAATTTCACCCTTTGTCACGATGCTACTCTTAATACAGAAATACATAAATATTCGGTTCGCATAAAGGCTCCCAACACCGTCAATGCATAAAAATTAAATATTTATCCCTATGATAAACAAAGACTGATACTCATGGCCAGTTGTACTGTGTGCCAGAGTAAATGAAAACCAGTAGCTGAACCACGGCGGGCCAAGCCAAAGACATATCGTCATGCTCCAACCCACTGGTTAGAGTTTTACGAAGAGGCCGTCATTGAGTCGGAGGCCCGAACCACCGTCGTGCAATTTAAGAGTAAAGCATAACCATCAGCAATGTTGGTATGATGATAAGGCATGCAGTCTGCCGCATAATATCCAGGCTATAGCCAATTTTATAACAATTAATTAGCTTTCTGCATTGCTCCTAAAAGTTGGATGTTCCCACAATTTTTATAAATCTGTACACCGTAAAATTCTGGTTCCGATATACCTTGTTGCAGAAGTGCAAAACCAAAGTGCAAAACTGTAGAATACAAAATGTAGCAATGGACATTTTGGATATAATATGGATCTTTGCCATATGGATCTTTGCCATATCTGAAAAACACAACCTACTGAAGTTAGGTTAAACTGCGTTGCATTTTAATTCTGGAGAACAATATAAGGGCGGGATAAGTAAAGTTTGTCTATAACTAGTTCCATATGATTGGATGAAAAAAAAAAAAAAAGGTAACAGAAAAGTCCAGGGAGTGCCACAATAACAAACCGTAGCAGATATGTCTGCAACTTTCAGTCAACAGATTGTTTAGGAACGAATCTGTGTATTTATGGGTAAATTAACAGTGTCCTCCATGTGATAAAAAAAAGAAACATTAAGAGAAAAGTCCAGGGAGTGCCACAATCACAAACCGCAGCTCTTCCCAAACACCAAAAGGAAGAGGAAACAGACAAAACCAAACAAGCGCAAATCAAACAAACGTACGAAAAGCACTAAGATCAGCTCTCTCTTCCCCAAGCGAGGTAATCGCAATGCTAAAAGGAGTGAAAGACACACGAACAAAAAAAACAAAAACAAAGTAAGACATAAAACAAATCGGCTCGTAGAATAAATCACAAAGCAACAAAGAGTAAGACTAACACCAGGACCACCGACGTAGAACGATCAGTAGAGTAAACAACCGGGGGGGGGGGGGGGGGAGGGGGGCGGGGGTGGTAGTGGTGGTGGTGGTTAAAGCACTTTTACAGCTAGCCAACTTCACCATGGGTCCCCATGCTACTCTAAATACAGAAATACATAAAAATTCAATTCGCATAAGCATAGAGGCTCGCAACTCAGTCAATGCATCAAAGCGAAAACATAAACATCAGTCTGCCGCATAATATTCAGGTCGTAATGTCCCAGTATATGCAACTGTTTATTTACCACAATGTGGCAAAACACTTCCTGTATTTTTGTTTCTATATTTCCTAAACAAATACAAAAAGTAAGGCTAGATAAGCCAAGTAAGGTACGATTTGAAAGTATTTGTACCGAAATCTAAGTGACGATACCCAGGAAATAAAAAAACAAAACAAAAAAAAAAAAAAAAAAAAAAAAAAAAAAAAACGACATCACGACACATAGCCTTCCCGAGGCACCAACAGAAGGAATGAGAGGAAAAATATTAACAAAACAAATGCGACAAACTACAAAAATGAACTGCAACAGAGGAACAGCCTAAGAGCGGCCAATATTAACATACTTGGAGTTCTTAAACAAATTTAATCGTAAACTGTAGATGCATATCCAAAAATTTAAACAATACAAACAGGCTGCAAACACCGAACGCAAAGTGGGCAATCGTAACAAAAATGCCTGTGTAATTGCGAAAACTATATGTGAAGATACCCAGTAAATGCCCCAACCACGAAGCACAGCCTTTCTGGGGCACCAAAATAAGGAAACAGAATAACAAATAATGAAAACAGCTGATATCACAAATGCCTCTACAAACAAACACAAAATATGTAGAACTGCAACAGAGGGACCGCCTTTGAACGGTCAGCAGGAAAACAAATACTACTTGGCTTCAACAAGTTTTAGTCACAAGAAAAGTCACCCCTATAATTCTGATGCAGTTCCAACTTACAATTGTATGTTCGGCCCATTTAGAGGTCCTCTACCTCATCTGTGAAATATCTCAGTTAACTGACCATTCAAAATAGCTAATAAGGTAATTGTCAAGGTTTTTAGTTAGACAAACAAATCAACACGTGCTTTTTGCAGGTAAGCACAGGTATATCAATACAAAGTTTTTCTAAGGAAATTCACATGGACGTGGTTATAACTGCCTGACGGAGGAATCAATTAAAGAGGAAAGACTAGTAACCTCGGATGATATGCAAAATATTAATTGCTTATAATTGTCTGGAATACAATATCTCCTTACTGATGTAGCAACTTTCGTTTGAACCATATGACATCAACGACGCACAAACAAAGCAGAATTGCAAAAGAGGAATCGCATTGGAACGGTCAGTATGATATTTCTAGAGGGGATAACGGTTACTTTGCACGAAATCCGAATCATATATATAATCTTGAAAATAAGAGAAGAAATCATTTTTAAAGTAAAATGTCGCGTTATGCGACTTTATACGGTTAGCTAACAGATTTGAGTGGATGCCATCAGTAACAGTTTAATTCGGAGCTTCTCGTATAGACATCACATGTTACTTTCTTATCAGTCAGTCTACATATTCGTTTGCAAAAGAGCAAGTTTTGCCAAGAAATTAGTTCGAAAGTAAAATAATTATGAACATTGAATTTCGTTTTTCTGACGTATGAAGACGGCGAATCGCAAACAGTTTGAGCCCAATTTGATTCACACTACTCAGCGTGAGACTCTCTCTCTCTTTCTCTCTCTCTCTCTCTCTCTCTCTCTCTCTCTCTCTCTGTTCTGTGTGTGCGTGTTATTTCACTAACAGCATCAGTGCAACATTGGGTATAAATAAAAGGCCTCCTCATTGGCATGTTTAATATCATTTGATGTTAGATTTAAGCTTTCTCAATTCTGGCAACTATCGAATGTATTAGCTAGTCGCTTGCTTACTTATGTCCCATGTCTATTGCGGATATGATTGGTGTTTCGTATATCATAGAAGATAAAGTTTCTAATGTCTACGTCTTTTTAGTGTGTGTGTGTGTGTGTGTGTGTACATAAATACCCATCTAGTGGCAAGCTTGACAACTTTTACTTTTTTTTTTGGTGTCATAAATTATAATATTGTACCCCTGCGCTGAACTAACTACAGCCGGGCGGTCGTGTTCACTGAGAGAATACAAGCGTGCATTATTTACGCCGGGCTGAAGTCCGGCGTGTCTATTTGAGGTTGTTTTTGTAAAATGTGTCTGCATTTGGAGAACATCGGTTTTCTTCCAGTTTTATGGGGTTCTTAGTTGGGTTATATGTATCTATTCATCCCCACTTTTTTTATTATTATTCAAAGTCACACTTTTGCAGCAGAGAACTGTGCTATTGGTAACATAGTGAAAAAAAAAAAAAAAAAAAATGGGCAGTACTGTGTAGAATGAATGTAGCTATGAAGGTTTTGCTCATTTAAAAGAGAAATGAGCAGTTTTCCCGTAGGAGCCCCAATGCGACCATTCGACCTGATATGAGCTTGTTGCTGTCAATATTCGTACACGTTTGGATTGTTTCATTTCGTTTTTTTTGTCGTACTACGAAGACGAAACAAAACATATTTTTCTTTGTTTAGGATTTGAAATATGCATTCTCAAATCGAACGGATTATAAGCTGGTTTAATAATATAATTTAATTTGATATTCAAGCATAGAAAGATTTGGGCCGAAAGAAAACGTTATGAGTGGAGAAAAGAACGAAACACTGCTACATAGATGATTTCAGATATAGTATGTTCGGCCTAGGCTATGGATGGCGACATGTAATTATGTATGCGGGCTAGAAAACAGACGATCATAGTTGATTTGTTTACATAGCTCTGATAACGTCTATAATGTTTTTATCGTTGAGTATTGCGATAATTTATATAATTACAACCTTTCATAAATTATAATATTTTTTCACTATACTACGATCTATAGGGAGCTATGTAATGCATGACAGATTAGTTTTCCGGCGTATTGATGCTGTGCATCAATGTTTTCTTGTAACTGTTTAATGCAGTTTCGTATTGAAATATGTCATTTAAAGTACATTATTCTATTTTGTCTTGTTTTGTTGTTTCTCTCAATATGGTAATATCTATTTCTTTGGTTACGTTTAGAGGACCGCAACTTTCCAAACACATCTCATTTGCACTATCAGCATTGTATCCAAATGTAGCAGAGTTACAGTAAAAAATGTACCCGTGCTTAACAATGTCAAATAGTTTTGTTTAACCTATTACCAAGCCTACATTGTCAGTACCAAGATATAATTGAAGTTACGCAGGTAAGGCCACAATTGTGAAACGCGGCCTTCTTGAGACACAGAAGAAGTGGCGAGGAACACACAATGACAAGACAAAGCTGCACCCCAGCAGACACACGCCGATGAAACAACGTCGATTCAACGTTGATTCAACGTATTGACGTTGAATCAACTTTGAATCGACCTTATTTCAATGTTGTGTTCTTGCTGGGACTGTTCCATATGCAATGATCGACAACAAAAACTAAGTACTGCAACAAAGTTACTGCCTTCGAATGGTCAGCAAAACTACTATGGGGTTGAGGTTTAATACCATTGAAAACACAGCCTCATCGGATGCAACTCCAAATTGCAAATATGCGTTCAGCCTTCGTATAGATGTTCAGACGTAACCCATCTTGACCCATACTGTCGACCAAAAAGAAAAAAAATAGATTCTAATGTAATGGCTCTTGAGAGAAATGAATATACAACCCAAACTAAAAATAGCTTAATCGTCGATGTTGTCTGGGCCATACTTATTAGTTTTGACCAGTTAGGCTTCAACAATGACTACATATAAGTAAAGATACGCAGAAAACGCCACAATCACGAAGTACAGCTCTTCAAAGGCACCAAAGGAAGGAGAGATAAGGAACAAATAAGGACAACATAAAGGCCACACATAAAACAACAGAGGCATAAAAAATGCAACAGAGGAAATGCCTTGGAACGGCCAGTAGGAAAACTATTGGTGGGGAACATAAACCAGTTTTACTCGCGGAATGACCCTCATATCAATTATTAAAATTCCAGAATAGGCTCACCGATCACAGAGGACCAGAACATAAAGTACACTGCAATAAAGTACAAGCCGCCACGGCACTAAAAGCAGCTTTACTGATGCAAAAACATGTCTACAAGGCAAATTCTCAAGAAAACCGTTTAATAAAGTTTCATTGAAAAAAGTACATATTATATTTATATTTATACTTTGTCTTGGTAAACTACGCTTAAAGCTATGTTGTTGTTTTTATATGTACAATATCAAGTGTTACTTATTTTCTATATCCGATTGTGTATCATTTGACTATCAATCTGTTAAGTTAAAAGGCTCGTAAATTCTTGTCGTACGCGCGGATATCAAACGATTATAAGCCCATATTATTTTTTTACGAAAATACAATTTCAAGTAAATTTGTCGACTATTATATTAAGTTTAAGACATGTTTGGTTTATTCAGTATTCATTCTTAAGAAAACAAAACAGCTGCGTTGCACATTGTTTGTAGCGTTATTAGTATTCTTGCAAAGAACCATACATAATTGTTAACGGCTAGCTACTGGAACCACCGATCATCTATTTAACCCTTTCACCCCTGAGAATATAAAGCAGGGCCCAGTTGTTCAAAGCGTCGTTAGCTTAACGAGCTCGTTAAGGGTCATTTCGTTAACTGTTTTAGCGGATTCAATACACAATATTCTGATATTTTTGCTGAAAAAAATGTGAGTAGCTTTTGCACTGCAAAAGCTACTCACATTTTTTCAGCAAAAAAATTCACCATATTTGCATATCACTCGATGTAAATTTTAACGAATCGTTAACTAACAGATTATTCTATGTTTGATTTTGGACATATAAAACATTGCAGATGGGAGTGTCATGCAAAAAATTAAAAAATTAAAAAAAAAAAACAAATAAATAAAAAAAAAAAAAAAAAAAAAAAAAAAAAAAAAGAATGACAACAGTAAACCTCATTACGCAAACACGCCAATTCAAATATATAGAGATTTTCACCTTCAAAGACTGAAAATTGTCAGATAAAAAACTCTGACATTTTTCACGTTTTTGCTCAAAACATAGATTGTGGGTACTGTTTAGAACCTCCTTGCCGAGGCGCTTCTAACGAGTATCTACAATCTATGTTTTTGAGCAAAAATAAGAAAAAATAATGTATACCCCAGTAAACCCCAGTTATACTATATAAAAGTGGGGTTAAAGGGTGAAAATGCATTTACTTTTCATAAATGTTTTTTTTTTTTTTCTTCGTAATATCTGCTTTACTGTATCAATTACCCATTATAGCTTGAAACAAAATTTAACTTGCATGAGCCAGTAGAACCTGAGTTGTTTTGTGACCTACGGTACAAACTTTGAAGCGTTTTGATAAGGTTGGAAAAGAGTAATCGTTTGGAAGCAAAATGCAATTCTAAATACTATTTGTCGATATTAATTGATAGGATTGATGTAGATGTTACGCGACAAAGCATATGTCTAGTGGTAAGTCCAGACGAAGTAAACAAGTTTTCTACTCCCCCACTTAAATGCGCGATGGTCGGTCGGGCCGCCTGATCATTTACACGTACGGCTTGTGCCTGAACTTACTCGTCTGTGCTCAGGCTCACGGTAGTTTACCAGTGAATTGTTTTTATCACCAGTCGGACGCGCATCTGACTGAGCCATCGACTGTAAAAAAGGTAAGAGAAAAGTCCAGGGAGTGCCACAATCACAAACCGCAGCCCTTCCCAGACCCTGTAAAACTCTCCCTAGTATTGTTTGCAAAATAAGGCCTTCTCTTAAAAGAAGGGAGGAACGCTACGTCTAAACTGTTTAGCGCTTTCCAATCCTGTGTCTTAATTTCTTTTAGAGGTGATTTACGTCACCACTTCTGCCCTATAACTCGTCAGTCTACAGATAGTAATGAAAAATGTAATGAAGACCAGCTGTCAGCAAACAGCTCATAAGCTAATTAACTACATAACATATAGATATTTTGACAGAAAAGAACATTAAAAAATAGCAGACTTAGATGTATGACTTGTAGAAAGATCACATTTACGTACAAACGTCATCCAACGGCAGCATATCAGGCTTTATTGACGTCAAGTGACAACCAAAAGAAAAACATTTTATCGGAAACAAAACGAACCCATAGAAATGTAAACAAAGCTATAGCCTCGAAAAGCCAACCAGAAAAAAAAAATAGTACAGCTGACTCTCGTTGATAACTCTGGTTCCTGCCTAAACATGAAAATCTAACAACATGTAAAACAATATTGTGGAAAAGAGGAGAAATTACTCCTAAGGAGCAATTTCTCCAATTTTCCACAATATTTTCAATATATATCTCTAACTTCAAGAGTCCAATTACACATATATTTGTTGTATGTGGTTGTTTGAATTATTTTTTCCTCAATTCTGCAAATCTGATATGTCGAGGTACGGATCTCTCGACGTATTTCATAGAGTCCCTGGGATTTCGAGATAAACGAGAGTCGACTGTATATAAGATGTACAAGAAGAGCCACAATTGCAGATCTTTTCCTATCAATGACACGAAGAAAAAGAGCAAACAAACCACGACAGACAGCAGACACGCCGCAAATGCAACACAAGATTGTATCCCTTGTAGATACAAGCGTATCTATTTTCCTGAAGACTAGAGTTTCTTGGCATACATAACAACATAAGCATAAAATCAAAAGGAAAAATACATTTCCGTAGCAACAAGATCATACACTGAGAGCGGGATATACAGTTATGGAGAGATACAAGTTCTACAGAAAGCAGTAATACGCCAAGGACAAAAATAAGGAAATCATCATCTAATTCAGAAACAAAATTAAAAGATGAGAAAACTACAATAGTGTCTGGACTGAGATGGGACGCGACCAAACCCACGCTGACTGCCATGAAATCGCCTGGCAGTATAAGATTATGGACACATCTGGAAAGTCACTTCACATCAAACCCTTCACACACATATACGTACGCCCGCGTTCAGGTACAAGTACATAGAGTGGCTTTTTATTGTGCGATTTCACTGTCACGAAGGTCGCTATAAAATAAATCAACCTAAGCAAACCCAAATACAAATATAGAGGTACACAGAAAACGTCGCAGTAAACGGAACGCAGCACGTCCAAAGCATAAGATAATATTAAATTGATTGGTGACATGAAATAAAACAACGCTTTGTTTAAAGTAGGACGAACAAAAGAAGTTAGAATTGTAGTGTGGTACAAAAGGCTCTTTCTGTTTTTAGTTTCATCGGCTAAACTTAAAATTAAAATTTTAAGACGCTGTTGTCGGCTATAAGAGACCATCCGTGCCGAGCATACAATTGCTCACAAAGCACAGTATCCACAAACATCAGGTAAAAGACGCACTTCAGGTAAAATATGACACGCGGTCGAGCACATATCATCTACTATAATGCGCTAATTGCAGTTAAGACATAGCTACAGATAAGAGGGCATATTCACATGTTTTCTTAGTTAGTCAGACAGAACAAACAACAACAACATATGCTGTGGGTATTCGTTAGCAGCTCATCGTCCAGGCGCTTCAACTGAGTACCTTCATCTTCTGTTTGTCTGGAGAAATAAGACCAGGTCTACCCTTTGACTGAAAATTGCGCCGTACCGGAAAATATTGGCTCATATATGAAATAGTAAATGCATTACGAAAACATGCCTATTCAAATCTACTGAAAATTTTACCACAAAAAACAATGAAAATTTTCAGACATAAAATTCTGATTTTTTTATATTCCTGTTCGAAAACACAGATTGTGGGTACTCATAATAACCGCCTCGACGAGGCGGTTCTAACGCGTACACATAATCTATGCTTTGAACAGAAATAAGAAAAAAATGTATACCGCTGTAAACCCCAGTTTTACTACATACAAATGGGGTTTAAGGTGGTCAAAATTATATAGACATGTTTTTGTGATGGTCTACAACGGCAACACACACACATACACACACAAGAAACAACAAAACAACACACACAAAAAGAAAAAAAAACGAAAAAACAAAAAAAAAAAAAAAACACGAAAAAACAAACAAAAAAAAAAAAAACAAACGCTACAGATCCTAGCTAATTGAAAGCGAGCTATAATACGCTAAGAACAACGTCTTTAATGAGAAATTCAGTTAAGGAGTTCGTGACTACTTTAAATATCATCACGGAAAAGGCGTTAATCATGTTCACACATAACCAAAGTTTTAACACCGGACTCAGCCCCACCTGATACCAAAAGTGATATCAACCTAGTGGCTGTAAAAATATCAGCCATGACGCGAGAAAACATAGACTATGACAAGTGCGCCAAACGGAGATCAAATAGGCCGCCTATCCGAGCACTCAGATTAGCGTCTACGTTGTCTGCATGAAGAAACATTCACACATTTGGTTATCAAAAATGCGCCTATTGACAATTCCGATCAGACTGGGCGAATGCGCAGGCTGATCTGAATAATCGCCGGGCGCACATGTCCGAAGGTACGTTTCATACGTTGCGGCTCATGCACATAACCTCTCGATCCGCTATTCATCACGAAAACATGCCTATATAATTTTGACCCCCTTTAACCCCACTTTTATATAGTAAAATTAGGGTTTTGAGGGGTATACATTATTTTTCTTATTTCTGCTCAAAAACATAGATTGTGGGTACTCGTTAGAACCGCCTCGTCGAGGCGATTCTAACGAGTACCCACAATCTATGTTTTTGAGCAGAAATATGAAAAATATCACAGTTTTTTCATCTGAAAATTTTCAGTTTTTGGAGGTGAAATTTTCTATATATTTGAATAGGCGTGTTTTCGTAATGTAAAGAGCTGTGAATGATGGGATATTCGCTTTTTCAAAACGAAGAGAAGCGACTATGCATAATGTTCGATTAGTGCTCTCTAGGAGTTGTGTATCCTTATACAGTCAGTGCTTTACGAGAAAATAAAACAAAATAATGAATTTTCTCGCTACGTAGGTTTAGGGGCACATTATGAGACCGGATAACGTCAAACATTTTATATTGGGCATGGTCTATATAAATTCGACATCTATTTCTTTAGCATTTTCACGGGTCCACGTTTTAAATCAGTCCTTAAATTAAGGTCCAACTGGAACAATGTTCGTTAGTATGAGAAAAAAACACACACACACACACACACACACACACACACACACACACACACACAAAACTTTACGGTAAGCCGTTGGCGATAAATAAGTTATTTCCCTTAGATTCACTTCGCACTTCTCCGATTTTCGTGATTTAGTGTGTACTTTGTTTCCAAAGGCAATCCTTTCTGACTTTTAATTAACTTTTATCGGATTCTCTTACCTGTCCGAAACATATCATTCAGTGACGGTCAGTTATAAAATGTACCGAATATAGAATGTTATTGCATAAGCCCATTAATCCTATTATCGCGTTCTAAGAATCAGTTGTTCTCAAATGATCATTGATATAGATCCTTACCATCATTTATCTTTTAAGATCAACTGATGTTCTAGGTCGTAAAGTTTTTGAGTGAGATATGTCTGCATCTTTCAGCCAACAGATTGTTTAGGAGCGAATCTGTGTATTTATGGGTCAATTAACCGTGTCCTCCATGTGATAAAAAAGCTAAGAGAAAAGTCCAGAAAGTGCCACAATCACAAAACGCAGCCCTTCCCAGACACCAAGAAGAAGAGGAAACAGACAGAATCAAATAAGCGCAAATCGAACAAACGTACGAAAAGCACTAAGATTGGCTCTCTCTTCCCCAAGCAAGGTAATCGCAATGCTAAAAGAACTGAAAACACAAAAACAAAATAACATAAGGTAAGACATAAAAAATCGCCTCGTAGAATAAACCACGAAACAACAAAGTCACTCTGGGCAAGGCAGATAAATTTCGGCTCTCTGACAAACCAGCGAAGGTCTACTTAAATTGATTTCATTAGAAACTGTTTGTACTGATTTTCTTAATTTCTTAATGCGTGTGATTTCAATCGTACATAATGATAACCAGTTGTAGCTTTTGATGTATTGTGAACAGTCATTTGATAGTCTGCCAATAAATCGAAATTAAATGTTTCTAAGTCATTTACTTTCTTCTTTCATTCGTACGTTTTTTTGTTCTTTCTTTCCATCCATCCGACTGTCTCTCAGTCAGTCAGTTATATTTTATAGTCACGTCATGATGCGATATAAGCAAGAATTGTAGAAGAATATAAGTTCATTGATTGATTGATTGATTGATTGATTCATTCATTCATTCAACCATCAAATAACGATACATACAACACACAAACACAAACAGTAAAACATATAAATGCAGTTATCCAGTAAAGGCCTCAATCACGAAGAAAAGGCTTCCCGAGGCACGGAAAGATGATCTGATGAGAAACAAATAATGATGAGGCACAAGTACACAATTGCAACCTACAAACAGTGAACCCTTGGTAACATGACAGCATTTGTTTCCAAGAGCGCTGCCATTAAAATGAACTGGCTGTTTTACAGAATACTTAATGAGCAGATGTAAAAAGGTCTTGTTTTGTTCTTATTTCCTCATAACACATATGTATTGGATATTTGTTAGAATCGTCTCACTGAGGACAAATATCTGAAACACATGTTGCTATAAAGTGTTAGATACAATGTTCTTGCATAATATGTGACTAATTGTTACCTCTAAACCGAAGGTTTTGTGACAGTCAAATTGTCCTTATAACAAAATCTATCGCTGTATCGAGAGTCGGTATAAAGACGGTTGTCTGTACAAACAAAGAAGAAATGCAAGAGAAAGAAAACAGCATTTCAACTGGCCGCAGAAACAAAAAGAAACTGTGGAGGGAGGTGGGGCGGGATGAGTGTGGGCTTAAAGTAGTTTTACACGATCGCAATCTCGCCATTAATTCTAATAAAGCTCAAAATTTCAAATACATGTATGTTTTCAGAACCTGGTAGGGTTGCCTACCTCATCAGTAAAACATTACAGTAATGCACAAATAACCTGCGAACTTCGAGGAACCAAAAATAAGTGCTCAATGGCAACCTGAAAAAAAGGTAAGAGAAAAGTCCAGGGAGTACCACAATCACAAACCGCAGCCCTTCCCAAATCCCAAGCGGAAGAGGAAACCGACAAATCTAAACAAGCTGAAACCAGAGCAAATAAAAAAAAAAAAAAAAAAAAAAAAAAAAAAAAAAAAAAGAAAAGAAGCTTAAGCTGTACCATGATGAGCCCGACTACAGACACCGATAATCAGGCGGTAATATTTTGAGAATGATAAAGAAGCCGTCATTCAATCTGAGCCCGAACGTTGTGTTTTAACCCTGTCACTCCTGGATTTCTCAAGAGGGCTCTTCCATCTTTGAATTTAGGCACACCACGACTGCAAATAGGTATGTCAATCAAAAGTCAAAACCAGAATTGCAAACATTGTAGATCCTGATGAGATGGCTCGTTACGGGCCTTCTCGTCTGGATTTACACTCCTTGCACAGGTATCTGTGATGGTATGCCGGGCTGAAAGGGCTAAAGCTGAAAGCAACGTGCTCATTTATAATAGGTTAAACACCGTGCATGCAGTTAGCCGCGTAACTTTCATGTCATAAACTATCCTTTAGTTGCGACTGTGAACCTTTGTAAATTGTTACAAAAATCAGTATTACCGGCATCTTACTGAATTTATTTACTACATCGCCATAAAATTCAGATTCCAATACACCTTCCTGATGAAGTGCTTTTGAGCCAATGGGTATATTTGGAAATCAATACAGAACGACGGCGATACAGCCTAGCTAACCATTATACATTTAGACAGTCTATGGACCTAATAACAATTCAGCAAGATGAAAACATAGTCGGACTATAAATATATTTGAGGTTGCAAAATGACCGAAACCATCAAAGAAAGCGTGGCCTTGGCAGAGATACAATCAAATTCATAACAATAAAATAATCTTAAGTATATTTGGTACGATGTTGACGCTCCAAACTCTATAATTTTATTACTGTTATACTTGGCAATTAAGTACACATTTTGTACTGCAACTGTTGACTCACAGTGCGACTGTTAAAAAAGAAAACAAAATCTCTTTTTGGAATAGGAATAAAGACAATGCTGACAAGCAATAGGTGAAAAGAGAAAGTCACTCGAAAAAACAAAAACAACAAATATATATATATATATATATATATATATACAGAGAGAGAGAGAGAGAGAGAGAGAGAGAGAGAGAGATAAATATATATCTAGAAAAGAAAAAAAAACCTAAAACAAATGAAGCAATAACAATAAATATATAAATAAATAAAATTAAAGGACATTAAGTTGAAAACTTTAGGTCCATCAGGGTTAGTTTAGGGATGTAAAAAAAACTATGTTTAGGGCACATCATTACATGGACTTGCTCATAAGTTCTGATCTGATCATAAGTTCTTGACACACTATGTCTACTATATAATGAGGCAAATTGAGGAGTTTGTCTGAACTCCAAATAGATAATGCATTTCTCAATATGCTTATGTTTAACTTAGAAGTAATTTATGTTTGTTCTTTTTAAAAACATTTAAATGGGCGGAGCCTAACTTTGCCAGAGGTTATATAGGAGAATACGTTTTTGTTTTCATATAACATGGTAAAGGAGAAAACAAAAAATGAAACAAAAATATTATTAAGAACATTAAGACTGATTCATGCAAGAATGTAAAATATTGCAAAAACTAACAACCAAATTCAAAGGACGGTTTAAAATCTGTAAATTTCTGAGAATCCCCCTAATACAATAAGATCCTTCCATAATCCAGCTTCAATTGTATATTATGGGGAAAATGGGCTACACTTTGCATGAACTGGTTAACGTAATTTTAAAATTATATTATATAAACTTTCTATGCATTGTTGTTAATAGAAAGGAAGGCAATGATCAGGAATCGATAAAATTACCTAACATCTTCTGTCCAAGAGAAACGATGAAGAACGGGCCAATGCTCTGAAAAAGGGTTGCAAAGTTCATTGCTGCTTATGAAGAGTCTCAATAAAACCGAGACTCCCATTTTCTTATCTGTAGTGTGTTCTTTGTTTCCAAACGCAATCTTTTTGACGTTTAGTTTAATAACAGGTTCGAAAATGATCGTGGCATACCACTCAATGTTCTGTCGAACAATCAGTACTTAACATTAAGGAAAGTGTTTACGAGCAACATAATATTTCGGTGTTGATGATTCATTTAAATAACGTTAAAACACATTCCTGTCTCTTTAGAAAAGTCGGATACCTACATACTAGTTTCGTCTTGTATATATGTACGTTAGAATCGCCCTTGTCTTTTCATTGTTTTAGATAAAAGCTTGTACATAGCTATATAAGATAAAAAAATAAAATAAAATAAACAAAAACGATCAGCGCAATTAACAAAAACAACGGCCAATATCGCATATCCGGGTGACCAATGTTATCCCTACCAGTGCATTTGCGCCCTATGTGTAGGGCTTACGCGGACTCAAAGTATATTAGTAATTTTGAGCTACATCAAAATTTACACAGACCCTACCTAGGCAGCTTCTCTGTTGCAGTATTTTAATTTGTTTGCATGTCAGTTATTGCAGCTGCCGTTTTTGTTTTGTCATTATTTGTTCTCATCGCTTCTTCTTCTCCCTAAGAAAGGCTGTGCTTCATGACTATGGCCTCTCCCATTACAAAAACACGCCTATACAAATGTATTGAAACTTTCACCACAAAAAAACTGAAATGTTTCAGATAAAAATTCCGAGGGCGAGGCGGTTCTAACGAGTATCCGCAATCTATGTTTTGAACAAAAGTAAGAAAACTAAAGTTTACCCCTGTAAACCCCTGCTTACTGTATAAAAGTGGGGTTTATAGGGATTAAAATTATATAGGTATATTTTCGTGATGTCGATATGTGCATTTATATTTTTCATTGTGTGTGAAGGCCGTCGCTGACAGTATAGTATATCCGATTAGGAAATTTTCCTCATGACAAAGCTGATTTTATTTATTTCATTGCGTATATCACCTTATGAACAGCGCCGATTATTAATTGAAACATTATTAGTATTGCGATATCATATATGATTTAAACATAGCTGCAGATTTATGGGGTATGCAGATAATATTTTCTTATTTTTCGAATTAAAAACATGTTGCGGGTACTCATAAGAAGCTTTGACATTTCTGAGAAGAATCCAAAATATGATATTTTAAGGAGGAATACGAACCATATCAAACATTAGTAAGCATTATTTAAGCTAAACATATGTTTATGGAGTACATGAGCTTTTGATAAGCAGTGCCAGGCACGCACCTGAGGATCAAACAACGAGAGTTTTGTATAGCAAATCGCACCTGATGGTTAATTGATTGACATTTGAAATGTTTTTCACATGATTCCAAATATAGCTTCATTGGACCCTTAAACGCACACTGTTTGCTATTTTATCCAGTGTTTATGATATTGACATTCGTCTTTATTGACGAATGTCTGTTATGAATTGACGTCGTGCTTCTACGATTCTTCTCATAAAATTAGGGAAGACATGTTTTTTTGACGAACGGAAATATAATAAAATAGCTAATCTTAAGTTAGTGCTTTTCGTACGTTTGTTCGATTTGCGCTTGTTTGGTTTTGTCTGTTTCCTCTTCGTGTCTAGGATGGGCTACGGCTTGTGATTGTGGCACTCCCTGAACTTTTTTCTTACCTTTTTTAGCCTGTGCACCTGTGGTTAAGTACACTATGCGGAGGAGGCATTCATGAATTTTAAAGTTTTAGACAACAACATCTTATAAAACCTTTTTTCATGCTCAATTTAACTGAGCATAAATCTAACTGAGCATGAAACTATCGCTGCTAATAAATGTACAAATGACAAATATTGTTGACATTCTCATATTTATTGGCAGAGAAAATGTCATGCTCAGCCAATTTGAGCAGGAAAACAGTTTTAACATGAAATTTTTGCTGCTAATAAATACGAAAATGCCAACAATTCTTGATATTTTCATATTTATTGGCAGTAAAAAAAATCATGCTCAGCTGATGAGAGCATAACGCAAGTTTTATAACCTCGGGGCCAAGTAACATTTATTTGACTATCCGAAATACTATCATCTCACTCCGCATTTTATAGAATTTAGTAGCGCAAATTATAATATTAACTCATTTACTTCGTATTGTGTACACTTGTCCCTACTATGTCAGCATATTCGAGGAGTGGTTTATTGAAGGATACATATACATACGAGACGTTCTGTTAAGCTGAACATTTATTTATCACATTGATACGATATCAGACCTTTGGCTTAATATGTTCAAAATTTTAATGCTATGACCGATTTTCAGAAAACATTGTGAAGGGAGACAAGCATGTTTTATTATGAGAAGCAAAGAGGCTAAACTGCACGGCTGTATTATGACATTATATTATTTTTTTTGTATATAACAAAAATGCCTTAGGATTAGAAACAGTATCGTAATCTGAGTACCGGGATAGACCATCATGAGCAAAGAGTGGAGATCCTCATCAGATTGCTTCTGCTCCTGAATGAGCATTCTGAACAGGAGATTCATAATATAATAAAATTCTATATTGAAACTGATGATACTGATCAAGACTTTAAAACATCTTACTGGTTGTCTGCAATGATTTTGCTATAGACAACCGGTTGTCAGTAGCAAAATCGCTACAGACAACCGGTTGTCAATAGCGAAATCGCTACTGACAACCGGTTGTCAGTAGCCTCAGCCAAAAAAAAGTAAAATGTCACATATATACAATATCTGATATACACTATAAGGAGAACGACAACAGAAAGTCAGCATGAAATTTCCTCTGCTAATTAAAATAAAATGGAACCTTTAGTTGGTATTTGCATATTTATTAGCAGAAAAAACTTTCCTGTTCAGCTATGTTTAGCAAGAAAGAATGTGCTAATTTTCGTAATTTGATTGTTATTAGCAGGACAAATTCCAAGCTCAGCTCATTTGAGCATGAAACTAGTTTTATAACCATGGGGCCAGAACAGACACACTCATAAAACAGATCCGAAGGCCGAAAGGCTGAGCAAACAAAAAATGACATTATAGAACAACACTCTGAAAACCAAAATGGAATGAACGTAACAAAGAAGAAATATAAAAGAATTACGGCCTTAAAAAATATCAGAAGCGCTGCACGCCCTGACTTCTAAATGGCATGTACTTTCAATTCGTTGAAAACAGAAAGCCGTCTTTTCTCAAGGAAACTAACTCAGTGACGGCCTCTTCGTAAAACTTTAACCAGTGGGTTGGGGCTTGACGATATGCCTTTGGCTTGGCCCGCATGGTTCAAGTATTGGTTTTCATTTACTCTGGCGTCCAGTAGACTAAGTCATGAGTACTCGTCTTTGTTTATCATTGTGATAAATTTGATTTTTATGTTTTCACATTGATGCATTGACTGAGTTGGGAGCCTTTATGCGAACCGAATTTTTATGTATTTCTGTATTAAGAGTAGCATCGGGGCTCAGGGTGAAGCTGTCTAGCTGTGAAAGTGCTTTAACACCGCTCCCCCCAGCCTCCGCCCCATCCCCCCCCCCCCCCCCAACACACACACACCTGCGGTTTACACTACTGACCGTTCTAAGGCGGTGGTCCCGGTGTTAATCCTACTCTTTGTTGCTTTGATATTTATTCCGCGAGGCGATTTGTTGTATGTCTTATCTTGTGCCATTTTGTTCTTGTGTTTTTCAGTCCTTTTAGCATTGCGATTATCTCGCTTGGGAAAGAGAGAGCTGCGGTTTATGATTGTGACACTCCCTGGAATTTTCACTTACCTTTTTTTTCATTCTACTAGGCGATTTATTTTATAGCTGACCTTGTGTCATTTTTTGTGTTTTTCAGTCCTTTTAGCATTGCGATTACCTCGCTTGGGGAAAAGAGAGCTAATCTCTGTGCTTTTCGTCCGTTTGTTCGATTTGTGCCTGTTTGGATTTGTCGGTTTCCTCTTCCTCTTGGTGTCTGGAAAGGGCTGCGATTTACGATTGTGTCACTACCTTGACTTTTCTCTTATTTTCTTTTGACATCCTATTACCCTCCTGTCTACATGAATCAGCAACAGATAAAAATATTTCCCAGTCATTTCATTAAGTATGAAAGTAGACTAGTTCCATTAAGAAAAACTATAAACTATAACTAAAATTAACGACTATCGGGTGGCGGCGGATTTAGCTGATACGTAATAATGCATTTTACATAGACATTTTCCATTAATACTAGATAATCGTAAAGCTAGATCCACATCGCAAAGTTGTTTATTCAAGCGAAGAAACTGACCATTTTCACTGTTATGAATAGTTGTATTTCTTAGTGGACAAAATATTGGTTTATAATAAAACTGACTAGCAAACAATACAACAACTTTTCTGGCGCAATGGTAACTATGGCTACTTCGTATGCATGGGGTCTGAAGTTCGAATCCCACCATAAGTGATAACTTTTCTTTCGTTGTTTATCTTTTGTTTTCGTTTTCAATAGATCCTGTTCTTATTGACATCATTTCTATCTATCATTGTGGACTTGTTTACTTTTTTTGAAATTTTAGGACACAGTTTATTTTGACGACAAGTAATGAGGCTATGCGGAGGCGCAACTTATTTTCTTTTATTGCAGTGGTGCTGCATGGCATTGGAAATGTCACATTGTTTCTGTTGGGTCACCAGTATTTGATCGTCATAGTTGAAGCCAAATTACCGATGAGTATCCCATAACAACCTGGACGGTCTAGATATGTCTGTTTCAACACACAGCCTGATGAGTTTTCGCTGTTCTTTGAGCGAAGCGCACGGCCAATCTTGTTGGCCAGAAAAAACATGCATATTTATACCCAATGGCTGAAGAGTTCAATGAAAAGGATGACAGGCGGGTTGTATACTTTGAAAAAATTCTTTTGTAACGGCAATGTTTGCTTTGCGGTTTGTTCAGGACTTTTCCAGTTTGCGTCTTACCTCTTCGACTGCACTGCTCGTGATAAAACGAACTTCATAGTCCGTCCGTCCATCTCTCTCTCTCTCTCTCTCTCTTTCTTAAGCACCTTAGTTTGCTCATGTAATTTAAATGCTGCTTAATGACGCAGAAAATTATTCATGTAAGCCTTGATTACCACATAAGCTCTTGCTTACCTTACAGACCAGCACCATAAGCGTCAGAAAAGTTAAAACTGAAATTTATTTTCAAGAAAAACACAGATGTCTCCTCGAGGTTTGTGTCACTGAATGTGTCTTATTTACTTTACTTATTTACTTACCCGGAGAAAAACCACCTGACCATCCGTAAGCAGAACTTGGCTTTCCCACATATGACCCGAGCTGGGCTCGAACCACAGCGGTGAGAAACCTAATGGATAAAGAGTCAACTCTCTTATCCACTAGGCTACGGGGGCCCACATTGAAAGAAAGAAAACGTGTATTAATGGTTATGGAAAGGTGATCTAAACGTTTTACGGAGACATTAAACCTTTTGTGAAGCGAAAGTGTTGGGTATGCTTCAGGCAACCCCTGTGGAACCAAAGAATCTTGTCACTAATGTGGTTTTTATAAGAATCAGGAATATATATGGTTTACGGGTGGTTGTCTGAAAAAGTATCAAGATTAAAAGCATTTTATGAAGAGAAGGTGTGGGACATGCCCCCGAAGTATCCCTGGGAATCCGAGATCCATGTTCTTCTCGTGCGGGGCATAGCCTTTATTAGCCAATGCATCTTATCGTAAACAACGAGAATGTATATGGTTTATTGATGGTATTCTGAACCATTTGTAAGTTATAGTTCACATCTAGGCTTTTCCCAAACGAAAGCCCATGTGAAAAATTTAAAATAATTAAGCCTGTTTCACATCATGCGTACGATTTTTTGCCGTACGATTTCCTGATATGTATTTAATATCGCAAGGCAGCCTCACAATGCCCGTACGGCTGTTTCAGTTATAGTACGATGTTAGCAGCTTCAACGTCCGAAATTGCAAACAATTTCTGCGACAGTCGCAAGATGGCCGTAGGACTGTCGTGCAAATTTATAAAACTGTCGCAAGGCTGTCGTAAGAATTCTTGCAGTCATCCGTACATAAAGAAAAAAATGTAAGGCTGTCGCACGAATGCCTTACCATGTTCGTGCGTTCATCGTGCGAAAACGGCCAGTATCCAAAACCTTTGAAAATCGTGCGAAATCATATGTCAACCCTGCGTTTGTCTTGAGGCTATCTTACGGCAGCCGTACAGCGTGCAAAAATCGCCAAAAATTGTAGAAATAATGTGTATGTTGAAATTTGACGTACGACGCTGCGACAACCGTCCGACGCTGCAAATTCGTAAGACTGTTTTGCGGCTTATCGCACGAACTTCTGCGATTTTTGCCAAAAGGATAACCGTAGCTAGCCGTATTAAATACTATCAGACGATGTGCAGAACTCTGGTTTGCCTACTGTTGGAGTTAGGGTCCTATGAGCTTAGTAAAGCCTGTATAATTTTGTATATACTATAGGAATGCCTTTTTATAGAAGATATATTACGTATGTTCACTTGCAGGAAGTACAAGATATTATACATGCGCATATGCACGAACAGACGGATGGAGAGGGGTAAACCTTGATGCATTAGCTTTTTCTTCGTGTTGGATTGTTATACCATAAGTTCACTTTTCCAAGGTCATTTTTACAGAAATGTTATCGTCCAGAATGAACTGTAATTTAGTGTTTTAAATATGGTCAATATTTGGTAATTCTGGGAAACGAAACATTACATCATGTGTGAATACAGTGTTAACATGTTGGGAAAAATGAAAAATCTTGATTGTTGAAAACACTTACAATTTTTTGTATTGCCTTCCGGTGAACTCACACCATGCAGGCAAGTTTTCGCTTAAAACCGAGATGTTAGGGCTTAGCGTTACAGAATTAAGGTTGATGTCCGAGTAAATGTAATCTTTGTTTGTCATTTCCTCAAATAACTCTTTAAATTATACCATTCAGAGAGAGAGAGAGAGAGAGAGAGAGAGAGAGAGAGAGAGAGAGAGAGAGAGAGTCTGGACTAAACAAGCATGGAACAGGGATAAAAACAAGAGATGGATTTTTTTTTATTTTTCTTTGCAGTATATTAATAGCCATTTTGTTAAACAATTTCTTGCCTTAGAAGAAAAATGCTTATCTGTCGGACACTTTTCACGGCGCATACTAATTACGGAAACGTATCCATGCATTCCCGGTAATCTTTGCAAATACGTATTAAATAACTGCTTTCTGACTGTATTTTTATTTCTCGTATATAATTATAAGATTTAATGGCATTATTGTTTAATGGAATCGCTCCTTATATCAATCTACATAGCCATAGTTAAGACCATTGAAGCTCACTCACATGCTTATTGTTATATAAATACAGGATTGGTGAGGTACAATTTGCACGATGTTTCCCTGATGTGTTCCATACGGGGCCAATTTTATGACCAATATAAAAGTTTCCGCCATCTTTCTGTCTACTGTCAGTGTCCCAAATTTATGTGTGTCCGTCCTTCAGAGTCCGTCTCACCGTCCGCGAAACTCGCGTCGTAAGAAAAGTGCCCGTGGGTACAGCTCGTGGCATAAGAAAATCTACCGTGCGTTCCGATAGTGTGTATATCTACTCTGCCCGAGGAATGGCGACTGCTGTTTGGTTAGTTTTGTTTCACACGTCTAAAAGCGATGGCCGAATATTAATGCTTTGAACAAGTTTAACTTTCGAAATCTTCTATCGAGCGCAGAGTTTGGCTTCTCTCCCATCATATTCGAATCCGGAAAATACCCGAAATCCAATGATGTAGTTTCAATAGCAGACGGTAAAGACTCCCGATAAAACAAATGTTTGCTGATGAACTGGTGGATATTACTCATCGTACCACTGAAAATATCTGTACATGCTATTTTTTTAAAGTTAGCAATGAATGCAAAAGTTTGCAAATTCAATTTTCACTTCAGTCGCTTATCATGATCGGATGATAACAATATTTGGCCCTCTAAATCATTTTTCTATTGAAGCTGCAGGGCTGGACCCAGAAGGTCTGAAGACGGGGGGGGGGGGGGGGGGTGGGGGGGAGCATTGACTGCCGAAGACATGTATCGAGCGGTGTAAGCCGCGAGAGGGGGTGTATGAGAGGGGGTTTCCCCGCATAAGGGGGGTCTGGGGGGCCTCCCCCGTGAAATTTTTAAAATTGGATTGCCTGAGAATGCATTTCAATGCTATTTTCAAGTCATTTTCATTAATCTTGCAGGCTGTTTTTCTTTTCTGTCAATTTTAGGAGGTCGCGGGTTCGAAAGATGCTGGGGCAACATTCTTTTGTGGGGTCATTCTCTCCCTTCCACTGATTCAAGAAGGGCCTTTGTCAGTTTCTGGCGAAAGAATGTGCACTATACTGGTTAACCACTTATGTATAAGCCTACCCAGGAAGTGCGGTTATGTAAATTGACCGGCTCAAAAATAACCTAAATAGTGTTGACTGGGCCGTAAAACTAAAAAAAAAAACAAAAAAACCTTCAGCCTTATACAGGTAATTTCTAAGCTGCAAAATAATTCTGGTTAGTTTCATAATTATCCATGATAGACATGCAGAATCCTGGATAACCTGCCTGTCCCTTCAGCCACCACACCCATACAAATATATATGGATTATGTGGGGTAGGGGTAAAGTTGGGGTGCAATTCCCATGCCTCCCCCCTCCCCCACAACCAACCCACCGAATGTCAAAAAAAAAAAAAAAAAAAAAAAAAAAAAAAAAAAAAAAAAATCATTCATTATTCTGCAAAGGCGCAGATCAGCCTGTTGCATCTGCATAGTCTGATCAGCGCCTTTATTTCCTCTTCACTGCTTAGATGGTATAACGTATCAAGTTTTTCAAGACTCTAGGTTTTCTCTGCAGCTCCGCAGTCTGATCTATTTCACACCTGGTTATATCTCCAAAGACAGGGTTTCTCATGATGAGGCTAAATAAATAAATTAGCACTTAGCTCTATGGGTAACTTTTTTAGCAGACAACATTTTGAAATATTTTTCTTATATTAATCAGAAAACAGGTTTTTAATTGAGACAATTTGCATGAAATGTCAAATCCTGTTTAAAGGGCAAAATAAGACAAATGTCACCAATTTGTCGACTGCTGAATTAGCAGAGAGAGTGGTTAGGATTAAAATCTCTTTGAAAACAAATTAATAGAATACTTAGAACAGCAAAATGAAACCGTTTCTACTCAAACATGTACATATCTAGATAAAAAGAAGATGTAACTGACCATATGCTACCTATCAGCAGGGCAATATTAACAAGTTATTGATAATTCACAGCATGCCATTTACTATTGAATGGCTCTTTCATTATCATTTATGAACTCCCCGTTTCTGGAAATCACATATATCTGGGTAGCTTATGCATAAGAGTGTAATATCGAAAAAATACAGGGGACAAGGTATGACTAGCGGTCGCTTCGGGGGGTGGGGGGATGTGCCCCTTTTGCCCACCCCTGGATCCGGGCCTGAGCTGAGATTTAAAGACAGGATTTTCAAATCGGTGGTCTGGTTCCAAGGTCGATTTGAACTGGTAACCAGCTCAGGAAAAGTAGGCGGGGCTTAGCTTAGGTAGGCTTGCTATCTATAAGGGTCATAAAACTGAAAAGGATTTATTATGTCTATTGAAACTAATCAGAAATTGTGTCTATTCACAAAGTAAGTATTAAATTGATAAGACTTTAACGTGGTACGATGCAGTACATGTATTAGTCTGTACTTGTAAGATCAAGTACGGCAGCTGTCGGTGGCTGACAGAAAACGTGCACTTAGTACTGGTGAACGGCTAGGAAGCTTTCCCTGAAAGGTGTGGTTAGGGTCGCGTAAAACCTCAAGCAAAACAAAAACAATGAATACTTGTAAGAACCGCTTCGGTAGCCTCGGTGAGTTTTGAGCAGATATAAAAAAAACAATATAGCAAATCTTCAACCGATTTTTTTTATTTTAACAGCCATAAAATTCATGTTTCAGTAATGGAAAAGTAGAAAAGAAAAAAAAATGTGTATCGTGGGGGATTCGAACCAGCTACCTATGACGCTGAAGTTCAGCGTGCTAACCATTATACCACAGAGACTATAATTTCTGTAATGTTTATAAAAGGTTATACCCATTTGTTTGAATTATTGGTAGTTGTACATAATTCTAAACAGTGATTTATAGTTTATAGTTTAAGTCGATAGTTTATAGTTTGGTGCTTAATGGTACTAGTCCAGTAGGAGGCTAAAATCTTTAAGTAGCCGACAGAGACTACATGGATTTACAAAGGCTCCATTTGAAAAAGGTTTAATCCTTAAAGCACCAAGCAAAAGTTTTAGCAGGCGACATTCTATTTTGTGCCAGAGAAAATAAATGTTGCAGATGATTCACATAAATTTCAAGACTTAATTGCTTCGACAAAAGATAAAATAAAAACTATTTTTTGTATGCTACAGTTTTTATTGACGCTTTATCGCTTTAACTGTTAAACTCTTTTGGGTAACTAGCAAAGAAAAAGGGTATGGTCTGATCTTGGTCTGCTCTCGAGCACAAGAGTTTGTTTTTTGATATTTAAGTTACGTTGGTATTTACAGTACTTCTTCAAATCATAAGTCAACTTTGTTATTCACATTTACCAATTACCATAATGTCATAAAACTGTCATTAAACTACATTGGGTAACATATGAATGTAGTGATCGCATTCAGAACCATGGATGTATAAACAGGGCTTAAGGGTCATTATGATACATTATCTGACGCTAGAAACCTTCAATGGTGTGTCTTCTGTTGGTATTACTACATGTACTTAATTGCACAGTGTTATGTCCCTCCCCCTCCACACCGAAGGGGAGGCGCATATTGTTTTGCTGCAGATTCCATAGGCGTTAGTGATACACATGACTGTTCGATTTCTCGTGAACCATTGGCTGACACTGATTCTTACCAAATTTACATTGATATACAGCATATATATCACTGTGACAGGTTAAACAAATGGTAAGATTTGGTTACCCTGACCTAATTTTCAAGGTATCAGCGAGACTGTTGAAATTAGGCGAAAAAAAGCATTTGTAATTGTAATTTCACTGAACGTTGGTTGATAACCTTTCCACGTCCTCAACGTATTAAAACGGTTGAAAAAAGGGGGTGATAAATAGCACGCATCTTTTACAGCTAAATAGCGGTAACGTGATAATTCGGTTGAAAAAAGGGGTGATAAATAGTTCTGTCGTAGAACGGCCAGGAATTTTTAAATAAGATGCCAATTTTAGAAAATATTTTCAATCAAATGACGAACAAATATATAATTTTTAAGTAAAATTTTTATTTATTATAGCCGAGACTATAATTATGCATCGTCACACTTGTCATATCATAATTACGTAATTAATGAGTAAAAGCTAAAAGTAGCGAAATGTCACATTTCAAAAAAATTTAAAAAGTGTTACGTCATTAAAAAATATTTATTAAGAGATGGGCAAACGACTAAGAAGAACGTAACCTTGGATTTGATAGTAAGAAGACTGAACTTTATATTTTCAAGAAAAAAACGGTATATTGAATCATCATTATTATACAATTACGTAACATTACATCTTGATTAGAATTCCGTTTTGATATGCTCTGGCCGTTGCGTTCACATTAATTTTCGTTTTGAGTACGTTATGGTGTTGACTGTCCTCAAACTTTTAGCGTATTAATACGTATAAAATAGATTTCTGAACCTTTTGAAAACGTTATGGTCGATCGTATCCATATCGCTGAAATTCACAAAAACAAAAAAAAAAAAAAAAAAAAAAAAAAAAACAGCCACAACGTTCTTCTGCGTTACAGTTTTCCCATTTACAAGATCCCAAAATAAAATTTCAAACAAATGCCAATGCGTTTATATGCGGAATAAGTGTATGTTTTTTAATTAAACATATAGGAAAAACGAGAAATCATTACGCATATTACACAATGGCTATAGAAACGGCATTTCTACCTACCGTTTTAATACACTATGGTCGTTAGACTCCAGAACATACGTGCTATTTGACACCCCATTTTTTCAACCGGATTTTTACGCAATGGATGTTTTGTTCCGGAACATGCCGGACGTCGAAAGGATATCTTACTCTGCTGACCGTTCTAAGGCGGTGGTTCCGGTGTTAGTCTTACTTTTTGTTGCTTTGTGGTTTATTATACGAGGCGATTTGTTTTGTGTCTTAACCTTGTGTTATATTTTGTTCTTGTGTTTTTCAGTCCTTTTAGCATTGCATTTATCTCGCTTGGGGAAGGGAGAGCTAATCGTAGTGCTTTTCGTACGTTTGTTCGATTTGTGCTTGTTTGGTTTTATCGGTTTCCTCTTCCTCTTGGTGTCTGGAAAGGGCTGCGGTTTGTGATTGTGGCACTTCCTGGACTTTTCTCTTACCTTTTTGTTACCATATTTGTCTTGATGTATCACTGGGACAAGTTAAACTGATGAGGTTTTGGTGTCCTTGACCTGGTATTCAAGGTCATCGTTTGGCTTGACATGCCAAACTACGACCAAAAAGGGTGTATTTGCTGGTTCTCATGAACCATTGATTTGATTTTTACCAAACTTGCATGAATATATGCTTGTGACTGGATGAAGAATTGATTTAAGCTTATGATGACTTTTACGTAATTTTCAACATCACATTGGGACTAACACTAAGCTTATATACATAGTATCTCATAAACTACTGGAATAATTCGTACCAACTTTCATGAAAATATAATTGGGACAGGACAAAGAGCTGATTAGTGTTTGGTGACCTTGGCATAGTTTTCAAGGTCACAGCTACACTACAGCTGTTGAATTAAATTTAAAAAGGGCTTGTCTGCATTGTATCTCTTGAGCAAATTGGTGGCTTTTAAGCAAATTTACATTATTTTATCACTAGTACATGATAAAGAGTTGCTTAGTTATTATGACCTTGACCTAATTTTCAAGGCCATTGCAGGATTTCATTTATAGCAGCATTTGGCTATGATGTCTATTAACTGTGTCCATACTCAATCAAAGAAATCCAAAAAAGGTTAAAACTATATTAATACATGAAAAATGTCTTGTCCGTAGACACCTGTCTTTGTCTGTATATGTTGCAAAAGTTAACTAGATAAATATAAGATATTTGTAATTTATATTTTGCATTTTGACATGGATATATATATGTGTTATCATAACTGAATTAAGCACACATTTGGCCTCTGTTTCTGTATTTCGTTGTGAATTGAAATTTTGACTGCTGAAATCTCTGCACAATGTATTCTGAAGCCTTGGAAAGCAGTTTACTTCCAAAACATTTGTTGTAATTCACAGTATGTGTGAGTAAGTACAGGAAGAGCTATTGCACTACGCCTGGCACTGGCATTGGCAACAGCGTCGGCGTTAATAAAAATGTTAAAGTTCTACATCAAAATTTTGATGGTTTAGTTTATATTTTATATAATATAAGATTTTGGTCCAAAACTTTATTGAGCCCTATCAACACCCCCGCTCATGACCTATAGGTCAAGGTCACGGACTTAGAAATTTTATGTTAAAGTTTTATCTTAAAGTTTTTAAGATCTCTTAATTTCTAAACATTGTATGTATTTATGATCTTACATGTCCAAAAAGGCGTTTTTAATGAAACAATATAACACTAATTTGTGCCCATTTTCGGACCATTTTTCTTGGTAATATGGCAAACAATTGATACCCAGCATACGTGTGCGGACACCGTTAATCCCTGATATACATGTGCAGTGACCTTTGCTCTCCTACATATATACACGACATGGTTCATCATCTACATATATGCGTGGCCAACGTTGATCTCCGACATACATGTGCACCCACCGCTGATCCCCGACATATATGCACGACCACTGTTGATCCCTGGCATTCATGTTCTCTGATATACATGTGCAGTCACTGTTGATTAATTATATAATACATTTGCAGTCTCGACATCCATTTGCAGCCACCGTTGACCCCAATATACATGTGCAGACATTGTTGGTACCTGAAATCTATGCCCTGCCACCGTTGATCCCCAATATAAATGCGTGACCACCATTGATTCCCGACATACATGCACCAATGATCCCCGACATAAATGTGTGGCCGCCGTTGATTCCCGATATACATTTGCAGCCGCCGTTGGTCCCCGATGTACTTTTGCTGTTGATCACCTACATACATATGTGGCCATCTTTGATCTCAAACATAAATGTGTGTCTACCATCAATACTCGACACGCATTTTCTGCCTCCATTGATCATCCAACAGAGATGTGTGTCCACATTTGATCCCAACATACATGTGCTTCCACGGTTATCTCCAACATTTATGTGCTGCCACCGTTGATCCCCCAAATACATGTGTGGCAACCGCATATCCCTATCATACATGAGCACCCACCATTGATCTCCAACAAACATATGTAGCCAAAGTTTTATCCCCAGCCACCCTTGATCCTGGACACACATTTGTGTGTGCGGGTGTTGTTGATCCCCAACACACATTTGCAGCCACCGTTAATTACCAAAACAGATGTGTGGCCACCGCTGATCCCCAAAATAAAGATGCGGCCATGGTTAATCCCTGACATACATGTGTGGCCAACGTTGATTCCGAATAACCACCCCCGCCCCCCTCCCCCCCCCCCCGGTGGGGTTTACAATATTTTATTATTCATCACTTACAAATCATGTTTACAATTCTATTGATCTGAAAGGAACAAAAAAAGTAAAATAATACCCTTCAGAGATTTTCAATATATACAAAAGTACTTGGAGATCTACAAAATCACATTTTTTGCTGTGTGAATTAGGTTTTATGTAATCATGTCAAGTCTCAGCAAACCACTTATACAGTAATGTCATTTGACTCAGTTGGAGTATACTTCATAACAATGGCTTTGTCAATAATGTGAAAATGTATAGTCCGTAGGCCCATTTGAGTACCTCAAAAAAAGGTAAGAGAAAAGTCCAGGGAGTGCAACAATCACAAACCGCAGCCCTTCCCAGACACCAAGAGGAAGAGGAAACCGACAAATCCAAACAAGCAAAAATCGAACAAACGTACGAAAAGCATTACGATTAGCTCTCTCTCTTCCCCAAGCGAGGTAATCGCAATACTAAAAGGACTAAAAACACAAGAACAAAAGGACACATGGAAAGACATAAAACAAGTTACAGGAAAAGTGGCCAAAGTTAACACAACTGAACAACAGAACAAAAAAATCAGTTGCCAGAAGAAATGCATCAAACAAACGTATTATGTGACAGAAATGTTAATCAGCCTCCTGCATTTTTGTAACTGAATTTAGAAACAAAGACATTTTTCAGGCAAATACCCCCTTAGCCTTCATGGTCTCTGAAAGAACATAATGTAGGAAAAATGGGTGACTTGTTCTTTGTTTGGACAGAAATAGGTAGGAAATCTTTCCTGACAAAAATAGCAAAAGATAAGACTTTTAAAAGATTAAAAATGAAAGCGTTATGCTAAACCAAGTAGAGCCCGTAGCCCCCATAGAGTGGGTAAGTGTATCAACCTACACCATAAAAAAACTACTAACTGCAAAACCAAACCCATTCAGGACGATATGTGTGTCTGTTAGAGGAACCTACTTTTGCATAATTTGATCGTTCGTCACAAATTCATTTTTGGTCCTTCTTGCAACATGTTATCCCTACTTTATTGTGTCTAAGCTGAATGTGTGTAAGTCTATTATAATGCATAATAGGCATATAACAAAATAAGGTAAGAGAAAAGTCCAAGAACTGCCGCAATCACAAACCGCAGCCCTTCAAAAACAGTAAGAGGAAAGTCCAGGGAGTGCCACAATCACAAACCGCAGCCCTTCCCAGACCCCAAGAGGAAGAGGAAACCGACAAATCTAAACAAGCACAAACCGAACAAACGTACGAAAAGCACTAAGATTAGCTCTCACTTCCCAAAGCGAGGTAATCGCAATACTAAAAGGACTGAAAAACACAAGAACAAAATGACACACGGAAAGACATACAACAAATCGCCTCGTAGAATAACCAACAAAGCAACAAGGAGTAAGACTAACACCGGGACCACCGCCTTAGAACGGTCGGTAGAGCAAACCACCGGGGGGTTTAAAGCACTTTTACAGCTAGCTAACTTCACCCTGGGTCCCGATGCTACTCTTAATACATAAATACATAAAAATTCGGTTCGCATAAAGGCTCCCAACTCAGTCAATGCATCAAAGCGAAAGCATAAAAATCAAATTAATCACTATAATAAACAAAGACGAGTACTCAAGGCTAATTCTACTGTATGCCAGAGTAAATGAAAACCAATAGTTGAACCTAGGCGGGCCAAGCCAAAGACATGTCGTCAAGCCCCAAACCACTGGTTAAAGTTTTACGAAGAGGCCGTCATTGAGTCTGAGGCCCGAACCGCCGTCGTGCAATTAAAGAGTGAAGCATAGCCATCAACAATGATTGGGTTGACAACTAGGCATGCAGTCTGCCGCATAATATCCAGGCTATAGCCAGTTCTTTTATAACGGTTAATAAGTTTTCTGAATTGCTCCGAAAAGTTAGATTTACCTACAATTTTTCTAAATCTGTACACTAAGTCACCGTAAAATTCGGGTTCCGATATACCTTGTTGCAGAAGTGTTTTCAGACTGACGCTATATTTTTCTAACAAGGCACTGTGTCTGCGATAAAATTTCGAAAACGCCTTACGAAGTTTAAAATAACGATAGCCCTGCCTAAGAAGATTGGCAGTAAGGGCTTTATTACGGTAGTTAAAGTCATTAAGATTTGAAGAAGCTCTAGCGAATCTTATAAGTTGAGATATGTATACCCCATATGAGGTACGCCGGGGGACATCGCCATCCAGAAAAGGGAAATTGACTATATCAAAATCAAAATCGTCCCGTTTATCATAAATTTAGGTGGAAACTGTACCATTAGATATACATAAATTCAAATCCAAAAAAGGTGCCTCGGTATCGGAAGAATTTGCTCTATTTAATTGGGTGACCCCATTGGGTTGACTGGGCCGTAAAACCTCAACACAAACAAATCTATTTAATTGGAGTTCTGTAGGGTATATCCGGTCCACCATTTGGTCAAAGTAAATATTGTCAATATTTAATAAATCGTCAAGGTATCTTGAAGTTGAATTAAAAGCCTCAATAATGTCAGCCTGATTTTCACGTGAGTGAAACTTCATGAAATCTCTCTCATAACAAAAAAAAGAAACAAATCTGCAACAAGAGGAGCACAATTAGTTCCCATCGGAAAACCAATAGTTTGTCTATACAGTTTAGTTCCAAATCTTATAAAAATATTATCCAAAAGATAAACAAGGGCATCACAGACTTTTTGACATGACAATAAATTATGATTATTATATACATCAGAAGTGAAAAAAGCACATTCTTTGTTGCAAGCCAAATATTGGGTATTCGCCCGAATAAACGTTTGGTTAATTAAATCGAAAAGTTTATCTTTTATAAGATGATGAGGTCACGTAGTATACAGTGTAGAAAAATCATATATAGACAATTTAGAAGCCTGAAAGTTTTTAGATTTAAATTTATTGAGAACATCATTAGAATTTTTAATTGACCAAAAATAGTTAATTCCGTCCCTAAGACTCCAAGAGGAAGAAGAAACCGACAAATCCAAACCAGCACAAATCGAACAAACGTATGAAAAACACTAAGATTAACTCTCGCTTCCCCAAGCAAGGTAATCACAATGCTAAAAGGACTAAAAAACACAAGAACAAAATGACACAAGGTAAGACATAAAACAAATCGCCTCGTAGAATAAACCGCAAAGCAACAAAGAGTAAGACTAACACAAGTAAGACTAACACCGGGACCATCGCCTTAGAACGGTCAGTAAGAGTAAACCATCGGGGATTTAAAGCAGTTTTACGGCCAGCCAACTTCACCCTGGGTCCCGATGCAACTCTTAATCACAACTAATAAAACAGAAAGAAAAATGGGCAGCTGTTGAAGGTGATCAAAATGATAGCATCACAACACAACTAGTAAAACAGAAAGAGGAAAATGCATCTGATCTTGGCTGAGTTATATAGCCTAAACTGCATTTCTGTGTCAGTTCATTCAGTACATCTTTGAGAATTTTACCTTGTGATCCTCCATTAATTTTTTTCTGTTTTATTGTCTGTTTAACATTATTGATGTCTTTGTTTATAACACTTTCACTATATGATACATACTGCCTAATGTTTTTGGTTTCAACATTCATTTCAATGAAGGGTTTTATTTCATAATTTCATCTGCCGTCAGAGTTCTGTTTTTAGAGTACACTGGCAATGTATGTGCTGAGACATGATGATTACGGTCAAAGATGAATTTTGTTACTTCATATTTTTCTCAAATCCTATCAAGACGAAGCCTGAGAACAGCTGAACAACCTGTTGAAAAATATTGCTGCACAGGTCTTTTATCCTTATTCTTGGTTTGCCATAATGTTTTACAAACCTTCACCAATGACAAAAGGTGATATTAATTGTTTATCTGAACTGTAAGCCAGAGAAATAGCTATTATTATTAAAAGATTTTTGTACATTTGTGTATATGATGTATCAAACTTAATTCTTAAATAATATTTTACCGGTTGTCAATAGCGAAATCGCTATTAACATTCGGTTGTCAATAGCCACTTTCTTTACTTTAAAAGTGTTCGGGCCTCAGACTCAGTGAAGGCCTCTTCGCAAAACTTTAACCAGTGGGTTGGGGCTTGACGATATGACTTTGGCTTGGCCCGCCATAGTTCAACTATTGGTTTTCATTTACTCCGGCATACTCCGACATACAGTAGAATAAGCAATGAGTACTCGTCTTTGTTTATCATTGTGATTAACTTGATTTTTATGTTTTTGCTTTGATGCATTGACTGAGTTGGGAGTCTTTATGCGAATCGAATTTTTATGTATTTCTGTATTAAGAGTAGCATCGGGACCCAGGGTGAAGTTGGCTAGCTGTTAAAAGTTCTTTAAACCCCTTCGCCTCCCTCCCAGTGGTTTATTCTACTGACCGTTCTAAGGCGGTGGTCCCAGTGTTAGTCTTACACTTTGTTGCTTTGTGCTTAATTCTACGAGGCTAATTCTCTATGTCTTACCTTGTGTTATTTTGTTCTTGTGTTTTTCAGTCCTTTTAGCATTGCGATTACCTTGCTTGGGGAAGAGAGAGCTAATCTTAGTGCTTTTCGTACGTTTGTTTGATTTGCGTTTGTTTGGTTTTATCTGTTTTCTCTTCCTCTTGGTGTCTGAGAAGGGCTGTGGTTTGTGATTGTGGCACTCCCTGGACTTATCTCTTATCGTTTTCTTGATTTGTTTCTGTTTATTTTGGTGCCTCACAAAGGTTGTTGTTCTGCTCTGAATGTTAATATACTCTCCTAAACCGCGCAATCGGATCAGAAACTTTACTGTGGACATTTTGGATAGGCAGGGATTCAAAGTTTTTTTTTCTTCCTTGGGACAAACAGGACACTGTTTGGCGGATGCCCAGGCTAATTAAAGTAACAGTTGGGCGCACGTGACAGAAGGAACGGTTTCATAAGTGCCTCCGGTAGTTTAGACGTTTATACTACTAACAGTTCAAAAGCGATAGTCCCAGCGTTTCTCCTACTGTGCAGCTTCGTGGTTGATAAATTCTAGGAGGCGATGCACATTCAGTCTTGCCTTGCGTTTTGGCGACAAGAATGCTTTTCATGCGTTTCTTTGTTTTGCTGGTGTGGTTTGTGCCTTTTTCCTCTTTATCTTGTTGTCAGAGATAAGCTGAGAATTTTGACTGTGGCACTCCCTGAAATGTTCTTTTCCAAACTTTTTGCAAACTTTTCCAAATGTTTCATGTTTTTCATCTTGATATTAAGTCATTATACTTATTTTTTCTGCGTTATCCATGCTATGATAAATATTGTTATTTTGTCGGGAGTATGATACGTTTCTGTTGGTAAATAGAAAGTAAGGCAATGATCAGGAATCGATACAATTATCTAACACCTTCCTTTCCAAGACACCAAAGGGAAAGAAGGATGTACTTAAAGTAACGGCACCACAATCAAAACACTACAAGCAGAAAACCAAACGTACAGTTTCTTCCCTATAAAATGGCCAAACGGCTGTTCATATCTTTACTTTCTCTCGAAGCTGTGTTGTATAATTTATACGTTGGATACGTGCAGATAATATGGGACTAGTGAGGCAAATATCTTCATAGATAATGACGGGTGATATTATATTAAAGTCATCTTGATCTTACACATCGCTTTAGCCATGGCAACATCCGTTTGAATATTGCGACACTTTATTTTGTGGAACGCAAACAGCAAAATATGATTATACTCGAAAAGTGGCGTATGACAAAAAAAAAAAAAAAAAAAAAAAAAAAAAAAAACAATAAAAAAAACTCCTGCCCAAAACACCGGAGTAGCTCTTGTGACAAAATGAAAAATACCAAACGAAGCCTCAAAGAGAAAAAAAAAACATACATAGAAACTGCAACATAAATAAATATAAATGCTTAAGAAGAACGTAAGGACGGACCATAGCACTATAAAAAATCACGCTTCGTGGTGGTCAATGATTCCCTTTGCAAGATACGCATACAAAGCTGAAAAAAAAAAACTGAAGTGTTAAGTTCCCTGGACCACACTTACTAGTTTGGGCTGTTTAGGCTTCATCTTTTGTGGGAAAGCTACTGTCCGTTTGGCTTTCCGCTAGCGATGTTTCCACTAGGGTCTAGTTATTTCGGGTTTGTGTTTCTTTCCCTTTGATGTCTCTGATGGGAGGTGTGGGATAACTATATTGGTTTTCCCTTCTATTTTTCATCAGTGACCTTTATTTGAATTTAAAAACCAGGGAATTGGCTCTATCGACTAACGGAAATATATATATATATATATATATATATATATATATATATATATATATATATATATATATATATATATATATATATAATATATATATATATATATATATATATATATCGTTCACATGTGATTGAAATATACTTAACGACACGGGACGACACGGGACAATTAAGTCCAGCCTCCCATTAACAAAACGCACATTCTGTAAACCTGCCACTAGCATGCGGCTTCGTGGATGTTATATTGGCCTTCCTTGCGTACATAAATTCCGTCGATCAGTGGAATCGGACCGGTTGTAAATATGCATAATTGTAACAAATATAAAAGCAAATAGAACAATTGTGTTCAGACACATTTGAACAAATTATTATAGCGCTGCGAATTTTGAAAACATAGACATTGTCCAATATTCAGGAGACAATTTTGTAGCTGAAAGACCATTACGGTTTAATAATTTATTTTGTTCTCTGTTTGAACTGATATTTAATAGTTTCCATAACATTGCTATATATGATTTACGTTCTTGTTAAACAGCCTACCAACCAGTCTCATGGGAAACCGCGGTCAAGAAAAGGAATCCATAAGAGGAGCTTCCGAATTTGCAAAAGTGGAGCTCAGTCAACCAATAAGGGTTTTTCTTATTTATTTTCTCTTGAAAACTGTTAAAGAAAATATTAAAATACTTTTTTGTCACGTATAGACTGTTTATTCAACACAACAAAGTTTAAGCCACGTTATCATGCATTTGTCGAGATATTTGAGTAGTAGACACAGAAACAGCTACTTAACGGTCTAATTTGACAGGTGAAAAACAGCTCATTTTCTGAATGTTTTAAAACTTTGACATTGTCAGTAGCGATCGAGTGAACAGATTTACTTCATCCAAGTGTCCAGACATCGGAAGTAAGCTATAGGCGATGAACACTTGGACACACATATGATATACGCCAAACCATAGCATCGAAGAGCCGGTAGAGCATGAGATTATAAAACAAAATGTGAAGAATTTTCATAAAACCAAAATCCAGGCCCTCAAACGGGGAGCTGAAGAACAATTTACGGGAAAAGTGGAAAAAAATATGTAAACCATGTGCTAATATTCATAATATAAATAAAAATAATAAATCAAAACCGTTTTGAAGCTTCAAATAACACGGCAACAAAAATGTTTCCATAAAACCATATTTTGCAAAACACATGGAATTGAAACAGACAGAAAGGAAAAGTAAGTGAAAAGTCAAGGGAGTGGCACAACCACAAACCGCAGCCCTTGCTAGGCACCAAGACGAAGAGAAAACCGACAAATCCAAACAAGCACAAACCGAACAAACGTACGAAAAGCACAAAGATTAGCTCTCTCTTCCCCTAGCGAGGTAATATCAATGCTAAAAGGACTGAAAAAGACAAGAACAAAATGACACAAGGTAAGACATAAACATCAAAGCAACATAGAGTAAGACTAACACCGGGACCACCGCCTTAGAACGGTCAGGACAGTAAAAAAATGATAAGAGGAAAGTCCAGGGAGTGCCACTACCACAAACCGCAGCCCATCCCAAACACCAAGAGGAAGAGGAAACCGACAAATCCAAGCACAAATCGAACAAACGTACGAAAAACACTAAGATTAGCTCTCCCTTCCCCAAGCGCGGTTATCGCAGTGCTAAAAGGACTGAAAAAACACAAGAACAAAATGACACAAGGTAAGACATAAAACAAATGGCCTCGAAGAATAAACCTCAAAGCAACAAAGCGTAAGACTAATACCAGAAAACCATCAACAATGTATAGAATTGTGAAGTATCACAATATTTGTCCAATTTTTCAGCCCCCTTTTTCCCTTCAGGTGGAATTGGCTTTCATACGAATTCTTCATATTTTCTATGATCTCATGCTGAACCGGCTCTTCGATGCTGTGTTTTGGCGTATTTCTTCTGCGTGTTCAAGTGTTCGTCATCTAAAGATTACTTTCGCTTGGATGAAGTAATTCTGTTCCCTCGATCACGACTGGCAAAAAAGGTAAGAGAAAAGTCCAGGGAGTGACACAATGATAAACCGCACCCTTCCCAGACACCAAGAGGAAGAGGAAACAGACAAAACCAAACAAGGGCAAAACGAACACTTGCACAAAAAGCACTACGATAGCTCTCTATTCCCCAAATAACAGTTTTAAAACAGCCAGAAAATGAGCTCTTTTTAACCTGTCGAATTAGACCGTTGAGTAGCTGTTTCACCGTACTAATCAAGTATTTCGAAAAATGCACGATCATGTGCCTTCTCATTTGTTGTGTGGAATAAGCAGTCTATATATGACAAAATAGCATTCTAATATTTTATGTTTTCAAGAGAAAGTAAATAAGACAAACTTTCACAGCCTGCAGCATTTGTTGACAATTTAAGTTCTACTTCTGCAAAACCGGAAGCTCTTCTCATGAATTCCTTTTCTTGATCGCAGTTTCGCATGAAAGTAATTGATACAAATGACCTCTTCGTAAAATTTTAACCAGTGGGTTTGGGCTTGACGATATGTCTTTTGCTTGGTCCGCCGTGGTTCAACTAATGGTTTTCATTTACGCTGGCATACGGTGGAATTAGCCACGAGTAATCGGCTTTGTTTATCATTATGATTAATTTGATTTTTATTATTTCGATTTGATGCATTGACTGAGTTGGGAGCCTTTATGCGAACCGTATTTCTGTATTAAGAGCTGCCTCGGGACCCTTGGTGAAGTTGGCTGGATGTAAAAGTGCTTAAACTCTCCCCCCCTCCTCACCCCCTCCCCCCTCCCCGCCACACACACACACCCACACCAGGTAGTTTATTCTACTGACTGTTCTAAGGCGGTGGTCCTGGTATTGTTACTCTTTGTAGCTTTGTGATTTTATGCATTGCTTTCTTTTTTTCTGTATGTGTTGTGATGCTACCATTGTGGTCACCGTCTTCAATAGCTGCCCATTTTACTTTCTGTTTTATTAGTTGTGTTTTGGTGTTAGTATTTTGGTCACCTGTAACAGCTGCCCATTTTGCTTTCTGTTTTACTAGTTGTAATTAAGAGTGGCATGGGAACCCAGGGTGAAATTGGCTGGCCATAAAAGTGCTTAAAGCCCCGTGGTTTATTCTACTGGCCGTGGTCCCGGTGTTAGTTTACTTTTTGTTGCTTTGTGGTTTATTCTATGAGGCGATTTGTTTTATGTCTTACCTTGTGTTATGTTGTTCTTGTGTTTTTCAGTCCTTTTAGCATTGCAATTACCTCGCTTGGGGAAGAGAGAGCTAATCCTAGTGCTTTTCGTATATTTGTTCGATTTGCGCTTGTTTGGTTTTACCTGTTTCCTCTTCCTCTTGGTGTCTGGGAAGGGCTGCGATTTGTGATTGTAGCACTAGTACCCAAGCCTTAATTCAAACTTATAAATCCGTAAACAAATGACAAATCGGACTGTTCAGGCCAACAGACATGGACCCCAAAATAAAGGGTGTAACCAGGCATCCTCGGAGAGTAAGCATTGTTCTAAGGCCGTGGTCTCAGTGTTAGTCTTACTCTTTGGTGCTTTGTGGTTTATTCTGCGAGGCGATTTGTTGTATGTCTTACCTTGTGCTATTTTGTTCTTGTGTTTTTCAGTCCTTTTAGCATTGCGATTACCTCGCTTGGGAAGAGAGAGCTAATCTTAGTGCTTTTCGTATGCTTGATCGATTTGTGCTTGTTTGGATTTGTCGGTTTTCTCTTCCTCTTGATGTCTGGGAAGGGCTGCGGTTTGTGGCACTCGCTGGACTTTTCTCTTACCTTTGTTGGTAAGCAAGCTTCGCCCACCATGCCCATAGGCCTGAGCGAAGGAAATGTAGGTAGAAGCGTATGTCCGGGATTTTGAAAGTCTACGTATGGCTCATCTTGGCGAAAACATCGGAAACAATTCTGGAAACTGCCACATTGTAGGGACTGACCAGATCATGATGTCTCCCATCGATCTTCTTAAGTTTTGCTACCAGGTTTGTCATTTGATACCCCTGGCTCAACAACCTTGTAGTGAGCACTTTCCCAAGCTCCATGAAGTCCTGATAATTTGAACAGGCTCTGGAATAATTGATTAACTGTAAAACGTAAACTCAGTATGCTGGTGCAGAAGGGGTATTACAGGAATGGAAAGTCAACAATGGAAAAATTGATGTCATCCCATTTGTTGTAAAGCCCAGTAGTAAAATAGAAGGGAAGGCAATGATCAGGAATCGATACAATTATCCCACACCTCCCATCAGAGACATCAAAGGGAAAGAAACACAAACACGAAATAACTAGACCCTAATAGAAACATCACTAGCAGAAAGCCCCATGGACAATTACTTTCCCATAAAGTGGCCAAATGGCTATCCAAAACATAAAGATGTAAACGACACACACATTCAAAGACGAACTCTAACAAAAATAAACCATGCTTTCCATTGTTAATGTGGAGATAACAACATAAGTATGATAAGGAGGCTGCAGTCTCCGTTATTTCCTTTATTTCAAGTTCACGTGGATAGAGGAATTCCAAATACTCTGCGAATTTTGTGTTGTTTTAGAGACAATACATCATTTATACATCTGTATGTGAAATTGAATTCTTGTGCAAGGTGTTTCTTGCCTGCTTTGAGGAGACTTTCTATAAAATCCGCCTTATACGAGTACAAAAACAAGTCGATAGGCAACAGTGCACATTGAGTACCCATCGGTATGCTGATTGTTTGCTGAAATATCCGTCCGCCGAACTCCACAAAAATATTATCGATTAGATATTCCAGCATCCTTATGACATCTGCATCTGAGTATTTTTGTGGTGCATCAGAGTAATCCTGAAAGAAAGATGTGTCTTTGTAGCCAATGCCAGTATAATGAAAGCGACGGTTACCATTCTTATGGAAGAAACACCGGTTGATAATTTCTTCTAATTTAGATTTCAATTTATCATGAGAACAGTTGTGTAAAGAGTAAAGAAAGCGAAAGACTTTATACTATTGACGGAATGAAGAGATTGTGCCTTTAGGTTTTCTAAAAGCTCAGGATCTACATCTGATTAACACCACTCCTGGCATGTGCAATGTCACAATACTTCTGAATGCCTTCTTTAACTGCGGTTAGGATCCGTGTTAGAATCTGAGAAAGAGGCTTGCACGACGGCGGTTCGGGCCTCAGACCCAATGACGGTCTCTTCGTAAAACTTCAAAGCACTTTTACAGCTAGCCAACTTCACCCTGGGTCCTAATGCTACTCTTAATACAGAAATACGTAAAAAATTGTTCGCATAAAGGCTCCCAACTCAGTCAATGCGTCAAGGCGAAAACATAACCTTTTTTTTTTGGTTGAGCACTTAGCTGAACCCGCAATATATCTCTGCTTCTACAGATTCATGTGAAAAAAAGGTAAGAGAAAAGTCCAGGAAGTGCCGTAATCACAAACCGCAGCCCTTTCCAGACACCAAAAGGAAGAGGACACCGACAAATACAAACAAGCACAAATCGAACAAACGTACGAAAAGCACTAAGATTAGCTCTCTCATCACAAAGCGAAATAATCGCAATGCTAAAAGGACTGAAAAACAAAGAACAAAATGACACAAGGTAAGACATAAAACAATCGCCTCGTAGAATAAACCACAAATCAACAAAGAGTTAGCCTAAAACCGGGACCACCGCCTTAGAACGGTCAGTGGAGTAATCCACCGCGGGGGGGGGGGGGGGGAGGTGGGGTGGTGGGGGGCCGAGGGGGAAGGTGGTCAAAGCACTTTTACAGCTAGCCAACTTCACTCTTGGTCCTGATGCTACTCTTAATAAAGAAATACGTAAAATATTGTTCGCATAAAATATTGTCCCCTTTAGATATTAAAAAACGTAATAAACGATCCCATGGTAAGCGCAAAAATGGCAATTTTAAACGAAAACATAAATTTGTTTTTTTTCTCTTTTTGATTTAAATATTCTCGTAAATTCTGGACGTCATCAAATGCTTTCTAAACTAGCCGCACTGTCCGTTTCTTCATTACGTAAGTTAGATGATGAGGCAAATAAATTTTATGATAGAAAACAATTTGTATGAAGCAGCTCTCCTTACTAGATGTTATACTCAACATGCTCTCCGTCCTTACATTGATTCTGAAATCAACCACATTAGACACTTCATCAAAATTCCATTCATTAATAAAGATATTGAATTGAATTTCATAGATTTACCTAGCATATTTCGAGATAATAATGTTATATCAGCTATACCTTCATATTTCAAAAACACGGAATCTCCTATTATTTGTTATAAATATAACAAACCTATCCGTAATACTATACTTAATTTCAATAGATTAGTTTTTGATCTTGATATTGAAACTAGTTCCCCTGATTCTTCAGATTGTAAAGATTCTAAATTTTGTTATCAACCAGCGGGTCATATTGTCACTGGTAACTTGAAGATTATAACTGATTTACGAATCCGTTCAGTTATTTCAAAAGGACCTAAATATAGATTCCCAGCCCACATTGATTTCAATAAATGTCGGGAAACAATTGCCAGTGCTTTAAATGATTATTGTACGCGTTGGTGTAACTGAGAGCATGTTGAGTCTAATGCTTTAAATAATTGGAAATTAAAGATTTTTAAGATCATTGATAAACGTGTGTTATTTTACTCTAATAACCTTGATCCTCTCCCTCCTAAGCCTAAATTATCTTTTCGATATTTGAAACAAGGTATCCAAGAATTTCACAGGAAGTATGTTTTGGCTCCAGCTGATAAAGCTGCTAATAATGTTGTTGTTGTGTGACGACTTTATTATATCAATACTCTAAAACAAGAACTTGGTAGTACCAAAACATATGAACGGATTTCTACTGACGAGATCTATTGTCAATACCCATTCTATCGATATTACTGCTAAGTTTGCAGTGAGTATTAAAGAAAAGCAAGACAGACTTCCTACGTTATATTGGTTACCGAAATTTCATAAGCGACCTTATAAAGCACGTTTAATTGCTAATTCTAGTTCTTATACGACTACTGTTTTGTCCAAACTGCTAACTTCATGCTTTACTGCTGTTAAAAAACATTGGATTAGATACTATGATAATGTTTAAGAAAGGGACGGAATTAACTAGTTTTGGCCAATTAAAAATTCTAATAATGTTCTCAATAAATTTAAATCTAAAAACTTTCAGGCTTCTAAATTGTCTACATATGATTTTTCTGCACTGTATACTACGTTACCTCATCATCTTATAAAAGATAAATTTATTGATTTAATTAACCGAACGTTTATTCAGGAGAATACCCAATATTTGGCTTGCAACGAAGAATGTGCTTTTTTCACTTCTGAGGTATATAATAATCACAATTTTGGTCATGTCAAATAGTCTGTGATGCCCTTGTTTATCTTTTGGATAATATTTTTATTAGATTTGGAACTAAACTTTATAGACAAACTATTGGTATTCCGATGGGGACTAATTGTGCTCCTCTTGTTGCAGATTTGTTTCCTTTTTGTTATGAGAGAGATTTCATGAAGTCTCTCTCACGTGAAAATCAGGCTGACATTATTGAGGCTTTTAATTCAACTTCAAGATACCTTGACGATTTATTAAATATTGACAATATTTACTTTGACCAAATGGTGGACCGGATATACCCTACAGAACTCCAATTAAATAGAGCAAATTCTTCCGATACCGAGGCACCTTTTTTGGATTTGAATCCATGTATACCTAATGGTATACAGTTTCCACCAAAATTTATGATAAACGGGACGATTTTGATTTTGATATAGTCAATTTCCCTTTTCTGGATGGCGATGTCCCCCGGCGTACCTCATATGGGGTAAAATATCTCAACTTATAAGATTCGCCAGAGCTTCTTCAAATCTTAATGACTTTAACTACCGTAATAAAGCCCTTACTGCCAAACCTTAGGCAGGGCTATCATTATTTTAAACTTCGTAAGGCGTTTTCGAAATTTTATCGCAGACATAGTGCCTTGTTAGAAAAATAATTCGTCAGTCTGAAAACCCTTCTGCAACAAGGTATATTGGAACCCGAATTTTACGGTGACTTAGTGTACAGATTTAGAAAAATTGTAGGTAAATCTAACTTTTCGGAGCAATTTAGAAAACTTATTAACCGTTATATAAGAATTGGCTATAGCCTGGATATTATGCGGCAGACTGCATGCCTAGTTGTCAACCCTATCATTGTTGATGGCTATGCTTCACTCTTTAATTGCACGACGGCGGTTCGGGCCTCAGACTCAATGACAGTGTTATATTTTGTTCTTGTGTTTTTCAGTCCTTTTAGCATTGCATTTATCTCGCTTGGGGAAGAGAGAGCTAATCTTAGTGCTTTTCGTACGTTTGTTCGGCTTGTGCTTGTTTAGATTTTTCGGTTTCCTCTTCCTCTTGGGGTCTGGGAAGGGCTGCGGTTTGTGATTGTGGCACTCCCTGGACTTTTCTCTTACTTTTGTTATATAGTGTGTTTTGTAAACAAACACAGTGTTGTTAATAATGCCTTGGCGGCTGGAACAAGGACAAACTTTTCAAGGATTACAGCTAACTCAGCAGCAGCATCTGGATTATCAAACAACGATTTATATCGGCGAGCGTACTGAGATCAAACATACTTTGTGCGACAGTTAAGGTCGCAACCGCTACCATTCACGGGCTGCAGGGTTTTGCAAGACACAATATATCTGTGATTTCAGGCACATGTCTTCAAAATAGTCTATGCGCTAAATTTTCATGTCAATGACTGGACACAACATATCGTCCGGAAAAGGTCTGACTGCAGGAACATATTCTTCAAGTCTTCTACAACAATTCTATGCACATTGTAATGTTACGGTATGGTGCCATTGAACAAAACGAAATGTTTTCACATATACCATTTGTAACACTGGACAAATTGCATACGCAGACAAAATAACCTTATCGTGACATACTTCAAGTCTTTTAGAATTTTTTTCATTATATTTATGTCTGATCCGCCAATGTTAAAGATATACGTTAAATATCTGATATAGTGAGCGATAAATGTCCGTCTAATAATAAATAAAACTTGTTTTTAAATTGGCTGCTATGCTCCACTCCCTATCCCATTCACAACACATTTACTAATGCCTTTAAAGTTGGGCCGTGCAATACGAAAACGTGTCTTCGAACATATACGGACAACGCAGTCCGATCAGGGCCTTCCCTGTTGGCAAATGTAATAATTGGATACAATACTATTTTCAATGCAGAGACTTTGCGCATCTGCAGGATGATGTAAATCCGCATATTTTGCGCATGCTCGAAGGCAGATTTTCGCCCAGTTTGTGCGTACATCTCTGCAGAACAGAAGTCATTACTTATGACAGATGTTAACAAAGTACACTATTTATTAAACTAACATACGCACTGTAGTCGGTATTTAATAATAATAATAACAATAATGCTAATAACGTCTAGACATTGTTGACTATAATCAATCAAACAACTGTTAATGTTGTGTACTGCTACTGTTTGTGCAGCAGACGCATTTGTCTTATTGGGGCAATATGTAAAGTAGTCAAGCGACAACCGTTATAACACGTAAGCATCAATAAAAGATCGAAGTGGGTTAAATTGCTCATCTGTATACTAATAGTCCATAGCATAAAGCAACGAAAATGGAGACAATCATAGAAGAAACAAGTACAGATCGGTTAACGCTATTGTCCCGCTAAGATGTTGCAGCTAGCCAAGTATCAACAGAAGCGCTTCAAAGAAGAATTTATTTTATCTAATTATCTAATTATTTATTTATTTATTTTATTTATTCATTTATCTATTTATTTATCTATTTCTTAATATAAATGCCGTCCGTAGGTAAGTTTCTTATAAGTGATTGTTCGAATCTCGACAGGAAACAGCTGGCACTCATAATATCCATACAAAAAAAATGACAGGTCTTCTTTAGTTCAGACCACAAAAATAGAGCATGATCAGCATTACAATATCCGCATTAGAACGGATAAAGCGTAGTATAAGCCATTGGGTGGCTTTAAAGAACTTCTTCGCCGATGATCCTTCCAACAGCTTTGTTGTTGATTTCCAAATATGGTATTTCTATTGCAGTAGTTTCTCTTTAATAGACGTACTGCTTTTAACGCCGTTGAGCTTTGTGCCTTCATCTTATGCCCGTCAATGCTTACAGTTGCCATAGGAGGTATTTGTAACGTGAATGTATCTTCTGCTGTGAATGTCCATGTTTATGTCGTACGAAACGTTTTGGTTTGTATTTGGTTTTGCATTGGTCCTATAGCAGTGTCCACTCCGAACATATCCCTGTTTAGTCCACATTGTAAGTCACACACGATCACACGCACACACGGACACACACAAACACACACTAAAGATACCCAAGGACTGCCACAATCATGAAGCACAAAAGTCCAGATGCACCGAAAGAAGGAGAGACGAAGAACAAATAATAACATCGAACACCGCATATAAAACACCAACGCAAAAACAAAGAACAAGGAAATTCCGTTGGAATGGGCAGAAAAAAAAAAAAAAAAAAAAAAAAAACACACACAGGGGTGGGGGTGGATGGAGCCTTAAACTATTTTTTTCTCGCGCGAAACCTCTCCCTTAATTATGATGCAGCTCCAAATTACAAATATATGTTGTCCGAATATTGGCCATCTACTTTATCTGTGAAACATTACAGTGAACTCATATAATCAAAAAACACGATTATGAAACAAGACAGAGGGCTCAAAGATGATCTGAAGCCAGAGCACAAGAAAATCACAAACAGGACCACGATGGACTCGACTACAGACATTTATAATCTGTTGCCAACCACCTGAAACAGATTGAAGGTGAAATCCTTCATTTAGTCTAAGAACCGACCCGTCGTCATAAAAATAAAGAGAAAAGCAAGGCAACCAACCGACTAAAATTGGTTAAACAGGTGTATAAATAAAAATAATAAAAAAGTAAAAAGTCCCCTTTATAACAATTTCATTAGTAAATAGAAAGGAAGGCAATAATGTGGAATCGATACAATTACCTAACACATTCCGTCCAAGATACTAAAGGGAAACGATGACGCACTTCAAGCAACAGCACCACTATCAAAACACTACAAGCAGAAAGCCAAAAGGACTGTCTCTTTCACAAAAAATGGCCAAACGGCGATCTAATATAAATACAAGAATTCCGCGGAAGGCGTCATCGCACCTGCTGGCGCAAAAGTCACAGGAGCCACAATCAGAATGTGGTTATTAAATAAGTTTATTTCATTCTTAGCAGTGCTTACTTGGAAAACTGGGTTGAAAAAAATGTAGACAAAGTGCCTAGTGGGGCACATATATTCCAGGCCAGTCCCATTCCCTCTAATGGCTATATCTTCAGCACTGAATTTTCGTCTCATACAGCCCAATGATAATGGAACGTTGACGTAAAAAGTGTAAAAGTCACTGGAGCATGAAATATACGTCCAGGTCACGGGTCAAGGTACCTGCTAATTCAGTACATCAAGAACCACAATGCAAGGTAAGGTGGTCGTAGGCCTTATAGTTGAGGAGTTATCAAACATCAACGTAAAATGTGTCAAATATAGGCCAAGGTCACTGGGTCAAGGTACCCGCCAAGCCAGTGCAATAAGATGAAGCACTATGCAAGGTTTGGTGGTTGTAGGTCTTATATTTGAGGAGATACCGAACATTAATATAAAATGTGTCAAAGTCACTGGAGTGCACAATATAGGTCAAGGTCACCAGGTCAAGGTACCTGTCGAGTCAGTACATCGAGAAGAAGTGCTATATAAGGTTTGGTGGTTGAAGGCCTTTAAGTTGAGAACATATGGAAGGGTGACGTAAAAGGTGTAAAAGTCAATGGAGCGTGAAATATATGTCAAGGTCACCCAGTCAAAGTACCTGCAGAGTCCGTACATTGAGGAGAAGCACTATGCAAGTTTGATGGTTGTAGGACTTATAGTTGAGGAGATATTGAACGTTGACGTAAAATGTATAAAAGGCACTGGAGCGCAAAATATAGGTCAAGGTCACCGGGTCAAGCTACCTGCCAAGTCAGTACATATAGGAGAAGCACTATGCAAGGTTTGGTGGCTAGAGGTCTTACACTTGAGGAGATCTGGAACGTTGACGTAAATTATGTCAAAGTCACTGCAGCCAAAATATAAGTCAAGGTCACCAAGTCAAGGTATCTGCTAAGTCAGTACATTGAGGAGAAGCACTTTGCAAGGTTTGATGGTTGTAGGCCTTATAGTTGAGGAGATATCGAACGTCGACGCAAAATATGTCAAAGTCACTGGAGCGCAAAATATAGGTCAAGGTCACCGGGTCAAGGTACCTGCCAAGTCTGTACATCTAGGAGAAGCAGTATGCAAGGTTTGGTAGTTGTACGCCTTATAGTTGAGAAGATCTGGAACGTCAACGTAAATTGTGTCAAAGTCAATGGAGCGCAAAATATAGATCAAGGTCACTGGGTCAATATATCTGCCAAGTCAGGAGGTCAGGGAGGTGTGTCATGCAAGGTATGATGTTTGTTGTAGAATTGTAGTTGATTAGAATACTAACTTTGACGTAAATGTCGAACTTCGTCATAACAGAACTGTTAAGAGACAGACAGACGGATGAACGGACAGACGAATGGAAAAGCGGGCACCTATGTCGCAAAGTCAGCAGTTCAGGGAGATATTTCATACAAGGTTTGGTGGTTGTTTAGTCTTGTAGTTGATTAGAATACTAACTTTGACGTAAATGTCGAACTTCGACATAATAGAACTGTTAACAGACGGACAGACGAACAGACAAATGAATGGAAAAGTGAGCACCTATGTCGCAAAGTCGGGAGGTCAGGGAGATGTTTCATGCAAGGTTTGATGGTTGTTTAGTCTTGTAGTTGATTAAAATACTAACTTTGACATAAATGTCGAACTTCGACATAAATGCTGACAGACGGACGGACGAATGGACAGACATACGGAAAAGCGGACGCCTATGTTGCAAAGTCAGGAGGTCAGGGAGATGTTTCATGCAAGGTTTGATGGTTGTTTAGTCTTGTAGTTGATTAGAATACTAACTTTGATATAAATGTCGAACGTCGACATAAATGTTGACAGACGGACGGACGGATGGACGGACAGAAAATCGGACGCCTATATCGCACCCTGCTACAAGCAGGTGCGATAAAAAATCATTAGGACATACACGCAAAGACAAACAACGACAGAAATAGTAAACTACAGCAGAAACACCGCCTTGGAATAATTGAAGGAAGATCTGGCTTTTCGGAGCAATTCGGTTGGGGGCGGGGGGGGGAGGTGTTAGGGGGAGCGCTTGTTGGCCGTTGTGGGGGAGTTGGCTGTAGCCTTGGTGTTGTGCGGCGGGCTGCGTGCCTGGTTCTCGGCCCGGTAGTTGTTGATGGCTGTGCTTCGCTCTTTGATTGTGCCACGGCGGTTCGGACCTCAGAGTCAGTGACGGCCTCTTCGTAAGGCTTAAGCCGGCGGGGTGGGGTTTGACGATATATCTTTGGCTTGGCCCGCTGTGTTTCAATTACTGGTGTGCATTTGCTCTGGCATACAGCAGAGTTGGTCATGAGTGCTCGTCTTTGTTTGTTATAGTGATTAGTTTGATTTTTGTGTTTACGCTTTGATGCGTTGGCTGGGTTGCGAGCTTTTGTACGGGCTGAGTTGTTTTTGTTGTTTTTTGTTTCTGTATTGGGACCCAGGGTGGGGTTGGCTGGCTGTGGGGGGTGGGGGGAGCGGGGTGGGGGCTAAGGAAGGGTGGCTTAAATTGTTTTTACGTGGCCGAATTCCTCGCCCTTAGTTCTGCCGTGGTATACACAAGAAATTTGTTCAACAACTCCGAGAACAGAAAAATCAAACGAATACAGAAATGAAACCACGATGAGGCCTTGACAGCAAGAAATAACTGAAATGCGCTAGTAGGCCGGAGCAGTCATAGATTCTGAGGCCCGACCCGCAGGAGTGCAACAAAATAGGTAAGCAAAGTAATTAACCGTGAATGGGTTAACTATCACTATCAGTCTGTCGTATTACATTTATGTTGTACACATTTTTTATATATCGAAGAATGATTTTACGAAATTGAGTGCTAAAATCATTGCAAGCATATATATATATATATATATTTTTTTTTTCTGAATTTATTTACGAACTCACCATAAAATTCAGGTTCCGATAGGCTTTGTTGCAGAAGAGATTAAAGTCCAACACTGAATTTGATACTAAATCGAAATGACGGCTATAAAATTTGGTCTTCCTCGTCCTCTTCATGTCTAGGAAGGGCTGCGGCTTGTAGTTGTTGCAACCGCTGGACTTTTCTCTTACCTTTTTTAGAAAAGGCTTTACGGTGTTTATGGTACTGATTTCTCTGATTTAGAAGTTTAGGAGCCAATAATTTATTTTTAGTGTAGAAGAAAGAAACATGACCAAGCACTCTAATTGCGATATATAAACACCGTAGGATTCTCGACGACAAACATCACCATCCAAGTGATGAAACTTTACAATCTCAAAGTCAAAATCATCGCATTAAAAATAAACCGATCTAAATTTGACAAATGCAAATTCAAAAACGAGGCTTTAGTTTCAGAAGAATTTGCGTAATCTAAGCGAAGCTCTGAAGTTAAAATCTGACTGATCAAACCATCGAAGTAGTTATTGTCAATATTTTATAAATAAATCCAAATATCTAGATGCCGAACACAAAGCTTCAGTAACTTCAGATTGCTTTTTCTTCAGAAAGATACATTATGAAAAATAGAAGGGAAGGCAATGATCAGGAATCGATTCAATTATCCCACATTTCCCATCAGAGACATCAAAGGGGAAGAAACACGAACACGAAATATTTAGACCCTAATGGAAACATCATCAGCAGAAAGCCAAACGGACAGTCACTTTCCCATAAAGTGGCCAAATGAAGTCTCTTTCCTAACAGAACAAGAACAAATCAGCCATAAGTTGTTTGCAAATTGTGCCCATCAGAATACTCAATTTCTGACATAACTATAAAGTATTATTTTTATTTTTTGCTTTTCGGAAGTGACAAAAAGCATTTTCCTTTACATGCAATATAGAGAGAACCTTCCCTAAGAAATGTCCATTCGATTAAACCATGAAGTTTTCCTTTTAGAAATTTATGAGAAAGTGTGTGTAAAGCGTAGAAAAATCATACGTAGAAAACTTGATGCATGAATACTTCTGGATATTAATTTATTCAAATAAATTGGAAGGCGATGATCAGGAATCGATACATTTACCTAACATCTTCCGTCCAAGGCAACAAAGGTAGAAATGGTTTATTTAAATCAACGGCACCACAATCAAAACACTACAAGCAGAAAGCCAAAAGAACATATTCTTCCCCACCCCCAACAAAAAAGAAAAAAATAATAATAAAAAAAAAAAATAAATAAATAAAACTAAATAAATAAAAGAAAGAAAATATTGACTAAACGGCTATCCAGTAAGTTTCATTCGACGTTTTAATGGACCAAAACAGATTCTTATCTGACCTTTCATATGCCTTGTCCCCCGTACATTAATATAGTGCAGATATTATTTTATTTCCTTTGGGATCATTGAGCCTTTTCTTGTTATTTTGAAAATCAAATTCCGTTGAAGCCGGTGCTAGGGGGCCTATGCAGCCTTGCAAAATACCGTGTTGCATATGAAGAGATATAATAAAATCGAGTCTCCGATTTTCGTTATTTTGTGTTTCCAAATGCAATCCTTTTGAATTTTATATTATTAACATAAATACTGTTTGGGTCTTTTGTCATCCACAAAAATGAAATTCAGAAGCAAGTGATATCCTTTCGTCATTAAAAGTTGTTTCCGTGCATGAAAATCAAACAGAAAGCATTTAATAAATTTTTATGCTATGACAATTATATTTCTACATTGTATTTCAAAACAAAAAAAAACAACAACAAAAATCAGGAGACACAAGTCACGAAACATAGGACTTCCACCCCCTCCCACGCGCTTCACGCCATTGCACGACAACAGGAAATGTTTCGCTTCAAGTTGAGCGTCAGTAATCTATTAGAAAAGAAGAAACTCTTTCACATTGTTATTCATTTCTTCTGAAAAGGGGTCTTAAAGGAAAGAATTTGTTTCCCACGGGAGTAATTTCCTTCTAGAGTAGACCCCTTTTCTGGCGCGATTTGAAAAACAAACGAAAAGTAGCGAAAGTAACCCCCCTTTTAGAATTGATGCGGAAAATCTACTAAGTGTATCATGTCCCCTTACGGCTCGGAAACGAATAACCTTGGCAGCAAGGAACACACACAAATCAAAATTACTGAAGTGCCCCTGTTTTCTGGACCAGATTATCTAGTTTTTGCCAGTTAGGAATGATCGCGGGTTAGAATAAACGTAAAAAAGATTGCCGTTGGAAACAAAGAACACACTATAGATAAGAAAATGGGAGTCTCGGTTTTATTGAGACTCTTCATAAGCAGTTGAACTCCATTTTCAAAGAGTCCACAATGGGCCCAGTGATCCCAAAGGAAATGAAATATAATCTGCACTATGGTAAAGTACGGGGAGACGTTGTACTAGATATATTCGTAACAAGCAATCCGAAAACAAACCTTCGGTCTCTGTCAGCACATGGTTCTCTATATTCTGTTGGAATACACACACAAGAATAATAACGCCTACAAAAGGCAGTTAAATATTTACTGTAGTTTCCCCTACATTATAGCCAAAATTGTTTGCCGAATTATGACGAATTTTGGGCGAATCAAGACAGACAAACTGATGATTGTCAAAAGTTGTTTTTTTTTTGAGAGATATAGGAAAACAAAAAAGTGCAGATAAATGGCTGTTTCACTTTAAAGGCCTGAATGTGACACACTCTACATGCGCAAGGCCCAGCGACGCGACACCTGAAACAAAATCGGCAGCCTCGCAAAGAATGCCAATATGACTGCAAAGAAATGTAAGAAAAGTCCAGGGAGTGCCACGATCACAAACCGCAGCCCTTTCCAGACACCAAGAGGAAGAGGAAACCGATAAAATCAAACAAGCCCAAATCGAACAAACGTACGAAAAGCACTAACATCTCCAACATGAGTATCGGTATCATAAACTTAGGAAAGCGTTCTTCTAAATGTAATAGTTAACACTACAAATTTGAGTCTGTAAATATGAAGCCAGACTAAAACACTTCTGCTACAAGACCTATCGGAATTTTGTAGAAATATTCTAGGAAAACCTGAATGTTCTGATCATTTTAACAAACTTGTCAAATTCATGTTTTATAAACAAAAAGGGGTATAGTAATGATGTCATAAAACAAACTGCTTGCTAAGCGGTTTATACAATTATAGTTGACCACTTTGCTTACCTTTTATATTGCGCTGGTGGGTCGGTGTTCAGATTCTGTGAAGGTCCTTCTTAAAATATATCCATTAGAAGGTCTGGGCTGGAACATTTTTATATTTGTTTCTCGGCTCACCTGGGTTAAACTGGTATTCTTTGTTCCATTGTAGGTTCGCGGACTAAACAAATATATGTTTTATCTTAGTTATATTTATCTTTTCCTTTGGTGTTGTAGGCTTGCGGTGCATCTGTTTGTAGCAGTTCCTGAGTTCAATTACTTAGTTTGCAACTTTTACAACTATGCCGTTGTGTCTTATTGTTTGTTCCTAATCTTCTTTTCTTTCTGTGCCATTGGAATAGCCTTTCCTATGTAATCATCACGAAAACATGCCTATATAATTTTGACCCCCTTAAACCCCACTTTTATATAGTAAAATTGGGGTTTACAGGGGTAAACATTATTTCTCTCATTTTTGCTCAAAACATAGATTGTTGGTACTAGTTAGAACCGCTTCGTCGAGACGGTTCTAACGAGTACCCACAATATATGTTTTAGGCAGAAATATGAAAAACATCAGACTTTTTTATCTGAAAATTTTCATTTGTTTGTGGTAAAATTTTCAGTATATATTTGGATAGGCTTGTTTTCGTAATGCTGCATTTATACGAGGCAAATGTGTATTAATATCCTAGAAGCTCATAGCGAGGAAACCCCTTCTTATGCTGTATGTGGGCAACAAAGGTATATATAGGACCGTACATTCATGCATTTTGATCCGGTTCATAGGATGAACGGAGACTGATAAACATCGATGGACAGAGAAGGCCCTAATAAGACGGCAGATCTGCACATATTACTCGGGAGTCAATATACAAAAAGGTCAGGTAAACCATTTTCGCATGATGTTTTTCGGATGAATTCACCTTTCCTCCTTAGAACTGCACAATCTAATCAGGGTATTCCCAATTACTCGGTATACTCTACAGTAGCATTCGAATTTATAAGCGGGAAATGAAGACATTGAGCAGCTTGAGATAATGGATACATGTAGGCTGATCTATATATAAATAATTGTTACCAGCATATAACGGATAACTAAGTTTTTGTTCCCTTGTTTGAGCACCTCTTCGGTTTATATTTTGTTTCGGAATAGTAGCAAAACTGATTATTTATGTCTTTTGTCATCGAAAACGGTTTTAAAAAAAGTTCAGAAAGTACTACTATCACAGATCTCCGAAAGAAATGAAAAGAGTAAACGAACATAAACACATTTAGTTGAAGGGCTATCCAAGCGACCGGCTTTCTCTCTCTCTTATGTTATACCGCATATATTCTTTTTGTGCATGTGTTTAAAATTACTGTATCTACTGAGAATATAATTGAGTTGTTCAAATGTTTGTAGATGCATCGTTAGGAGTAATTGTTTCTGAATATTTAGAGTAAATACAATACCTCGAACGTAGTATGTACAGATCTACAGGTTGGTTATATATATTCCATAAAAAGTAGATGTTGGTGGTACTCATTAGAAGCGCCTCGCCGAGACGCTCCTAAAATACCATATTTTTTTTCTTTATCAAAACTATGTATAGGCACAACTTTGTATCAAACATATATTTTTCGTTATTTGTTTTTTTTTTTTTTTGTTTTAGTTTGTTTTTTTGTTATTTTGTTTTTGTTTTTTTTACCATATACTGTACAGCTTTGTTCAATTCTGTAAGTGGAACATTATGGGCGCAACAACAATGACAAAAGTAGACATTCTCATGAGGAACCTATAGGAGACGTCAGTAATTTTGTCTTGCATTAAAGACGTAATATTTTTAAATACAAAGTTACAAGAGGATTGCAGAACAAGTCATATCACTGAATGGCTATGGTCCGTTTCTAACTATAGTCCTATCAACATATACATTAATGATTTTTATAGTTTGTATAGAAGGAATGTTTTCAAGGTATAAATATGTATAAATTATGCCACCATAATGGTTTAACAAAACGCATAACTCTGTGACGAGTTTGGCCCCTTTCCAAACTTAAGATTGTCCCGCTCACGTGCTATTTTGCTGAAAAAGGCTGTGCTTGCGGCATTTGAATATTGTCTCTAAAAATCGATAAACAACTCCAAGTGGCCGACCCATATGCATTTGCACCCTTAACTTAGTTATCGCTGTATTATTATTATTTTTATTTCTGGTGAGCTTTGAGTTGGCAGTTCTCTGCTCATTTGTATGTTCACTTGTTTATCAGTTTTCGTACATGTAATATGTAGAAGTTTTATATCAGACCTTTATTACAAACGAGGTCACTGGGGAGGAATGTGTAAGTGTGTGTGGCATTTATTCCATTGTTGTTTGTTTCTCATGTTTCTTTCTTTTGTGCCTCTGGAAGCCCGGGCTTAGTGAGTGTTGCAATTTCTGTGTATTTTTAATTATATTTCTTACACTGGTTTAGTTCCTGATCTTTGTGTGTGTGTGTGTGTGTGTGTGTGTGTGTGTGTGTGTGTGTGTGTGTGTGTGTGTGTTGCTGAGCATCTGAAGTCTCGACTGCCAATTCTTGGCATTCTTCTCTCAAGTTTTGGTCTATGGGTGTCCAGAAGTAGCTGTCTGTTTTTGCTCGCTGGAAAACAAAAAAAAAAACAAAAAAAAAACATGTTGTTGTTGCTTCTGTGGTCTAGAAAGAAAGGATAGTTAGTACATAAGTCACCTTCAAAAGCTGCCTGTTTTGCAATTTGTTTTACTAGTTGTGATTAAGAGTAGCATCGGGACCCAGGGTGAAGTTGGCGGCTGTAAAAGTGCTTTTAACCCCACGGTGGTTTACTCTACTGACCGTTCTAAGGCGGTTGTCCCGGTGTTAATCTTACTCTTTGTTGCTTTGTGGTTTATTATAAGAGACGATTTGCTTTAAGTCTGTGTTATTTTGTTCTTGTGTTATTTAACATTACGATTACCTCGCTTGGGGAAGAGAGAGCTAATCTTAGTGCTTTTGGCACGTTTGTTCGATTTGCGCTTGTTTGGTTTTGTCTGTTTCCTCTTCCTCTTGGTGTCTGGGAAGGGCTGCGGTTTGTGAGTGTGGCACTCCTTAGACTTTGCTCTTACCTTTTGTTTTAGGAACTTGATACAGTCAGATCTCCTTCCAGTTCTCAACATAAAGGGAAAAGACACACAATTATAAAACAGATGCAGAGTTGGCAAACCTTCCCGAAAAACGTGACAATTCTGTTATCGAAACTTAAATATCAATAGCTTACATAAATGTAAAAAGAAAATGAAAGGCATTTGCGAGTGAAACACTACAGAACATTTATCAAAACGTGCCACAATTAAAAGGACTGTTTTGGCACTTACTGGGGGATGGTGCGGGAGCGGATTGGTGAATGATTGTGGTAGTGAGCTTAAACTAGCTTTACGGGATTCCAAACTTCGGGCTCAGAGTCCAAAATGGTAAAAAAAACATATAAAGGTCCCGCGTAGGGGTCTTCTATCTCACCCGTGAATAATTACGGGCAACAAATGGCCCACGCGTGAAGTCAATAATGAAGCAAAGATGAGGACTCAACAGACACAACCGGTTAAGATACTTGGAGATCAATGGAGTGTCAAACAAAACCACTGGAATACAAAACCACTGGAATACTGATGCAAAAGTAAACCACCAGTTTAACCCCGGTGGGCCGAGGAACAGACATAGCATCATAACGGCGCCAACAACATCTAAATAATAGTTTCTAAGTTGGGTCATCATACAGTCTGCAACCCGACCCTAAGAATTTTTTAATTTCTTTTTTCTTACTATCATCATTGTAATTAATCTAATTATTATATATAAAACAAATGTGTGTACTTCAAAAGCGCTTGCAGAGGCGAGCTACTCTGAATAGCAATGTTAAATCGGAATACTGAGCCATATGTTTTTTTTTTTATTTTCATTTTTCAAAAATGAAAATGACCAGGAAGAGCCACCGTCAGAATGAATAACAAGATTCCTTAAACGCAACAATTAGACAGAGAACAGAACAAAACATGAAACAAGTCCCTAAGGGCGGTTGTGCTGGTATTGTATGTTTTTTTTTTTTTGTTTTTTTTTTTTTTGTTTTTTTTTTTTTTGTTCTTTGTGTGGCCACACACAAAAAAAAAAAAAAAAAAAAACCGTAGGTAGGGGCGGTTAATAGATAACACTTATACATAATATTAACCCTGGGTTCAACTGTTGTAAAAATATATCAATGCTCTAATAGAGACTCCATATTTAAATCAGTGAAACATCACAGGAAAAAAAAAAGAAATTTATAAATCAAGTTAAACTACTAACAGTCTGATGAAACAAGGATTATAACTCGATGAAATCAACTCAGTCACTGAAAGTCCAAGCTAAAGAAAAAACACTTGTTGAACCACGGAGTTTCCGCAAAAAAACGGCATAACATCAGGCATCAACATTCTATTAAAAGCCTGTGATCGGCACCTTTGCAGCCGAATATGATTAAAGATGCCCAGGTAATGCCACAATCACAAAGCGAAGCCTTCCAGTGGCATCAAAACAAAAGATATGAAGAACAAATTGGGAAAAAAACAAAACGATTTGTATGAAATCACCGATGGACAAACAAAAGGCGGGAGCTACAACAGAGGAACTGCCTTGGAACAATCAAAGAGTCTGAGACTAGACCATTGTCGTGCAATTAAAGTGGAAAGTATATGTATCAACCATGATAACGTATAAAATTAAGCTCAGTCTGTCGCATAATATCCAAGTTCTATCCCGTCCTTTTATATTATATATAGTAATGTTTTGTAACTTTCTAAAAATGGATTTTACTGCAGCTTTCCTTAATTTATACTAGGCCACCGCAAAATTCTGGTTCGGTCAAATTCACATATAATTTCAAAGTTTATTTTTAACCCATTAGTTCAATAAGGTCGCATCTATGCAAACCTACATTTCATTCTGACTTGTTTTAGAACTTTACAGTCTGTCGCATAATATCCAAGTTCTATCCCGTCCTTTTATATTATATATAGTAATGTTTTGTAACTTTCTAAAAATGGATTTTACTGCAGCTTTCCTTAATTTATACTAGGCCATCGCAAAATTCTGGTTCGGTCAAATTCACATATAATTTCAAAGTTTATTTTTAACCCATTAGTTCAATACGGTCGCATCTATGCAAACCTACATTTCATTCTGACTTGTTTTAGAACTTTACTGCTAGTATTGTGGTTTTGTTCGTCATTCTTATCATTATGTTTTTATTTATGTCCATTCATTTACGTGAAAGAGACAAAAATGCCATACAACAGATACAAATAGAATTAAATGAGACGGTAATGCGTTTCAGCATAAATATACGCCAACAACAATGACCGTTTTAACGGTAGTTCAGAAAGCCAAAATTGACCTTTTACGGCTAGTAATTTTTTATTCGATAAGTGAAAATATGAGGCTAATTTTGTACTTTGCAATAGGGGTACCAGTACCGGATATTGTCCAAATAATCGAAACACATATTACGAAGCGAATGGTACACTCGATGACTTGTTTCCACTAGCAGTGACATCGACCAAGTGTTTGTACCAGCAACGTAATCGTATCAAGTTTAGCGAGTCCGATTGTTTTTGCCTTCTTTGTCAGTTGGCACCAAACCAAGGCTACTGGTGTCATAAACTCGTAAAATAAGTAAGAGAAAAGTCCAGGGAGTGCCACAATCACAAACCGCAGCCCTTCCCAGACCCCAAGAAGAAGAGGAAACCGACAAATCTAAACAAGCACAAACCGAACAAACGTACGAAAAGCACTAAGATTAGCTCTCTCTTCCCCAAGCGAGGTAATCGCAATACTAAAAGGACAGAAAAACACAAGAACAAAATGACACACGGAAAGACATACAACAAATCGCCTCGTAGAATAAACCACAAAGCAACATAAAGTAAGACTAACGCCGGGACCACAAGTCTTTTTCTTATAATCAACACTGAGCTTTAAAGTTAGCGTTACAAAATTGCCTGCAGGGTTTCCTCGGAAGAATGGTTTTAAGCATTATTCTTCAGAGCAAAATTAGAAAGTTGCATTAATCGCTTTGAATAGACCTGATAGATGTTATGCAACAGACTACCGGCCAAGTGATTAGCACAATCAAGGCTAACAACTTTGCTGGTCTCTTAAAATCCAAGATGATGTGTCGCGTCGCGTCGCGTCACGTCGCGTCACGTCGCAGACTCAGTGATAGCCAAATCGTATTTCCTGTAGGCGGCAAGTGCTTGACCTTATTTTGGTGTTAGTCTTACACTTTGTTGTTTTGTGGTTTATTCTTAGAGGCGGTTTGTTTTATAACTTATCTTGTGTCATTTTGTTCTTTTTTTTTTTTCAGTCCTTTTAGTATTGTGATTACCTCGCTTGGAGACGAGAGAGCTAATCTTAGTGATTTTCGTTCGATTTGCGCTTGTTTGGTTTTGTCTGTTTCCTCTTTCTCTTGGTGTCTGGGAAGGGCTGCGGTTTGTGAATGCGGCACTCCCTGGATTCTCTCTTACCTTTTTTTCAGTAGATTTTTTGTTTTTACCCTGGCTTCCAGTTTGTAGTCAAGCCTTCATCGCTTTTAAATTACAGTGTTGAACAAATAGTTTTATGTTTTCTTATGTTGACTAAGGGAACCCTTATACGGAAACAATTATAAGTGAGAGTAAGGGCGCGGTTTGGTACTTGTAAAACCAGGTATAATTCTCTAACAGCTGCTCTGTTAACCGTTCCTAGACGGAAGTTCTGTTGCTGTTTCCTTTGTTTTGTCGTTCTGTTGTCGACGAATATACGTTTATGATGTCGAGATAAGACGTTCAATCAGGATGACCTTCCCTGAGCAGCTCCATGGTTACGTTTTGGAAAGGACAAGAAAAATGTGGTTGGCTATAACCTAATTTTATAGACCTCTAACCTTCAACTTTAAACCTAATACATATCCAGCTAATCGTATTAATTAAGCCGCAACGTCGGAATAAGAACCCACGGACATTTGTGCTCAGCGAAGATTCAGATCAGCCTGTGCATTCGCTTTGTCTGATCAGAATCTTAACTTGGCGCATTTCGGATAGCCAATAATGCAAAGTTGCTTCATGTTGATAATATAGACTGATCAAACTGCACGGAAGTGCAAGCTGACTTGAGTCTTTGTAGGGTAGGGTGCATATGTCAAATGGTACGTTTTCTCACGTTGCGCACCAGTATTCTAGATTTTTGTACATTTAAGTTGATTAGGCCATATCCATTGTTTAAGTGTGTTTCCATGTTCAATAATTCACCCTGTGCCATAAATATGCCATCACAAATAGTGTCTTTGTTGTCAGCAATTATCTCAGGATGATCCTGAAAGCCCAAAATATGTTCTCCTGAGGTTGTAAAAACACAGTAGACATCCGCTCAGATGAAACACAAGACGTTTATGATATCTGTAAACAAAAACGCCCTTAAGATATTACCAGGGCTTTAAAACCACAATAGTCTTTTTTGAAAATCAGGAATAAAACACACCTTATAAGAAAATGCCTTACTGCTTCGTGCTCAAAGTATAGGAATGTCCCTTCCAGGGCTCTAAAGGTTACTATTGAAGCATAGCCATTACCAAACCTTACCCATTTAAAGCGTACTCCGCGTTTTCTATGCCATATATGATATAAAATAGATAAAAAAAGATCAGGAAGAGCCACAAGCACAAAACATACTGTTCAAATGACGGCAAGAAAATAAACAAACAAACCACGTCAGACATCACATATGCCCAGTAAAGTCAGCTGCCTGAAACAATTGTCCGCCTACCGTTAGATTCGAACCGGGTCTGCCCGAATAAAAGTCCAATGCTCTAACCACTGAGCCGAAGAGTGGATTCACTGACGCTGTGGTCAGAGATAGAATATATGCCTACAAGCTATGCGAAATATGCCAAGGCAGATTTTCGAAGATATGAGTGATAGGCCGTAACCACTTTAACACAGACCAAACTCAGTCCGAGCAGATTGAGTAAATAGTTTCGTAGAACATCATTATCAACAGCATGCGACTTATTTTTTACCCAAATAAGGAACCATAAAATTATTGCAAAGAAACACTAATTACCAGAATATATTTGCTCACTTGATCCTTTATCAAGATGCACATCAAAGCGCAGACATTATTTAACTTTAAAAGCGGCTTAAAATCAATTTGTGTCTTATCTCTCTGTCATGAAATGTTTACGTTTAAGATGCACGCTATGTGTGTCGACATTGATTGTGTTCACGTATACTGCATTAAAACATATCATATCTAAGCAAGCAAAATAATGAATTATAAGTGCTAAAAGTGCATAAGATATGATTCCGGGCACAGCATTTCCAACAAAATTACATGTATGCCTACCCAGCGGGCACGCAGCATTAAACAATGTTGACTGAACGTCCTTACACTGAATCAACTTTGAATCAAAGTTTTTTTCAAAGTTGCTTGTCTGCCGGAAGCGCAGACGCAGGCTGATATAAATCTTTGCTGTCCGCCTGTGGACGCTTTGGATGTTTGACTACCTAAATACATGCAATGCCGTACAGATCAGCTCATCAGACTGCCCGGATGCGTAGGCTGATCTACATATTCACTTGGCGCATATGCAATATTGTAGGACATGCTGTATTCCGGCTCATACGTTTTTTACAAACATTTCGTAAACTTATTTATTTTGTGATGTCAATGATTGCTTTTTAGCCTGTGTTGCGCGCAGGTAATTTTTCTTACCTTGTAGTTTTTGACTGAAACAAAATGACAAGGGCATATTAAATAATGTCATTACATTCGTTCATTGTCAGAGAGCCCTAATTGAAGCCTTTGATAGCACTGCTGTTCGCATATTTTATACTATCAAGTGAATCCAGTTGCTTCGGAAGCAGCTTATAGGATCACGAAAACATATCTATATAATTTTTACCCCTTATATCTCTTTTATATAGTAAAACTGGGGTTTACAGGGGTATACATTATTTTTCTTTTTTCTGCTCAAAACATAGATTGTGGGTACCCGTTAGAACCGTCTCGCCGAGACGGTTATAACGGGTATCCACAATATATGTTTTGAGCAGAAATCTAAAAAATATCGGAGATTTTTATCTGAAAATTTTCATTTTTTGGAGATGAAATTTATAGATGTATTCGAATAGGCATGTTTCTGTAATGGTTATTACTGACGAATTATGTGAGCCGCAGTGTGAGGCAATGTACCAACGGACACGTGCGCCGTGCGAAGACTCAGTCTTCACTGACCTGTATTGGATAGCCAAGGTTTCTTCATGCGTACTGATTTGACTACGCGGATGCATAAGCTGATCTGATTCTGTGATGGTCGCATTTGTCCCCAGGTTCATATTCGCACGCTGCGGTTCGTATCTTACTGATTGTTGCCGGTACAATGGAACTTCATATACAGTCAGAGGCAAAAGATCTGTAAAAGATGTTTTGTCACACTTTTGACATGAGATGTATTGTATTAGTTAACCTTTTGCCAACACTAGGGCCAAATACTTCCCTTTTAGATAAGGTCCCTTTTCTAAAGATGACTATTATGCGCTTTAGATAGACAGGAAATCGCAACAGTTGTCTCCCTTGTAGAAAACGGCGGAAATACTATCAAGTTTATCAAGTGCCCTTAAAATATATTTTCCCGCCTATACATGAGGAATTACAAACATTACGTGCATACATGTTATATATGCAGGCGAAGTAGTGTGCACAGAGAAGGGCGTCTGCTGTTTGTTAACGGATAATTTAGATTTTTGCAGCTATATCTACGTGTCTACATGCATCAGCCCTAGTCAAAACAACGATATTGTGGTGATGTTGTCAACATTATTAAGTCTACTCACTTTCAACCTACACGACTTGGTAAAGCGGTACGCAATGCGTTGCCCTCTAAGGATTCACACATACTTGCACGCACGCACATGCGCATGTTAGGAAAAAAAGCATCATTGAGATGTATGCGCGAAGAAACCATAACCTTTTTACCCCTGAGCTTCTGAACATGACTCTTCCATCTAAGAAATGTAAATTGTCCGCTATCTCTATACTGGCTGTCGAAAAAAAAAAAAAAAAAAAAAAAAAAAAAAAAGAAAAGAAAAAGAAAAAAGAAAACAAAATCGGAAACCGAATGGCAAAGAGTGTTGTGCCAAAAAAAAAAAAAAAAAAAAAAATAATAATAATAATAAAATAAAAAAAAATAAAAGTGTTGATTTCGAGGAAACAGCTCGTACGAGATGTATCATCTGGAACCTAACAGTTTGCAAAACTTTTTTTTCTGGTCTTTGGAGCTGAAAGAGTTAAACGTACAGCAATCGGATATTGCAAACATCCTCTGGCTATTTTATGGCTTATTGCTTATGCATAAAATCGTTTGCAAAGATCATTCTGTAAAGTTACATTATATCCAGGAGTCACACAACGTTAAACAACGTCGTACCAACGTCGATGCAACGTCATGACCTTGCATCGACGTTGACACTACTTTGTTTTAACAGTGAGTGACTGTCGGGCTCATGCATGCTTCATTCACACATAGTTTTAGTCATGGCGTTGCATCGACGTTGACAGGAACGACAGTATGTTGCCAGTGTGACCGCTGGGCTTATCATGCTTCATTCACAAATAGTTTTAGTTCACAACCTATATTTTTGTTTGCTCTGGAATATTATTGTCTGCCTCATATTGCCATATAAGTGACTTCTCGCCCTTTATAAATTATTAACGTGAATGGTACCGACTCTATTGTCAGATAGTTGTGTTTATCTGAACTAATGTGTATTAAAATTACTCATAATAATGCCATTACTCTGATTACCTGAATTCCTATAAGAGTAACAAGACAAAAAATATGCATATACACAATTCGAGAATTCCGCAGACTCAGAAGCAGTCGCATCTGCACCTGCACCGGAAACATGCATATCAAGTAGCAGTAAGCCAGGTCCGTATTTAATGGCTATTGCGCATGGCGAAGATGCTCAAATAATAAACGTCAATCCAGTTCTACGCCATTAATTTAAAGTTTAAAAAATGATAAAGTTATTTTTAAATACGTTGAGATCTTTACAGATATGTTGTCTACAAGTTTTTGTGAGTTGAAATTTGCCAATTGTGGGAGCGAAGTATGAAAAAATCTAGTATAAAGCTTATGACATATCGTATATATAATTGTCATTTGACCCTATCTACAAGCGTCAAAATAAGGAACTAAATTTGTTGGTTTACACACACACACACACACACACACACACACACACACACACACACACACACAATAAATAATAAATAAATAAAAAATAAAAAAAATAATAAAAAAAATAAATATATAAATAAATAAATAAAAAAACGGGATCGTTTGAAAGTTTAGAGACGTCCAGTAAACTAAAAAAGTCAGAATCGGTTTATTAAGTATGTTCATCAGCAGTAACGAGCATCACTGCTCAGGCCATCTTGCTTATGGTTAAAGCGATAGTTTATTTTAAAATACAGTCGAACCTGGTTCTGCCAAACTCCAAGAGATCACCGCTGTAGTTTGAAATTACAGTGGTTTGAGACAAAATGAGTTGACATCTAAGGAAAACAATGCGGGGCGGTTCTAACAAGTACCCACAATCTATGTTTTTAGTAGAAATAGAAAAAAAATACTGTATACCCTTGTGAACCCCCCTTTTACGATATAGGTAAAAGGAGAAATCAACTTGAATTCGCAAAATCAAGTTGTTTTTTTTATTATTATTATTTTGAAGAAATCAGCCTATAAAAATAAATTTTCGGGGCACATGCATAATTTCTTTTTACTGCATGACTATGTATGTATCTGCAAAATTTCGTGGAAAATTTTATGTTTTAGGGTTGATTTTATGCAAAATGTCGATTTTTTTGCCAAGTTCGTATACCGCGAAATCAATTTGTTTGAAGACATCAGCCTATAAAAATAAAGTTTCTGAGACACGCGTAATTTTTTTTGCTATATTACTCAGTATGTATTTATATACTACTGAGCAAAATTTAGTATAAGTCATATAGAAAGAAAACATTATGCATGGTCCCTGAAAATTTATTTTTTAGGCTGATTGTTTTGTTCAAAGAAATTGATTTCGCGGCATACAGACTTAGTTAATCTTAGTGCTTTTCGTACGTTTGTTCGGTTTGTGCTTGTTTAGATTTGTCGGTTTCCTCTTCCTCTTGGGGTCTAGGAAGGGCTGCGGTTTGTGATTGTGGCACTCTCTGGACTTTTCTCTTACCTTTTTTGGCAGAAAGTGGACTTTTTGCTTAAAATCAACCCCTGAATACAATATTTGTTCATAAAATTTTGCTCAATAGTATATAAATACATACCGAGTAATATAGTAAAAAGAAATTATGAGTGTGTCTCGCAACTTTATTTTTATAGGCTGTTTTCTTCAAAGAAATTGATTTCGCGGTATACAGACTTAGCACAAATTCAACATTTTGCTTATAATCAACCCCAAAACACACATGAACTTTTGCTTAGTAGTGTATAAACATATATTAAGTCATATAGTAAGAAGAAATTATGCTTGTGCCCCAAAATTATATTTTCATAGGCTGATTTCGTCAAAAAAACTTGATTTCGAGAATTCAAGTTGATTTCTCTTTTTAGCTATACCCCCAAGTTTACTATATAGAAGCGGGGTTTAAGGGGTCAAAATTATATAGCATGTTTTTGTGATGTGTAGTGAAAATAAATGAATTTAGTTAGCTGGGCTACTGCTGAAGCAATAACACATCAAATTATCAAATACATCTACTTAATAAAGCAGCGTCTCATTACATTACGAAAACACGCCTATTCAAATATATAGAAAATTTCACCTCTAAAAAACCAAAAATTTTCAGGTAAAAAACTCCGATATTTTTCATATTTCTGCTCAAAACATAGATTGTGGGTACTCGTTAGAACCGCCTGATTTTCAGCAGCAATAAGAAAAATAATGTATACCCCTGTAATCCCCAGTTTTACTATATAAAAGTGGGGTTTAAGGGGGTCAAAATTATATAGGCATGTTTTCGTGATGAACTGAAGATTCGCTATTTGCATATGGCATAAGTGTTTTATTCCCTTCTTGTGTGTTACTTTTCAAAAACGGTCATCTTCAGATTTACGGCGATTCTTGTATTATTGCTTCAACTGCCCGCATTAAACCATATGTGGAAACCTCCAACGTAGCAAATATATGATTATCTACTCAACAACTGGCCGTCTATCACGTATTCGTCTTGCTGAGAATCTTCTATGTTCGTCATTAAATTCTGCGGTGCCTCTTAGGTTTGTACGCGTTTGTCACAGTAGGCGCTGATCAGCATGCTGGAATCTCTTTCTTCCGTTGCCCATTATATTAGTACCAAGTAGGTTGTTACAAATCCAACAATAAACATCTTACGTCTTAGCAGTGATATAAGATCATGTTCTAGTAAACCTATATTGTGCTGCGTGTTCTTATGATCTGGTGCGGGGGGTACCTTTATCTGAGCACCCATTACTGATTTTCTGCAAACTCGCATATTTTTTATTGTAACGTTTACTACATGTATCAACAGATCTGTATAAGTGACATGTCACGTGACAGATCCGTATTTCTTTAACATACTTAAGAAAGAACTTCAAGAGATGGGCGCCAAATATGGCTATTGTAGGAAGGAATTGATTATTGCATTGATGTACCTGCTATTTGTGTACTTTTATTACGAAGATGTTTGGTGGAGACCACCTTGTTAGCACAGGATCATATTTATTCGGGTATTTGTGAGACGGAAAAAAAGAACCCGGAAAACTGTGATTCGAGAGAGTCACTGACGGAGCTTTACTGCTGGCAAACGGTTTGTGTTTACATACCCTCCCGGGCGGAAACTTAAAACTTAAGGATGAACCTTATTGCTGGAGGTCCTGAGATGCGCTCAAATAGATCTGAAAGCGTATATAGTCGTGAAAAAGGAGAAGGGATATTTGTGTGGGCACTGTTGGTTATTTGTATATATTCGGTTACAAGAATTTATTACTGTTACATATTAAGTAATGTTCTACTGGATTGCTTTAAGCTAATGCCAAGTCTTCTGAGAAAATTGATTAAAATACATACCATGTTTGTTCGCTTGTTTTCATCAGTACGCTAAGGATTAAGCTTTTTCTGTCATTCCCATGCTATTAGAAGTTTATTCAAGAAACAAACATAACAGATTATCTATGAACCAAGAGGGGTTTATTTGGCCATATATTGTATTATATCGCTTATGTAGGAGAAGGCTTTATGTGTCAGAAAAAGGGTAGGTACTGTATGTTTATTTGTATCAATAGAAGGCATATTAAGGTAATCGGCCACACCGCCAGAAACGCTAACTCGGATATGGAAGTATTTGTCTCACTGTAGACTTTAATTAAAGGTTATTATTTGCTTCTTGTCGGTGCAAACTTTTTCCTTAAAAAAGGAGCCCACAATTTTCTGAACGCTTCTATGCTGGAGGAGGGGAAGCTGATTACGGTTTGAAATGTTGCCTTCTTGTGCGAAAGGACGAAAAAAAGCCTTGGGTTGTAGCCTTTTACTTCTAAGAGAATACAGCATTTTCTGTAGCAAAACACATGACTGTTTTTGTCCATTAGGGTAACGGTTTTTGTAGGACAGACAGAAATTTGAAATTTGTTCATAAAGAAACACATTTTCCAAAACAACTTTGTCTTCCCTAACCCCGCGTATATGTGTATGCGCGATAAATATTCCTATTAAACCAGCTAAGGAATTTATGTGAACGGCCTGTAAAGTGTTATATTACAGAGCCACAGGTTGTTAATTAGCCTTTTTTGCTTCTGTTGGTCCTTCGAGATTAAATTAAGATATTCGATTCATATAAAAATGCCGCGGTTTTCTACACCTCCCAAGGGACCTGGCGAATGATAATGCATCAACAACCATGTTCGAGCGCTATTATTGCATAAAAACTAAAACCATACGCAACATTTCGCGTTATTTTTTGCACTATTTTGTTTCGCCTTTTCACCGATGCCTCGCGAACGCAATTTCCACGGACTATGCTCGTTCTAGGGCCGGGCAGTACACATCTCGTAACGGTAGCAAATCTATGGCCCCGGTACGATTATATTGAAAGTTGCATAGCCGTGCATTAACAGCGCGTGAATAGCCTTGTTAATACACGGCTTTTTGCCGGTTAATGCACGGCTGTTAATAAAGTGCGACACTGCTTTTTATGCAATAATATATCATTATACGAGGACAGATATAAGGTTCGCCCCCGAAACAGAATATAATATACAGTTTTGATAATGTATCGTAATATTTGTTTTCATTTTCTGTTTTCTTTAAAGTGTTTGCTAATATTGCTATTTGACGGTCCGGTCAACCAAATGGGGTCATGTCAGTGTACCTAACAACACTTATACTGGACAGACTTAGTCCTCCAAGTGGTTAACTAGTATTATGCACATTTTTGCGCCAGAAATCTTGAATCAACGGAAGGGAAAGAACTCCATCGAAAAATATTGCCGACCCGGCGGAGGTCGAACCCGCAACCTCCTGATCACCAGTCGGACGTGATCCAACTGAACCACTGAACCACTGAGGCCGGGTCTTTGAAGTGTTGTTTTATCATTACGTTTCTACAACTCCGAACTATACACCCTGTCCTCGCGTAATATTTATTAAAAACCGCAATATACCATAAAGAGACTTACCTAAAATGAAAAATTCAGGGAATAAAAATATTAAATCAGTAAAAACACCACGGCAACAACTAATACAATGAAAAAAAAAAAAAACGATATTTCATTTGTTAATACATGTTTCACGATATTTAATTTTAAATTATAAGACATGTGTCCATGATCAAACGCGTTCACAAGTACGATGGACGATTAATCCGTATCTGTTGTTTTTTGGAAGTTGTTTGCTCTAGCTAGATGACAATCACCCACAATTTTTATCTTTTTAGCAGAGATTTAATTCGGTTCAGACAAATACACCATTAAAATGTATGGAGTATTTGAAATGGAAATACCTTCTCCATATATTGAAGACCACTATACATACAGGTTCAATGAAATATAGTGGGGCGTTACACGAACAGTTCTTGCGCGCGAGGTTTAGTCTACCGGTGAATAAAGGTTATGAATAAACGATTAAGACACAGACAAAAAAGGTAAGAGAAAAGTCCAGGGAGTGCCACAATCACAAACCGCAACCCTTCCCAGACCCCAAGAGGAAGAGGAAACCGAAATATCTAAACAAGCACAAACCGAACAAACGTACGAAAAGCACTAAGATTAGCTCTTTCTTCCCCAAGCGAGGTAATGGCAATACTAAAAGGACTGAAAAACACAAGAAAAAAATGACGCACGGAAAGACATACAACAAATCGCCTCGTAGAATAAACCACAACGCAACAAATAGTAAGACTAACATCGGGACAAGACTCCTCCACGGGTGCAGACATGCGCTGGCTTCATGCTAAATTAAACAGAATAAGATAATTACTTGGTAATCGTTCTTTGTATTTACCCCGGCAAATATATTCATACATGGACTGTTTTTAACCACCCGCGTAGTTTACTGCAAGGTCGTAGGTTTAGTAATGACAAGCTGTGGTGGATGGTAGCGGGTGTCCGCAAAATATACCCTATCTGCTTTTTGGCACAACCAAAACAGCTGCAACTACAAGTATAGCTATAACATTTATGTTCTGTTGTTTGCTGCAGCAATACGAAAATCATTGCATGGACATTGGGTTTCTTTTTGTAGAAAACCGAGAAGCAATGATATAATTTATTCGCTCTAGTATGTATAAAAACCTAAAGGAAACACTTTCGAGGGCAATGAATACACTTATAAAACAAGAAACGACCGAAAGTGTCAGGTGTGCTAGGGTAGACTAGGTAGAAAAGGGCCTTATGAACATCCCACCTTTACAGGAAGAAAAGTTCGATCAAGTAGTAACTGCCATAATAATAGCAACTTGTAACTCTCAGCAGACAAAGTTCTGAAGCCTTTGAATGGCACATAGAGTAAAATGTTTCCCATCTTTATTGCTTTCTTAAACAACCTACGTCTTGATTAGGTCATGCCTTCTGACAGGGCGTTGATAGACGTCCACACTCTGCAAGCATACATGAGACTATTTAATCATATGCATATGTAAAGAACAGTATACTAAAAGTTCATTGATATTAACGTTTAGCATGCTGGATTTAATAGAAGAAATATTCAAGTACTTTTCCTATTTTTCCCAGAAAATATGTTTTGGCATTTCATGCAAATTGTCTCCATCGATGACAATTGGCATGAAATTTCAAAACCTGTTTCTGGGAACAATACGAAGCTATCATCAATTTCGTCATTCGTCATTCGTTTATGGACTTATGAGTTTGGATTACGGCTTAGATACCATGATCGCAACTACGTTTTACATATTCGGAATTTGCCCATGGAGTGATAAAGGTTGTAAAATGACATGTATTTAAATGTTGAATAGTTAACAATTAAATACACATGAACAAACAAGACAAATGCCTTTCTAGACACGTATTGAACCAATAATTGAATAAACGTTTCTCAGCATGTCCGAAACCTTCAGGGTTGCATGCTCACAGAATCTAGTTCCAATCATTCTGTGGAAGCCAAGCAAGCAACAGAAAAGTGTTGGTACAATAATAATCTAAGTGAAAAAGCTTATATCATGCCATAAATAAGCCTAAACCTGCTGTGTATGCTACGCTGATTTTTTTTTCTGCTTTGCATCATAAACATGATGTCTGCTGTTTATTGACAGTGACAAAGTTGCAATAAGTATCAACAAAACAGCAAAATATATCAGCCTGCGGTTAGATATCCGTAAGGGGAATGGGCATACTTTCAGGTATTGTAACTATGTATAAGATGTTTTTGCATCCCTTCTCAAATGCAAATTTTTTTGGAGGCCAAATGCTTTCTTTTTAGAGTGGACACTTTTCTGAAGGTCATTGGTGTGTAGATAGCCAAATACCAAACAATAAGTCATAAAAAATGTTGTCTCGCTTGAAGAAATGGATAAAAAACCGACAAGTGCATCCAGCGCCCTTAACTTCATGAAATTTGTACATGTAGTCCCATAAACTGATATGTCGTTTATACGTAAGCAGCATTTTGACAGTACACTACAAACATCTTGAGAAAAAGGTAAGAGAAAAGTCCAGGAAATGCCACAATTACAAACCGCAGCCCTTCCCAGACCCCAAGAGGAAGAGGAAACCGACAAATCTAAACAAGCACAAACCGAACAAACGTATGAAAAGCACTAAGATTAGCTCTCTCTTTCCCAAGCGAGGTAATCGCAATACTAAAAAGACTGAAAAACACAAGAACAAAATAACACACGGAAAGACATACAACAAATCGCCTCGTAGAATAAACCACAAAGCAACAAAATATAAGACTAATACCGGGACCACCGCCTTAGAACGGTCGGTAGAGAATTCACAGACAAATAAAAAAAAGGTGTTAATATCTAGAGTTACTGTATAATCAGTAGCCTTGAAATGTAAGTGTTACACGTAGAAGAGGCAAAAACATGCACATAATTCTAGACGGCAGTATGACCAAATATGTTTGTTTTCCTTTCTTTTTTTTTTTTTTTTTTCTTTTGTTTTCGGAAAGTATGCACTAGTTACGGCCATTTATAAATGCATTGCTTTGGAAGATTTGGACGGATGACTGACTTAATATCTTCCTACGTTCAAACTGAGTTCTTTCAACATTTTATCACGACTACTTATTGCTTGTTTCCAATTTTCAACTTCTGAATTCTTACTTGTAAATTCCAAATATATGTGCGTTCGATAATGTCGTGTTGTCTCCCTTCCGCTGATTCAAGAAGGGCAGTTGTCAGTTTCTGGCGAAAGAATGTGCACAATACTGGTTAACCGCTTAGAGGACTAAGCCTGCCAAGTAAACGTGTGGTTAGGTAAACTGACCGCGCTCGACATGACCCCATTGGGTTGACTGGGCCGTAAAACCTCAACACAAATAAATAATGTCGTGTTGTGTGCTTATGCTCTCAGCTGATTTGAAAGATCGCGATGAAGATTGAACATATTTGTTCTTTATTAAACAGGTTTAAGCGACTACAAGTAGATTTATTTTTGACCGTTCACAGATGGTACGTCTGTTGTCGTGCCGCCGTTTATCCGTTCCGTGTTCGATGAATTGCTGCTTTGGTTTGAACCTTTAAACAATGCCTTGTGTTCCACGAGTGTTGTCTTTTAGGTTATCCTCATATTTATTAGCTACTTGCAACTAGCCTTGATATTATGCGGCAGACTGCATGCATAGTTATCAGCCCAATCATTGTTGATGGCTATGCTTCACTCTTTAATTGCACGACAGCGGTTCGGGCCTCAGACTCAATGACAGCCTCTTCGTAAAACCTTAACCAGTGAGTTAGGGCACGACGATTTGTCTTTGGCTTGGCCTAACGTGGTTCAAATATTGGTTTTCACTTACTCTGTCACACAGTAGAATGAGCCACGAGTACTCGTCTTTGTTTATCATAGTGATGAATTTGATTTTTATGTTTTTGCTTTGATGGATTGACTGATTTGGGAGCTTTTATGCGAACCGAATTTTTATGTATCTCTGTATTAAGAGTAGCATCGGGACCCAGGGTGAAGTTGGCTAGCTTTAAAAGTGCTTTAAGTCCCCCGGTAGTTTATTCTACTGACCGTTCTAAGGCGGTAGTCCTGGTGTTGTTCTTACCCTTTGCAGATCTTTGTAGTTGGGAGCCTGTATGCGAACCGAATTTTATGTTTTCCTGTATTTAGAGTTACATCGGGACACAAGGTAAAGTTGGTTGGCCGTAAAATTGCTTTAAAACAAGGTAACAGAAAAGTCGAGGGAGTGCCACAATCACAAACCACAGCCCTTCCAAGACCCCAAGAGGAAGAGGAAACCGACAAATCCAAACAAGCATAAACCAAACAAACGTACGAAAAACACTAAGATTAGCTCTCTCTTCCCCAAGCGAGGTAATCGCAATAATAAAAAGGACTGAAAACACAAGAACAAAATGACACACGGAAAGGCATATAGCAAATTGCCTCGGTTTTGTCTGTTTCCTCTTCCTTTTGGTGTCTGGGAAGGCTTTTTGTCTCACTGCCCTTTGTTGTGATGCTAGCAGTTTGGTCACTTTCAACAGCTGCCCATTTTGCATTCTGTTTTACTATTTGTGATTTAGAGTAGCATCGGACCCGACTTGGTACTTTTCGTACGTTTGTTCGATTTGCGCTTGTTTGGTTTTGTTTGTTTTCTATTCCTCTTGGTGTCTGGGAAGGGCTGCGGTTTGTGATTGTGGCATTTCCTGGACTTTTCTTTTACACCCCACCCATTTTTGTTATAAAATGTCGTGATTGATCAACCTACCATGTTCCCATTTCTTATGGGTACAAACTATCATTTAGTCCTCAAATTAGGGAACCGAATGAGAAGACCGTTTGATCAAACAACGATTTCCTTATTCTTGAAACTGCACTAATATAAATAAATAAATAAATAAATGTTGCGGAGACTCATTCGAAACGCCTCTGTAATGCGTTTGTAATGACTATCCACAGCTTATCTTTATGTGAAGACAACAGAGATATCTTGATACTCCTCGCATCTAGGGATATATAAACGTTTTATAAAATATGGGAAAATGCAGCTATTAGACACATTAATAAGTCAAAAGTAGTTGTGGTCATGGTACCCAAGCCGTAATCCAAACTCATAAATCCATAAACGAATGACGAATCAGAATGTTCAGACCAACAGACATAGCCCCCAGAATAAAGGGTGTAATCAGACGTCTGCGGATAGTAAGCATTAGTTGATAAGCAAGCTTCGCTCACCATGCCCATAGGCCTGAACGTAGAAAATATCGGTAGAAGCGTACGATGTCCGGGATTGTCTTCTTTGGTACAAACGGTGGAAAATCTACTAAGTGAACCCGATTATATGTCCTGATTGACAAAAAAAAAAAACAAACAAAAAAAACAAAAAAAAAAAAAACACGACACAAGATGTGAACTCTATATAAAAAATATTTTCACACTTCACACACGGTTTACTTTAAAGTTTTTTTTTTGTTTTCTTTTTTTTTTTTTTTTTCACCAAACGCGTTTCGCCATAGAGCTCTTCAGTGTGTAGTAATGAAACGATGCTGACGTCGTTGCTAAGTAATTATATTGCGTGACACTTTTAGCGTATGACGTCATAAAAACAAGTGCAGATAAACGTAATGCATTTTTGAACGAAAATGTACGTTTTGCCAGTGAAAAGTCCGGATTTAAGATAAAACAGGTAAAATATCATGGATGTTTAGAAAAAAATATACGAATCAACTGTCGAGCAACTAAAGAGGGCACTAGCATATCAACCGTGGATCGATTAAATCGACCGCATTAAATCATACATGCTATAATTTATTACAGGTATCAACATCATATGAGCCGGGGCATAGCCTTTTTCTAAAGATTGCATGTGTGCCAGTCGAAGACAGATCAGCCCGCGAATACGCGGAGTCTAATCAGAGTCGTTAGAGGTCATTCAGTGGGTAGCTAAAGGGTCTTTAGGAGGACCGTGAAGATCCCGATCCCTGCATATGTGAATATTCAGGATGATCTGAGGGCGCACATGTAGTCTTTTAGGAAATCCCGAATCATATATGGGTGATAATCTTATCTTTTTGTGTAAATGGTAAATAACAACGCTTGCGGGTACAGATAATGAGGCTAATAACGGAAACAATGAATTTGAATGAAAAGAAATTATCAACCCTCCCGACTGATAAATGGAAAGAATGTACTTTAGACAGGCATTGTTTATCAGCCGTCTCGAGACGTCATGAAATTGAATAGAGTTTATTGTTCAAATATAGCCTAATATTGGATTCTATGGCCGCGCTATGCAAAAAGTTTTTTTCGGGCATGTGCGGACAGCGGAGACCCAGATCAGAATGTATCAATGGAGTGTATATGCCCGGAGTAAACTGCGTATGTGGGGGACACTTTGTGCTTGTCAAGAAAAAAGGTAAGACAAATGTCTAGGGAGTACCACAATCACAAACCACAGCCCTTCCCAGACATCAAGAGGAAAAGGAAACATGCAAAACCAAACAAGCGCAAATCGAACAAACGTACGAAAAACGCTAAGATTAGCTTTCTCTTTCTCAAACGATGTAACCGCAATGCTAAAAGGACTGAAAAACACAAGAACAAAATAACACAAGGTAAGAAATAAAACAAATCGCCTCGTAGAATAAACCACAAAGCAACAAAGAGTAAGACTAACACCTTTTGCTTGACATAGACTATATGCATAACGCAATAAACAATTTATACAGTGTTTACAAAAACAAAATCTCACACAGACACACGTGCACACACGCACGCATTGATTTAGAGAACAAGAGACAATGATGCAAGCCTAAAGTAACGTGACATTCATGTTCTTAATAATCACTGCTTTTATTTCACTGCTGTCATACATGTAACTTGTCATCAAAGCTATAAAGTTTTCTATTTTATCCGCTTTTGCAATAAAATTGAAACTTTAAATAGTGGCATAAAACATTTCTTTTATCAGCATTTGTTGCAATCACATAGGGAGTGTATTTCATTCTCTGTTACATGGCAAGTTCTGTCCCAGCTAGCATTCTACGTAAACCTACATCGGGCCGTCATCGGCCCGTCAGCTACCATGACGGGCCGATGACGGCCCGATATAGATTTACGTAGAATGCTGACTGGGTGTATAGCCTCTCTCAAGTTTCTAGATACACTACCTTCAACGATCGATATGCAGCCTATGCGCACTTATTAAAAAAAAAACAATGCTAAAATCTAAAATAAGCTTCAATTAGTTTTTATGCTGGTAACATTTTCCTTCCGCACCTGCTTGCATTTTTTTTGTTTGTTTCTGAAAACAAGATATATTTTCCTTTCTGTCTGTTTTGAACACATTACGAAATGCAGATAAATAAAGGTTGCTTCATTGCTCCATACATGTGACAGACCTGAGCCAGCTAATATATTTTTGACAGCATTTAACCAGAGGTATTAATTATTTAATCGATTGACATCAATGGATAAATATACATTAGATATCAGTGAATCATTATTAGAATAAAGTAATGAGCACGGAGTTAACAGTCAGCACAAATACCGAACAATGTTACTAACAGTGGAAACTGGCCACATGTACTTAAAACAGCAAATTGAGAAACGTTCGAATGAACTCCTAAAACATATTTACCAAACCAAGTGTGTAATATGCTATGCGCACTATTTCTGTTAAAAGACATTTCGAACATTTCGTCAATTGATTTGTTTTGATAAAATGGCTTATATACAAGCTATACATCACTTCCTTATAATTTTATTGGTTCGCCAAGGGAATGCAATATACTAAGTGTAGCAGATGGTTTCACATTTCAGTTAATATGTTTTTATTGCAGCAAATACGGCTCAGCTAGTCTTAAGACTTAATTATTTCTCTGCACATGAAGATTTGCCATTATTAGAAATACTTACACCAAACAATAATAACATTACGAAAACACGCCTATTCAAATATGTAGAAAATTTCACCTCCAAAAACTGAAAAATTTTTAGATGAAAAACTCTGATATTTTTCATATTTCTGCTCAAAACATAGATTGTGGGTACTCGTTAGAACCGCCTCGCTGAGGCGGTTCTAACGAGTACCCACAATCTTTGTCTTTGAGCAGAAATAAGAAAAATAATGTATACCCCTGTAAACCCCAGTTTTACTATATAAAACTGGGATTGAAGGGGGTCAAAATTATATAGGCGTGTTTTCGTAATGCATGAACTCTTTTATCTCTGCAGACAAAAACACATAAGCAGTATTGGTCGGCAGTGGCAACCAGTATTACTTTAATATATACTGTCGCAAACAGGTCAGATCCAAATGAGATGCTATTCTGTTATTGATTTTTACCGAAATCCCTATTTGCAAAAATTAATGTGTCCGAACTCTAAGATGGAAAAGTCCATTTTATCAACTCGGGGTGAAACGGTTAATAAACTTACTTACGCTTATTCGTTTTCTTCTTTTATGAACCTGAGTTTAATCTCTGTGATACGTTCTGATTTTGAAAATAATTTTATGTTTGGTTGTCGGCATTAACTTGTAGACCCTATTTTGCAGAAGAACTGTTTTATACTATTTGCAAACCGCTTTCTGATGTCGATAACAACAACTGATAATCAGCATATAATCGGTTACTTTATATCTAGAGTGGCCCTTCCGCTGATCCAAGAAGGGCAGTTGTCAGTTTCTGGCGAAAGAATGTGCACAATACTGGTTAACCGCTTAGTGGACTAAGCCTGCCCAGTAAACGTGTGGTTAGGTAAACTGACCGCGCTCGACATGACCCATTGGGTTGACTGGGCCGTAAAACCTCAACCCAAACAAACAAACAAATATCCAGAGTGAACAGATTAATAGCATGGTCATATATATATATATATATATATATATATATATATATAGTGCAATAATCTCTCTCTCTCTCTCTCTCTCTCTCTCTCTCTCTCTCTCTCTCTATATATATATATATATATATATATATATATATATATATATATATATATATATATATATATATATATATATATATATATATCCAATTCCATCTATAAGCATATTAGATGAAATTGGACTTAAAAAAAATACTTTTTGGTGAACAATATTAAAGACAACAAGCCAAGGATTTAGTAAGATGGCTGAAGTGTAGAGGTTTCATGGCGAATACGACGGCTTCGAAGAAGTCTATACTTGAAACGTATTTGTTGTTAAAATCACACCGATGCAAACAGTCAGCCAGTTCGGGCTTAGATACAACCAACTAACTAAACAATCAACCGACCAACCAAAACCGTAATCAATGTAACAAAGTATATGGATGATATGCTATTTCTATTGCGAAATCACAATCATAGACGTTTCCCGTTTCATTTTTTCTCAGTAAATTTGGACGCTCAGGAATCAGTTTTTAGCATACTATTTGCACAAAAAAGTTGCAATAAGTATGATTAAAATACTATTTGGTTATCATGGACGACAAACACAATCAAGAAGGGATTTGAAAAAATGATAGACAGACCATGACTCCAGACATTGGATATCAGCCTCTGTTGCAACTCTCGACCACTAACTGCCCGCAGGCTAAAGCGTTCGTGCAGTTAATGAGGTGTCGGGTCGGTACATTGGACAGTAACATAAACACCATGCAATAATCTCTAATTAGTTTCTATCTGCCATCTGCCATAATAAACAAGTAGGTTTCATAAAATTCAAAAAAAAAAAAAAAAAATGGCGAAATAGAATTCAGGTTTCCGAAAGGTCTAGCTGACATATTCTATCTACAGCAGATGTTTTGGAGTCGTATCTATATCACAGTGGGCGTAACGATTTAAAAAAAATGTATAGAAATAAATATGTGTCATAGATTTTAGACCTACTATATCATTTTATTTCAAGTATGTACGGTCCTTGATAGCACGTTACGACTGTTTAACTTATGCGACAGTAGCAAATGTTGTTAACTTTACAGATGACCATGAAAATATGGTATAGCTGGCGTTGTGGAAGAAAAAAAAAAAAAAAAAAAGTAATAAAAATTAAACCAATGACAATAAACAAAAAGTAAAACGTTTCACGTTTTATTTTTTGTTTATTATCATTGGTTTAATTTGTAATGAAAATTAAACCAATGACAATAAACAAAAAATAAAACGTGAAACGTTTTATTTTTTGTTTATTGTCATTGGTTTAATTTTTATTACTTCTGTTTTTGGAAAGTTTTCATTTCTTCTGTTTCTTCGCTTTCATTCCTGTTCCACTTTCTTACTTGTCCCTCTCTTTCATCTCTTCTACTATCTCTTCTATTTCTTTTCTCCCTTTCTCTGGGAGACGACACAAAATGACCCACAAGGGTTGAGAGGTCGTTAAACCCCAACACAATAAACAAAACGTGAAACGATTATACGCCGCCATTATCATGTCGCGGGCAGAGAAGTCTGTCAAAAACTGACGAAATGTGCCAATGAGCAATTCCAAAGCAGATCTCCACAATATAAATGCACATATCAAAGTTGGTGAAACTCTATTGAGATTTACTCAAATTATTGTCCTTAATGTAGTATACGAGTGTATTGCGAGCAGATTACTCTGTCAAAAATTGATAAAATTTGCCCATTAGCAATCCCAAAGCAGATCTTCACAATATCAATGCACATACCACGTTTGGTGAAAATATTGAGATTTACTAACGTTTTCATCCAGAAATGGAAATATGGACCTGTCGCAGGCAGATAACTCTGTCAAAAATTAACGAAATTGTCCCATCCGCAATCCCAAACCAGGTCTCCACAATATCAATACACACCAATTTTAGTAAAAATCTATTGATATTTATTAAGGTTATCATCCGAAAATAAAAATACTGACATATCGTGGGCAGATAACTCTGTCAAAAAATGACGAATTTTTTCCATTAACAATTCCCCAAAAAGGTATGAGAATAGGCCAGGGAGTGCCACAATCACAAATCGCAGCCCTTCTCAGACACCAAACCAGACCTCCACAATACCAGTGCACACACCGAGTTTGGTGAAAATGCATTGACATTTATTCAAGTTATCGTCCGGTAACTAAAATACGGACGGACGGACATACGACAGCGTTTTACCAGTTATACTAGAAAAATGGTATATTGTTAGAATGATCATTAAAGAGAGGGAAGAAGAAAACAAATCATTATTCATTTTATAAAATAAAGTAAACTTGTGTTCTTGCTGTTTTTTTTTTTCTGCGTGAATATTAAGTAGTCTCCCATCCTATTTCATCACTGAATAGAGACAAGTTTTGTTGTGCATATAGCCACTCTGGCAGCTTCTGCTTGTAGTTTTTCAACTTCATGTTTTGTTGCTGTGTACAATTGTCCAAAGTAACGTTGCCATTTTCGAGTATCGGTCTCATGAAAGAAATGAAGATAGTTTCAAGTGATTTTCTGCCCAATTCATATTTAAATTTTTGCATTATATACGCTCTCATACACTCTCAGCCATGCTTTCTCCTTAATGAAATCAAGCTTTTTTTCCTATGTACAGTGTTCTGCTAAACAGACCCAACTGCTTTGCCGCTTCCATTATGTAAAATTATTTTGAAAACAGATAACCAAAAGCTGTTAGTACAAATAATGTGACATGTACGTATAATTATTATTGTCATTGTTCTATTTATACAAACACAAACAGCTTTAAGTGACTAAATGTTTTGCATCCCTTCCGAAAGCGGTCTACCCAAAAGGAAAACAGTATGTTTGGAAACAAATGAATTCCTTTTAAAGTTAACCACCTTTCAGAAGGGGATTGGTGCACAGGAAAGCTAACAGGAAGTCAAAACAGTTGTCTCCTTTCACAAAACTGGTGTATGGAGCGCAGTTACAGTCAAAGCCGCACTCCAATCGGCACAACGACGTATGATATCTGAGGTTACGAGGTCGCCGACTGACGCTTCCTTTTATTAGGTGACTGAATTCAAACATGTTTTGGGCGCTTTTAGGAGAGGGGAGGTGAAGGAGAAGTTCAAACGTCATAATCTGCTTGAATCAGTCGGGTTACCTTTAATTACTTTCTATCTTTGTATCCTGGGAAGGGCATGGGGTAATTCTGATCACATCAGGAATAAATATGCCTCATCAGATAGCTTCTAAAACGATCACATGCTCACTTTAATAACAAGTATCCTAAAGATGCTAGTAACATTGATGACGTCATCGTTGTAACCAATTACGCCAAGAAAGGCAAACGAATTTACATACCTTTTAAGCAGACTGAATCACGAAAACATGCCTATATATTTTTGACCCCCTTAAACCCCACTTTTATATAGTAAAACTGGGGTTTATAGGGGTATACGTTATTTTTCTTATTTCTGCTCAAACCATAGATTGTGGGTACTCGTTAGAACCGCCTCTATGCTCAAAACATAGATTATGGGCACTCGTTAGAACCGCCTCTAACGAGTACCCACAATCTATGTTTTGAAGAAAACATATTGTGGGTACTCGTTAGAACCGCCTCATCGAGGCGGTTCTAACAAGTACGATGAGGCGGTTCTAACGAGTACGTTCAAAACATATATTGTGGGTACTCGTTAGAACCGCCTCATCGAGGCGGTTCTAACGAGTACCACAATCCATGTTTTGAGCAGAAATATGAAAAATATAAAAAAAAAATTATCTGAATTTTTTCATTTTTTGGTGGTGAATATTTCAATATATTTGAACAGACGTGTTTTCGTAATAGTAAACGCTGTGCAGAATTAAGCCATTTTTGTACAACCCTTCTCAGACTTCCTTAAGGTTGATTCCCTTTAAAAAGGGATTTAGTGCGCATGTAAGCGCACCAAATGCCTTTTGAAATGGCTCTTTGTTTTATGTTTTTCTGTATTAAGAATTACATCGGGACCTAGGGTGGAGTTGGCTGGCCAAAAAAGTGCTTTAAACTCCCGGTGGTTTATTAGCATTGCGATTACCTCGCTTGAGGAAGAGAGATATAATCTTTGTGCTTTTCGTACATTTGTTCGATTTGAGCTTGTTTGGGTTTATCGGTTTCCTCTTCCTCTTGGGGTCTGGGAAGGGTTGCGGTTTGTATTTGTGGCACTCCATGGACGTTTCTCTTACCTTATTTTTCTACTATAGGAATGATGATTTGCACGAGAACTAATTCGTTCCGTTAGAGTAGACCCCTTTTCAGAAGGGTTGCAAAACAGGTCTGAGAGATGTGATCTCCCCTGAACCTGCATCCTTTCCCTGCATCTCTTAACCAATTGTATACTCAATGAACACTCCACACTATATATTGGAAGATATAGTTTCAAATTTAGGTATGTCAAGCTTATGTGATTTAGATATGCCCAGAGAAAATGGCTGAACTATTTGCAAACAGTGGAAACCCTGATCAGACGCCGCAGAACGCGGCGTCTGATCTGGGTCTGCACTGTTTGCTAAATGCCCTTTAAGGGGTCTCCAGACTACAATAGGTTATTCTCCCTATTTGTAGTATATGTCTCTCTGAGAATATATGCATATCATAATCACAATAATCATGTTAGACGAAATGTATACACGTAATAGGTTTCCACCATAAATACAAGGTAGAATAATTTGAAACGTTGTGTTTGCTTGTCTGCGCACAATAACCCTTCCGAAGAAGAAAAAAAAAGTTAAAGTTGCCCCATAGCCTTTCGGACAAAGGGGTTGTTGGTGTTGAGCCCAGGGTGTTTTACGCAACAACATAAGAAAGCGGGCGGAGCCAATCCTTACCGCTCTCTGCCTTTAATCTTCCCCTTAAGGTTACTCATTTTCTGCTGGGTGATCAGAGATATTTGTTTCTGTCGATGGTCTGATCTCGATTCGAACCAGCAACCTTCAGCACCGCAGTCAAACGCGCTAACCATCCGGCTACGATGCATCTGAAGTGGTACTCACGAAAGCCGGAAATGGAAAAAAATATATAGTTAATACGCCGAATAACCTAATGGATAAATGCACAGTAATTATATTGTCACTAAAGTATCAATATATTGAAAGTTCCTTCAATGCGTATGACCTAGAGTCGGGGCAAGCTAGTGTTACTGCTCTTGATTATTATCAACTTTTTTAAAGCTTTCAGTTGCTGAATTTATGAAAACATAATACTTTTTCGAGTGAGGGTTATTTCCGCCTCCCTACTGAAAATGCGTCTACTCTAAAAGGAAGCATTTTCTTTGTTTGAGCCCACCCCTTTCCAGAAGGGGCTTGGTGTGTGAAATAGCAAACAGGACATCACAAATGTTGTAGTCCTTGTGTAAAAGGGCATACAATCTACATTTTTTTTTTCTCCAAACGCCTTAAGAGAAGCACCGAAATAGTGACACCTTACTTCTATCATAATTTTAAGATGACTATGCGCACTTTAAAGGTTGGCAACTCTGTCACATTGTGCTGTCGTCGAAAGGAGATGATTTCTTTCTTTTTTTGGTAGACCCCGTTTTTAGAAGAGATTTGGATGGAAGGAAAGCAAACAGAAAGTCACAAACGTTACATCTATTGTTAAAAATGGCGGCAAATCTACCGATATAATTTGAGTGATCTTTTGGAAATGCGCTGGATCACGTCTGCTGAGTATTTTAACCCTTAAACGCCAAGAAAAACTGCATTTGAAAATGTCGTCTGTTTATGTCGTCTGCTGAATATTCTTGCAGACTTTTCAAACCTATTTTTGCATACAGGCAAATAGTGTGGACCCTGATCAGACTGCTCCTAAAGGTTCTAACGAGTACCCACAATCTATGTTTTTGAGCAGAAATAAGAAAAATAATGTATACCCCTGTAAACCCCAGTTTTACTACATAAAAGTTGGGTTTAAGGGGGTCAAAATTATATAGGCATGTTTTCGTGATGGGGTAACAGTAATAGGTATCTATATCAACCGGTTACAAATACTCCCTAGAGATCCGGGCTCTCTCTGCAATTGTTTCCAAAGATTGATCATTCAGTTAACATACTTGCATATGCATTATGAAATTATCTTCCAAACTGACGATGTCCAATCTTTCTTTCATAAAATACATAACAGCTATAATAACAGTCTTCATGCTGAATAAATAAAGATGCCAGTACATGCAATATTCCGTATTTTATTTTTGTTTGCATTCTGTTGAATTATTTGAGTTGGAGTTTTACGACCAATCACCATTGTTAAGGTCACGTATAGCCGTTCGGTTAGCTTCCTCACATTTTTTACCTGGGCATGCTGGGTCGTCTAAGCGATAAACCAGTGCATTGTGCACTTGCTTTCTCCAGTATCAGGAAACTGTTATTTTTGAATCAGTGTAAGGGGGTGAATGACCATTGAAATTATTTCATGATAAAGCTGCAACACCGTTATGTGGCCGAGCCTGCAACCCCTGGATCTGCAGTCAGACCCGCTACCGACTGCGGTTGTATGTATTATACTTTATGTTTTATAGCTCTGGACAACAGTTGTGTTTTGTTTTTTTTTCTGTTCACATATATCCTTCCCATCTCTACATGAACAAACACATATTAACATTACGAAAACACGCCTATATAATTTTGACCCCCTTCAACCCCACCTTTTTATAGTAAAACTGGGGTTTACAGGGGTATACATTATTTTTCTTATTTCTGCTCAAAAACATAGATTATGGGTACTCGTTAGAACCGCCTCGGCGAGGCGGTTCTAACGAGTACCCACAATCTATGTTTTTAGCAGAAATATGAAAAATATCAGAATTTTTATCTGAAAATTTTCCTCTTTTTGGTTGTAAAATTTTCAATATATTTGAATAGGCGTGTTTTCGTAATGAGCACCGATATCAAGTTACATGTATACATGCTCACTTCGGCATCTTTAGTAAGAATCAGCATACCTACCTATTTACATATACTAATTTACTTTCTTATTTATACACTTACTTACTTACTATCAGTCGCAACACGAAATACTTGTATTTAATGATAATTATTGGATAGTTTTTGTTTTCTTATTTTGCTATATACAACATATGTCGTGAGTACCATTTAGAAGCGCTTCATAGGAAGGCGCTTTTAATGGGTAGCCAAAGTATTCGTTTCTTTATGGAGAAATTGAGAATACTATCCAAAAATAATCATCAATTGCACCTCCTTAGCAAGTCATCTGTATTGATAATAAGTAAAGGAATTATATAAATAAGTACGTAAGTATATGTAGATCAGTAGGTATTGAATAAGTAAAGTATGGAAGTATTGTTTATGTTACATTGTAACATGTAGAATCAACACAGCGTAAACAATTCAACTATGAATATCACATCATGTGTGTGTGTGTGTGTGTGTGTGTGTGTGTGTGTGTGTGTGTGTGTGTGTGTGTGTGTGTGTGTGTGTGTGTGTAGTCTTGGAGTGTGTCAAGCGTGCCCATGGGGAAGTGTACTATAATATACAAGTAACTTTGGCGCATTATCGTTGCGGATTTTCAGTAAAGGAATACAGCGACCTAATATTTGTCGCAACTCTCGTGTCATTGGTATAAATGTTTCAGAAGTCAATCAATATAAACAGAGACGCTGCTCAGGGGAAAGATATTTGGAATATATCACTGGAAGTGAAAACGTCTTTAACTGCTATTGATTATATTAGTGGTTATTGTGACAGAATAAGTTACAAGGTATTTCATTATTCATTATTACAAACATTTATAATTGAAAAATGCTCTAAAATGTTCTAAATATTAGCACGCCTGTTTCAAGAAAACTAAAAAAAACCAAACATAAAAATATCAAACGGGAAAACGATAGAAAGTGTGATTGTGAAAGTGACGTGATATAAATTAGAATATGGTGTTGTGAATAGTAAAATGATATGAATTAGAACATAATGCTGTAAAAAGTAGCATGATATAAATTAGAATATAATGGTGTGAAAAGTAAATTGATATAAATAAGAATATAATGCTGTGAAAAATAAAAATACATAAATTAGAATATAGTGGTCGGGTGTACGCATAAAACTGATTTAAAAAGTGAATTAAGGCGCTGGGTTTGAAATATACAGACAGGCAATCAATAGCTGGGCCCAGTTGTTCAAAGCTAACGATGTCGTTAGTTAACGATTCGTTAAAATTTACATCGAGTGATACGCAAATATGCTGAAATTTTTTGCCGAAAAAATGTGAGTAGCTTTTGCAATAGTAGCATTGCAAAAGCTACTCACATTTTTTCAGCACAAAATATCACACTATTGTATATTGAATTCGCTAAAACAGTTAACGAAATGACACTTAACGAGCTCGTTCAGCTAACGACGCTTTGAACAACCGGGCCCTGGGTATTTATTGTTTGCATTTAAAGGCATGCTGTGTTGTGCAAAATAGTTCTACAGTCAGTGCTCTTACACCTTTTGAGTTTGTGTGGCACAAACACTTCATTGGCATTAAGTCAATATGCCTGTATGAAAACTGCACACTGTCTTCCAGGTATCCTTTAGACAAGGCCCTTTGTTCAAGCATAAGTGTTGATATTTTTCTCACATATCCCCCCTTGTTACCTCAAATAATACATACTGAAAATAGGAGTACGATGTATTCTTGGGTATAAATTATTAAGCTACGAGGGATGTTCGAAATGAATTGCTTATTTCTATCTGGAGACTTCAAATTTCAAGTTAGCCCAAAAGTACTCATTTCATGCCCTCGAAGTACTCCCCGTGGCTAGAAATGCAAAGTTTCAGCCGATGTATCCACTTCTTGAAGGCGTCACGGTACGCTGATTTGGGCACAGTAATAAGGTACTGATGAATGGCAGATCAAAGTGCCTGTCTGGACTGGTATTTCCGCCCAGCAAGGAATGCTTTCAATTTCGGAAACAAAAAGAAATTACATGGGGCAAGGTCTGGGGGAGGGGGGGGGGGCGAGGGGGGAGGTTTGAGGCAAAACAGTTACTTTTTCTTTCTTCAAAAACGCCGTTACTATTGCGGAGGTATGAGCTGGGGCATTGTCATGTAGAAGACGGACATGTTTAAAACCAGTGACAGGGCGTCGTTTCTGATAATACTTTTTCAGTTTCTTCAGTACTACGTCTTTGTAGTACTTTCCGGTGATGCTTTTGCCCTTTTTCACTGGCACTTTTATTGCTACTCTTTCACCAGAGAAGATTGCATACAAAATCTTCTTTGTACTCAAAGAACGTTTGGCAATTATTGGGCGTTTGCTGTATTTAGTGGTCCAGATCTTATTGCTAACCTTTCTGACGGGCTCAAAATAATGGACCCAGGTTTCATCACCTGTGACGACATTGGCAAACTGCTTTTTGTCATATTTTGGAAACATTTGAAGCAGCTTTTTGGCCACTTTAACCCGTTGCCTCTTTTGCTCGTCAGTCAACAGATGTGGCACCCATCTAGCAGAAATCTTTCTGACTTTCAAATGCTTCTTCAAAATAAGGAAAACCGTTGAAAGTGATATGCCTACCTTTCGTGCAATATCACGAACTATAAATCTGGCATCTCCTTCAATGATTTCCTTTACTTTGGAAACGATTTCTTTACGAGATGCAGATTTTGGCCTACCTGATTTCGGTGCATTTTTTGATGGACTCTACACCAGACTCAAATTTCTTTTTCCACCGCTGAACTGTGTCATAAGACACACAAGAAGGTACAAAAGCAGTAGAAATTTCAGTCATCAGCTTCTTCAATGAACAACCAAGTTTTGAGCGAGCTTTGATGTAAGCCCGTATTTAATCTTTTTTGTCGACGCTTCTACCAACCATTTTTACTGCAGTGGTCAATGACTGCGTGTATTCAAATGGCAAATTTTATGTCTTACACTTAGTCTAACATGTACATTTATACACCATTGTGTAGATATTGAATAACCCTATACAGGTATGTATTGGTTTTTATCGTGCCCCACGTGGATATCGAGCTAGAGGACAATAAGCAATTCCTTTCGAACATCCCTCGTATATTTTCAGTTTTAAAAATCCGATTAATTTGTTTCGTTATTTCTATCAATCTTTTACACTAGATCTTAAGACCATATCTTTTTTCGTTTGGTTTTCTTTTGTGGAGAAAGACAAAAAAGAATTTGGGTACTCCATATATATATAAAAAAACAAGGAAGTCGGAACATATTCATTATTGTAGTACCTGAAAATTAGAGAGAGAAAAAACAAACAAACAAAAAAAAAGTTAGAAAAAAAAAAAAAAAAAAAAACACCTGAAGGACCTTTCAAACAATAATCCTCGGATAATTCGCCTAATAATGTCAACAACAAACTATGAAGTCTTTATAAACTGTACATCACTGACAATGCTCCCAAGGAGACAATTTGCATGAAATATTAGGGTTTCTCTTTTAGGATAAATAAGAAAAAAATGCCGCCAAATTGGTTGTTGCTGAATTGTCTATAGAGTGGTAAAAATTAAACAGAAACATAAAAAAAGGTTAAACAGAAACAATGATCACCATATATTACATGTACTTTGGAATTAGCCGCTTTGGTATCGTGTTACAAGTAATTTTTGAAAGAGCAGAGAGTAAAAAGTATGCGCGGCGTCAAATGAAAATGACTTGGAGCAAATGTGAACCGGAAAACCAAGCTCAGTCTGAGCTTCCGCATTCCGATCAAGGTTGTAATTGTATTACACATGCACGAATACTGTACAATAGATTACCGTATAGAAACAAAACCCTGATGAGATTGTGCGGATAACCTGGTGAGTTGTGCGGATAACCTGATGAGGGTGTATGAATAATCAGACGGATACCCTAATAAAACTATGCAGATAAAATGGATAGACTGTGCGGATAACCAGATGAAACTGTGGTGATAACCTACTGGCAGTGTGGATAATCTGATGAGGAAAACATTAATGAAACCGCGCTGATAACTTTCATGGGATTTCGCTGAAAATCTGATGAGACCGCCCGGATAACCTGATGGGACTGCGTGATAACCTGATGACACCACATTGATACACAGTGCCTTTTATCAGTATATTTTGCATGACGCGGCCAATTATAAATAATGAATTATATTTTGACGGTGGAAAAACGCCAAACATACACCATACTGTATTTGTGGAAAATGAAATCTCGGGATAATCTTGTTACGGATTTATGTATGACAGGAAAACGAACTTGACGCGTGGAATGAGAAGTACCGCGGAGCGGTGTAAAGTTTTGAACCCACACTTGCACAATTTAAAGGGATCTGGGATTAAGCATCGCGTGATCCGTCTCATACACATGTTAAGGAGGAGAATTTATTTATAATTCTGGGATATTTTTGTTTTATTTCTCCGTAAAAATCAAATATGTGGGTACTCATTAGAATGCACTTCTCAGCAGCACCCACAACATTGCTCATAGAGAACTGGATAAAAATACATATATGCATCCAACGGGGACTACAAAGCAGTTCCACGAGCCTTGGCGTGGTCAGCACACACCAATAAACTCTTCGCATAACCAATCAGAGCTGTAATCAAATCGTGCTGGTTATAAAATGCTATGCTTTTCGGTGCTTATGCAGTAATGCAAGTATTTCAGTGATTTGGCAGAGGCTATCAACAAGGCAGCCGGGCCAACAAGAAGACAGGCTATTGGCTAGCGGCCCGGGATGGGCCTTTCAGTCCAAAAACACCTTCAAAAATAACGCAAGCAACTCATTTTTCCTCCTTGCACACTAACGTTATGTTTGTGTAGCAAACAGCAGACGCTTAGACGTTTATAGTTTCACAAATCATTTGAACTTTATTGCCTTTCTGACACAAGGCTCGGCAGAGAAGGGCAACCTCCATTTAGAGATTGGAGAAGCGGCCATAAAATATAATTATTTTGATCAGGATAAAGTACATTTCGGTTAGTGCAAAAAGGGAAGTCTTGTTAGTGACTGAGTTTGGCTACCCTAAATATTAGGTAAATGATATAATTTAGACGCACAGATATCGAAAGCACTTATTAAATTCATATTTGCAGAATTATCGCTGGCTACTCCTCTTTAATTGCTGCATCATCAAATTCCTCAGCAAACAACGCTTGGTATTTCATGGAAACTATCTCTCTACACTTTCATAGAGAATAAAGTCTTGCATTTCATTTAAACTGTCAACAAGATGAAACATCAAGCTTTTTTTTCCCATGGGAAACTAGAACGAATATAGTTTTTTTTTTTGTTTGTTTTTTTTATTCAGGCTCTCTGTCGCTTTCAACAATCTTTCAGTCATATCGCGACGGTGTCTGGAATGCTGCCTCGCCGCAATATCACGCCCCAGAAACTTGAACGTATATTCCACACAGTCACATTATACTGACACTGAGCAGACCAGTTCTGAATAAAAGCAATTTTAAAAGTCTCATATTAATTACAATCAGCAGCGTAATGGTTATCAGACAAGAGGATTGGAAATTTTATCATCTGCGTGCACTATCAAATTAGGAGCGTGCGGTCTAATTAAACCTTTACAGATTACCGCGTTTACCCTAAGAGTTTCGATAAATAGGCCTCAGCAAACAGTGTAGACCCAGATCAGACGCCGCATAACGCGGCGTCTGATCAGGATCTACACTGTTTGAAACCCGTCCAGTAGTATTTAACACACATCAAAATGTAGCCAAAAGACCTTTTATATATTTTTTTTATTTTATTTTTTATTTTTTTTTATTTTGTGCGAGGAGGAGAGGAAGTGTCCGAATATTTAAGGTAAAGAAACTCTTCATTATTATGCATTGATGATACTTGTCCAATTCACTACTTTATATTCTTACGTCATGAAAGCCGTGACACTTTTATAATGCATGACTGAAAACAATACCCGCCTATCGTGGGAATCCAACCGCTCCAATGCTCTAACTACTGAGCTTAAGTCAACTATCGGACGCGTTGTCAGAAATTGAATATATACATACAACCTATACGAAATCGCCAAAGCAGAAATCGAAGGTAGGAGTGAGAGGTAACACTCCCCCTCTTTGAGGAAGTCATCATTTATGACAACGCGATGCCATTTTCGGCGAAGTAGTCCTATCGCGGACGAGGCCCCATCTTATGACTTGAAAGCGGTAACACATTTATAAAGCAAAGCTGAAAAAAAAATCCCACCTATCATCGGATTCAAACCCGAACCGCTCTGTTAAAAATTCAGTACTCTAATCACTGACCCAAAGAGTCGACCCTTTTGACACAGTTGTCAGAGATTGAATATACAATTATGGATAAGCTATGCGAAATCTGCCAAGGCCGATTATCGAAGGCAAGAGTGATACTAGTATGCCGTAACAATATGCAAACATAACACATTTTAAAGACACCGATTTTTCGATGAAACTAAACCCCAAAGGGTAAAGCCTGAAATTTATGACGGAGATGTGCAGCTGAGGCTCTGACAAAATAACAGAAAATAATGCAAAGTTTATATTATAATGCACACTCAAAACAATATTATTTACATGAAACAGGACATTGTTTATTTAGAAATGATATCTTATTTCTACCACAGTGATATATGAGAAGATTTAGCAATATTTAATTGAATATTTGAATTAATCTGGACCCAGTTGTTCAAGACGTCGTTAGCTTAACGAGCTCGTTAAGGGTCATTTCGTTAACTGTTTAGCAGATTCGATATACAATATTCGAATTCTGATATATTTTGCTGAAAAAATGTGAGTAGCTTTTGCAGTGCAAAAGCTACTCACATTTTTTCAGCAAAAAATTCAAAAAAGAATCTGTTATGAGCCAGCGCACTACGAAGCCTTCAACAAGACTTCTGCGATTAGCGAAGACTCAGATCAGCCTGCGCATGAGCACGGTCTGATCAGAATATTTGCTGATCGCATGTGCCTTATGAGTACCACAACATATGTGTGATGAAGAAATGACAAAACGGTCTATACTGTTTGACGAAAAAGGTATCTTATCTAGAGCTATGGTAATAATAACTAACTAAAAGTTTTAATAAATACTGATGAAAACCTGTTGACAACAGAAACTATTCTGATGCCCTAGCCTCCAGCGCCTATAGCTTGTGTGATGGTAGTACAATCTTTTCCCTACACTTCACTACGGTGATGCCGTCATGTTTTCTGGTATTTTATATTGTTTTACTTATTTATTTATTGTGGTATTTGAGCCCATTTCATGTACTTTGAAAATCCATATGAGGATGGATGATGAAGCCTAAGTCGCCGACACTAGTTAGTCTGGTCTAGAAACCGTAGGTCATTTAGTTGTTTTCATTTATGTTTGTTTGCTTTCGTTGCTGAGAAGTGTCCCTCCGATTGTATTTTATTTATCTTCACAACACTTCGTGACAGGCATTGGTCTGTATGGTAAAAAAAATGAATAAATAAATAAATGAAAATAAATAAAAAAATAAAATAAATAAAATAAAATAAAATAAACCATTTGGCATTCACCAGTGTTCATCCCACTGTGGGTGTCTGTCCCTCCACTCCGCGCATTGTGTGTGTGTTTGTCTCGCTGGTCAATCATTTTGGAATATATTTATTTTCACTATAGCTGGCGTTAGAAACTGTAGCAGTCGTGAAAGGCTCCCCCCTCATACTGTACTTTCCTGTAGTACAATGCTTACTTTCTGGTCTTGTATGATGCGCTCGCGCGTTTGTGTGTGTGTGTGTGTGTATGTGTGTGTGTGTGTGTGTGTGTGTGTGTGTGTGTGTGTGTGTTTGTCTCGATGGTCAATCATCTTGGAATATATTTATCTACACTATAGCTGGCGTCAGAAAGTGTAGCAGCCGTAAAACACCCCCTCACCCGTCCTGTTCTTTCCTGTAGTACAATGCTTACATTTTGGTCCTATATGATCAATAAGCCTATTCTTTGATTTTTGGTGAGGCCTAATTGGCCGAAACTATCTAGTGCTGGACAGAAAATATTCAGCTTTTTTCATCTGTCTTTATCTGTCTGTCTGTCTGTCTGTCTGTCTCTCTCACTCTCTCTCTCTGTGCGTGTGTATGTATGTACATTGTAGTTAAAGGTACTTCCTTTTGAAATCCTTTTTCCCTCACACCCATGCTAGATTGGTTTTCATTTCTAAACGTGGATTTTTGATACTGCAGTCACTTCAGTTGCTGACGTCCGCCATATTGTGATAACATTACGTGACGCCTAGTAACGTCATTACGTTTAGTGACGTCAAACTTAACGATGACATACGTGACGCCCTATAAAACCAGTGCACACCAAACACGTGCGAATTCTCAATTTTGTCTAACCCTGGGTAGAAGAATTTCTATCCAAGGATAAAATCTAGGATATCCATATCATGTCTGCAAGAAAATTTTATCTTCTCTCTGAAAGGGTCCACTCTAAAAGGAAATAGTTTTATTACTGAGATCAAATTCTTTCCTATAAGAGTGAACCCCTAGTCAGAAAGGACATATTGTGCAGGAATGCAAACAGGATCACACAAAGTGTCTAAAATGGCCGGAAACCTACCAGCTGTATCCAGTCACCTTAATTAAGGGATCCGAATATTCGGGGAGAATATGGGGGCACAATTATATGCCAGAAAAAGAAAACTCTTTTTTATTTTATTCTACATTTTTATGCCTCCGCCATTTTCAATGGGGGCATATAGTATCACCGCTGTCCGTACGTACGTCCGTCCGTCCCGTACGTAACACTTTTGGTTTCCGTGCGATATCTTTTGGAAGGATTGGTGTATTGGATTGATATTTTATACACAGGTATATAGTTATAAAATGTAGGCCAAGTTCGATTTAGGGTAAAATCCACCAATTATTTTGGGAGTTATGGCCCTTTTCAACTTTGAAAAATTTTCAACTTTGAAAAATGGTTTCCGTGCGATATCTTTTGAAAGAATTGATGTATTGGATTGAAATTTTGTACACAGGTATATAATTATAAAATGTAGGTCAAGTTTGATTTTGAGTAAATCCACTTATTATTTTGGGAGTTATGGCCCTTTTCAACTTTGAGAAATGGTTTCCGTTCCATAACTTTTGAAAAGATTAGTGTATTAGATTCATGTTTTATACACAAGAATATAATCATAAAATATAGCTCTGGTTCGATTTAGGGTAAAAGCCACCAAATATTTTTGGAATAACTGCCCTTTATCAATGTTGAAAAATAGTTGAAGAATGGTTTCCGTTCGATATCTTTTGAAATGATTTGGTGTATTGGGTTGAAATTTTATATACAGGGACACAATTATAAAATGTAGGTCAAGTTTAATTTAGGGTAAAATCCACCAAATATTTTGGGAGTTATGACCCTTTTTCAACTTTGAAAAATTTACAACTTTGAAAAATGGTTTCCGTATGATATCTTTTGAAAGGATTGGTATATTAGATTGAAATTTTGTGCGCAGGTATGCAATCATAAAATGTAGGTCAAGTTCGATTTAGGGTACAATTTACCGATTATTTTGGGAGTTACGGCCCTTTTTCAACTTTGAAAAAATTTCAGCTATGAAAAATGGTTTCGTGCGATATCTTTTGAAAGGATTGGTGTATTGGATTGAAATTTTACGCACAGGTATATAATCATAAAATGTAGGTCAAGTTTGATTTAGAGTAAACTCCACCTATTTTTCATGGGAGTTGTGGCCCTTTTTCAACTTTAAAAAAATGGTTTCCGTTCCAAAACTTTTGAAAAGATTAGTGTTTTGGATTCATATCTTATACACAAGCATATAATTATAAAATATAGGTCAAGTTTGATTTAGGGTAAAATCCACCAATTATTTTTGGAGTTACGGCCCTTTATCAATGTTGAAAAATGGTTTCCATTCGATATCTTTTCAAAAGATTAGTGTACTGGATTCAAATTTTATACACAAATATATAATCAAAAAATGTAGGTCAAGTTCGATTTGTAGTAAAATCCACCTATTATTTTGGGAGTTATGGCCCTTTTTCAACTTTGACAAATGATTTCCGTTCCATAATTTGAAAAGCTTGGTGAATTGGATTCATATTTTATACACAAGCATATAATTATAAAATGTAGGTCAAGTTTGATTTAGGGTAACATTCACCAATTATTTTTGGAGTTATGACCCTTTTTCAACGTTGGAAAATAGTTTCAGTTTTATATCTTTTGAAAACATTAGTGTATTGAATTCATATTTAACACGAAGGTATATCATCTTAAAATAGAGGTCAAGTTCCAATTAGGGTAAAATCAACCCATTGTTATGGGAGTTATGGCCCTTTTTCACCTTCAAAAGATGTTTTCCTTCTGATTTTTTTTTAAAAAGATTGATTTGTGTATTGGATTCATATCTTATACACAGGTATAAGATCATAAAATATGGTCAAGTTCGATTTGGGGTGAAATCTGCCAATTATTATGAGAGTTATGGCCCTTTTTCAACCTCATTTTTGCAAAATGGCTGCGTTTGGGTGAGAATGGTCATGGGTGGGAGCATCTGTGTCATACTGACACATATCTAGTTTTTATTTGTTTTTTTTTTTTTTTTAATGAGGTGCCTATCGTGGTAAGATGCGACACAGCTAGACTAGCGTACGGCCACTTGCAAACAGAACAACTGCCAACAGAGAACGGCGACGTCACAATACTTCTAAATAATGTGCTACAACATTTTTATCTATTGCAGACAAAGTGAACCCAATGGGGAAATAAACGAGATGACAAGTAATACGACGACAGTGACTGCAAACATCACAGACATGCCGGAAAATATAACACTTCAAGAAATGCCTGTGTTTGACGAGGTGAAAATGATCAAAACACTCGTCCTTGGAACACTGTTCTTTGTTTCCGTATTTGGTAACCTTGCGACTATCATACAAATGTATAAAATGAGGCGACGAAAATCAACGATAAATACACTGATAATCAATCTGGCAACAGCTGATTTATTTGTGACGTTCTTCTGTATGGGTGCCGATGCAATATGGTCGGCTACAGTGCAGTGGTACGCTGGAGAATTCATGTGCAAATTTGTTAAGTTTGCTCAAGTATTATCAAACAATTTGTCCACATACATTACAGTTGTGATAAGTTTAGACAGGTGCTGTGTAATTTTATATCCTATGAGTAGGAACAAAGCCCCTAAACGAGTGAGAAATATGATCATTTGCTCATGGTGTCTTTGTGCCATCTTTAGCATTCCACAGGTAAGCTCTTCTTTCTACATTTACTCGTACATATCCTGTCCTGACAAAATTATGCGATTCATTAAGATTAGTTTTTTATATAATTGAATTGAGCCACTCAAATTTGCGAAAGCAGCATTTTCGTACAGACTAACATTTTACTCCAAGTATAAGGAGAGAATGCTTGACCACACTGTGTGAATTTACATCAGGCAACGCAATACGCGGCATCTGATCTGAGTCAATACATTTTTGTCATTCATACGGTAGTATTTCGACATATCATCAGATATAAAACGGGCTTCTTGTAAAATTAGGGTAAACAGAAAGAGGAATTATAGTGCCGAAATAAATAGAGTTTTGTGTATTACTTTCTCAAATTGTCTGTCAACAAAGTTAATTCATTCTTCTTTGCAGCCGTTTACTGCAAAAATGATGAGCATATGCGTACTATTGGAAACATGAGACAAAGTCTCAGAAACGTGCAGATGTTTGTGTAACAAAACAAAAAAAAAAACAAAATCCCGAAAATTTTAAACGAGATTGAATCTTTAGATATTGCCTATCCATTACGGAGCCTTTTGTTTTTATTCTCCCAAAAGCTTAAAAAGAGTTTAAATCTTATTGCCTATTTTCTGGGCAAACAACTAGGTCAATTTGTTTTTGGCTACAATTCCGATAAGAGGTCTAGTCTAAAAGGAAATACTTTGCTCCCAAATGGTATTCGCTGTTTGCATATACTAATCTCAGCATGAAGTATCATTGTTGTGATTTATTGTAATTAAGGATAATTGATACACAGAAAGTGGAGGTAATTATCCCTACATTTGTTGTGTCCTTCTGAAAAAGGTCTGCTCTTAAATAGAAAAATTTGCTTCCGCGCGGGGCGGTAGGGGCTTTATTTGCTTTTATAGTAGACTCATTTCGGTGGGTCTGATGTGGAAGAAAGCAAACAGCAAGTTGCAAAAGCTGTCTCTCTCTTTTTTAATGGCATAAAATCAGTTGTACATGTACTAAATACACTGACTAATGTGTATCCTGTTTTCTTGAGTAAGTGGCAGTATTATTAAGGTGAATGATGGAAACATCTGAATGTTCTAGAGTAGTAGCAAGATGATTCAGGTGAATCATGGAAACATCTGAATGATCCGAGGCACAGTATTTCCTACACCACTGCGATTGCGTCCAACGAAGACTCAGCTCACCCGGTTACAACTATGGGCATTTTTGAAAGATCTAAAGCTTTGGACAGAACAAATGTTATATGTGCAAGTTATTGTTTTTCCTTGATCGGACAGCATTGCAAAGACTTTACAGGCTACAGATTGTTTTTCATATTTTAATTATACATTTTTAGACCAGTCTTAGAATACTAAGACATTGTCTGGGACAAATGCAGGCATAATGGGAAACATAAGAGTTCAAAAGGATTAAACACACACACACACAGAGAGAGAGAGAGAGAGAGAGAGAGAGAGAGAGAGAGAGAGAGAGAGAGAGAGGCCAAGATTCAGTTGAAAACAATTAGAATTAGTCTCCTCTATATATTTGTACAGAGAACCTGGATGGGAAAGTCTACGCTATCGGAGGCGCAAGCACAAAGCCAATTCCAGTTTATGAAATGATTAATTGGCTTTATCGTGATCATCTCAATCAATTAATACCGACCAAGTTAGTCAATCCTCCGCTGATAACCTTCGAAGCTCTGAAAATTATCTGACAGTTTGCACTAATAATCATTTGTATTACAATTCATTTCTGCCGTTAGTAGTGACGGAATGGAATAACATGCCGCATTCCAGCAGAAACACAATAACATTTATCTAAGCACAATAACATTCAATCTAAGTGTCGCTTTACACGGATGCTCTTTCAAAAAAAAAAAATAATAACAATAATAAAAAAATAAATAAAATAAAAAATAAAAAAAAAATAAAATAAATAAATAAAACAAAATAAATAAAAAATAAATAAAAGAATAAAAAATACATTTTATTTTACTGGTGGTCTACTTTTTCGAGGCTTCAAACTCAATGTCGCTCATTCAGAGTCTAGTATGGGCAAATGGATAAGTAGAAACCAAGAAACGTTTCCTCTAGAGTGTAATACTTTTAATAAACCTGGCAAGAAATACTAAATAACATTTATACATTCTATAGATGCTTAATTGGTATATTACGTTTTGGTTTCGATGCACTTAGGGAAAAAGATAACGCAGACAGATTTAAGTCGATACAGATGAAGTTTCTACTAAGAGTAAGCGGTTCAGGTCAACCAATTAGTATGACCGCACAGTAAATGAATTCAGATGCTAACAGTTCATGTAGCTTATACCGGCTGTTCTAATTTACTACAAGGACGTAGTCGACAGTAATTATAACGGAATTGCGTTATGTCATTGAAAGCTGTTTAAAACATTTTAACAGCTTAAGTGTGCTTAAGCTCAGTCTTAAATTATAAAGTTCTCCACTATAATTCTTACTGCGGTTGTGTGGAACCCTTTGCAATAGTCTGCCCAACTTTAAATCAACGTTTGCGTAGGCCCAGTCCCAATTTATAGGAGATACCAGCATGACATCACCGATAAGAAAATCAATGGGGTTTTCAAAGGTGGTTGGCAGAAAGCGCGATAAATGGTTTTAATGACGAAAATAACGCCCTTATCCGTTTTGTTTGCTAAAACAATGAATATTTTCTATTAGTTTTTATATTTATATTTATGTACACCTTAAAATTGGTCTTCTTATATAGTTTGCTGTGAGAAATTGCAAATGAACAACACGTAGATTCCCGTAGTCTCATAATTTAAAATATCCTTTGCTGCACAAAAATTAAAATATCGAAACGAAATAACAAAAATATTAATAATATGGAATGAAACATGTAAGTTAGCTCAAGATGCTTTATTTAACAAAAAACAAAAAATCTTTTTTTTTTATTGTCTTCAAGACGTCGAGAGGTTACTCACAACCATTTCGTTTCAAAGAAAATAGAAAACAAAATACATGTATGTTCAATACCGCAACTCTTAAGAAGACATCAGGCATATTGAACAAATGTGTGCCTGCGTGCAAGCGCATTTTTACCGTTAAAGATTTCAACAATCTTTCGAAAGCATTTTATTTATTTATTTGTTCATTTATTTATTTGCCATTTTCAGACAGGTCGATTTTGTTAGAAAGTATTTTATTTATTTATTTATTTATTTATTCATTTATTTATTTGCCATTTTCAGACAGATCGGTTTTATTGGAAAGTTCAATTGGTTTCGTTTCTTCCGGAGAGTATTTACAGGAATCTGTTGGTTGAATAAAAACATACACGATTGTAAGACTGTGTGACTTCCGCCGATGAAGAGTTAAAGGCTCAATATTCCTCAAAAACAGACATTTTTTATCCAAATAAAGGTTTAATAAATTGATATATAGAATTAATTAGATCATAAAATGTGACATCTGACCGCCTGTAAAATTTCAGATAGTCTCTCATTTTTGAACTGGATAAAAAACGAAATGATTTTTTTTATCGTATCTCTGAATTAATGTAGGCAACATAAATTCTGAGGCACAATAAAACACTCATTTCATTCTAATAACGAGAGACTAACTGAAATTGTAAAGGCTGTCAGGTGCCACATTTTATGATTGTATTTATTTATACCGTAAATCAATTTATTAAACCATTCTTGGATAATAATATGTCTATTTTTGAGGAATATGGAGTCTTTAATATATCAACAAATGGTCGATTGGAACAACAAAAGGAAGTACAAAAAAAAAAAAAAAAAAAAAAAAAATATACAGACAATCAGTACACATATTCCCTGTATTCCCTGTGGGCATTCACTTAAATGACCACTGAATAAATTGACGGTAATTCTAAATGGTAATGTGTTTATTATGTATGTTATAATGCACGGTCGGTCTCTTCATCAAACATGTCTTATAGTAACTTGGTTTTATTTTGGTGTCTATAGCAAGGGGAATTATAATTATTAACACTCTAGGTCCTGGAACCAATCTACAAAATTATGTACAGAGATGTGGTTTGACGGTCCAGTGAACCAATTAAGGTCACGTCGAGACGGTCAATTTACCTAAGCACACTTTTCCTGGGCAGGCATAGTCCTCTAAAAGGTTAACCGGTATTTATGTACTTCCTGTTGCCAGAAACGAATTAGCGGAAGGGACACAATGGCCGTAGAAAACATTTAATTAATAATTTCTGCGAAAGAATGTAGCCGGACGCGGGCGAACCCAAGACCTACTGAGCACCAGTTGGACACGCATTCGACTGAACCACCGAGACCGGCATAAAACAAAAAAAGAGTGTACAGAAAGTCGTCTTAGAACAGACATAAATACACATTGAAAAAAAAATCAGACTGCTCCCGAGAACTAAACTGTTTGCTATTGAATATAATTAATTTATGAAAAAAAAAAAAATAAATTAATAGATAAATATTATGAACATCTTTTAGATAGAAAAAAAGTATGTTCAGAGTAAAGTGTTTGAAATTTGTATGGACCGTATAATCAAATATATGAACAAAATAATTGACCCTGAGTCCCGACAGAGGCTTATCGTCCCTGACAAATGATTATGGCTGCACAAATATACAATCATGTAAATAGCTAGTTCCGGTATTTAGTTTCCATAAGAAGAATTTTTTATTTGCATCTATATGCCATCCTTATTTAGCGCGAGGGGTGCTTGGATGAGGCCAATATGCCGTGTATCTTGCGTCACCGGGGAGTCCAACTAATGTTGGTTTACAGTAGTAGGTAAAGGTAAAGGGGGATTTCTTATTATTTTTTCTGTGTCTTTACTTTCATTTATTTTCATCTTTCTCTCCTGTCCCTATTTTTCATCTCCTCTACTACATCACGAAAGCATACCTATATAATTTTGACCCCCTTAAACCCCACTTTTATACTGTAAAACTGGGGTTTACAAAGGTATACATTATTTTCCTTATTTCTGTTTAAAACATAATTTGTGGGTACTCGTTACCACCGCCTCGGCGAGGCGGTTCTAACGAGCACCCACAATCTATGTTTTGAGTAGAAATATGAAAAATATCAGAATTTTTTATTTGAAAATTTTCATTTTTTGGTGGTAAAATTTTCAGTATATTTGAATAGGCATGTTTTCGTAATGACGTCTACTATCTCTCTTCCCCCTTTGTCTGGGAGACAAGGCTTGACGTGTCGTTAAACCCTAACAAAATCAATATTGAATGTGGTACATGTTTGATACCATATTTATCCTAATACATATTCGTACATTTTACTCTTTTCTTTATCATTACGGAAACACGCCTATTCAAATACACTGAAAAGTTTACCACCAAAAAATGGCAATTTTTCAGACAAAAAAATCTGATATTTTTCTTATTTCTGCTCAAAATATAGATTGTGGGTACTCGTCGAGGCGGTTCTAACGAGTACACACAATCTATATTTTGAGCAGAAATAACAAAAATAATGTATACCCTAGTAAACCCCAGTTTTACTATATAAAAGTGGGGTTAAAGGGGGTCAAAATTATATAGGTATGTTTTCGTGATGTTTACCATTTGCACATGTGTCGGAAATTGCAGGATGAGTGGTAAACAATGTAGACCCTGATCAGACGCCGCGTTTTGCGGTGTTTGATCAAGTCAATTTAAATATCATTAACAGCTACTCTTCGACTGACATGCTATCATGTACTTCTGTTTTTCCAAGGAAACTTCGCTATTGAATATTTGATCTGTAAGCTGTAGCAAACAGCGCACAATGTTTCTCATTGAGATTCCACATGTGATTTCAAAGTTTATATCTGTCTTGGAAGAATGATCTATTTCAGTTATATGTCTTAAGGAAATGCAAAATATCATGCCCGAACATTTACCACATCAATTGTCAGTTCCTAGAGATTAACACCATTTACGACAGATTGTAGTTTCGCATAATTCTCCAGCCCTTGAAAGTTGAATATTACATTATCGATGTTTTCTAAACTAATCTTTTTTAATGATTTTAACCCTTGTCATGCTGAATAAATTTAGATGCCACGCCCATTTCTAATTGTCAGCCAATCAGATTACTTAATCCTAATTGTTGATATAAATCCACATACTGAATGATAAACAGTGCAGATTCAGATCAGTTGGCTTCTTCAGAAGCTAACTGATCTGGATCTACACTGTTTGCAAAGGCAGGATATATCCGGGTTCAGCAGGACTAGGGTTAATATCAGGCGGCGCCAGTAAAACTATTTTCAAAAAGAACAGTTTAATCCTAACTATTGGGACAAACAGGCCTGAGCAAATAATGTAGAGCTTGATCAGAAGCCGAGTTCTGTAGATCAGGATCTACACACACTGTTTACCATTCATCTTGCAGTTTGTAGACACCATTTATGTTTAAAATTCCCACCCTTTCCTTTTTCAGGAGGGAGGCAGAACAGAAGCCTTTTGACAGTTTTCTGCCTTGAGAGTGTATCCATTCCCATTAACATTCATGCATCTGAATGACATCACGAAAACATGCCTATATAATGTTGACCCCCTTAAACCCTACTTTTATATTGTAAAACTGGGGTTTACGGGGGTATACATTATTTTTCTTGTTTCTACTCAAAAACATAGACTGTGGGTACTCGTTAGAACCGCCTCGTCGAGGCGGTTCTAACGAGTACCCACAATCTATGTTTTGAGCAGAAATATGAAATATATCAGAATTTTTTATCCGAAAATTTTCATTGTTTGGTGGTCAAATTTTCAGTATATTTGAATAGGCGTGTTTTCGTAATGACATCAATGACCCGAACATATGTAGTTAACTTGTATAATGTCTATTTACGCTTAGTATTCTGGGTACAAAAAAAAAAAAAGATAAAATAAAAATAAAAAAATAAAAATATCAGCGGACGACATTTTGATTTTTGTTTTTATTCTTTCTAGAAAATAGACTTTGATATGTCATGCAAATTATCTCCTAAAGAGACGTTTTGCATGGCATATCAAAGCATATTTTCTAAGAAAAACCGAAAACAAATAAATAAAATAATAAAAAAAAAACAAATAAAAAAAAAAAAAAAAAAAAATCATTATGTCGTCTGCGGAATGTGTAAAAGTACACAATATTATGCGCCACGACCACGTCCTATCGTTCTAGAACTTTGTCACAAGGGATAACAGACCAAAATGTCGTTGTCTTATTAACATTGATGTTGCAAATTCTGGTCATAATATTCCATCCACATACATTGTGGAATCCACAGGACAATTGTCTGCATAATTATGTTGCTGTAACTAGACGGCACGTATCTAATGTCTCATCTGAGCATCTGAAGCTCTCTTAGGCCCAAGAGACAGACTTTGTCATTTAATTGTTTTGTTCGTTTTAATATGATTGCCGTAATATGAAAGCGACACCGATGGAATTTGTTATTAAGATGTTTAACAGCATATCGCTGTTGTAGTTTAGAAATTCAACCAGACGGCAAAGCCTTTTTGCAGTACTAGCCTACTACCAATTTTACGCGTTAGACTGGAAAATGTAAGCACTATGACGTTTTAGCATTGACTTTTTAATAATGTTCTGTCTCCTCACAGGTTTTGAATGCAAGATTGTTTCCTTCTCAAATACCCTCTGTCATGTTCTATTTCGAAAATTTATTTGTTTTACCAGTTAGTAGAAATGTGAAGAACATCTGACACTGCGTCATAGATAGCATGTGCTATAAATAGTAAGATTGTAATCAGAATCAGACCTTCAATGCGTTTGTGCAATTTATCAGGGCAGAAAAAAGATGACAATAACGTCTGAGCCGTAATTGCATTATTGTCAATGGCATTAACAACTCCTGAATAAAATTTGAAGTAACCCGACCCATATATAAATAGGATATTAGGGTTGCAAACTTATATAATGGAACCGTAACATCAGAAAACATATCTGCGAGCATGTGCGCCCAGCGAAGATTCAGATGAGCCTGCACATTTGCGCAGTCTGATCAGAACCTTCATAGAGCGCATTTTGATAATTAAGTATGTACAGTTTCTTCATGCGGACAATGAAGACTCTAAACAGAATGTGCATATGCAGGCTGTTTTGAGTCTTCATTTGGCACGCGTGTCAGAAGGTACGATTTCCCACATTTTGGCTCATAAAAAAGATAGGATATTAGTGTTGCAAACAAAGACACTATACAGTCAAGCCTCAATATACCGACACCCGATACAACGATAAAATTCGTTATACTGACAATTTGACTAGCATGACAACCCTCTCTTAAAAGGTGACAGTTAGTCCGAAATTATGTAGGAATGTAATTATTCAATACTTCAAGCAACATATGTTATAGATATTTGTTAGAATCGCCTCACCGAGGCGATTCTAACAAATATCCAAAACATACGTTCTATGTAGAAACAAAATTAAACATGACATTTTTGCATAACATTATACTCATCGAGAAGTCTTTACAACTGCAAATTCATTTTAATGGCAATATCTTTGGGAACAAATGCTGTCGTTGTAACGAGGGTTTCACTGTATCTAGATAACTGCCCAAAAAGCCATACACAGATACATTTCTTAACCTAATTCTTGACTGGCCCTGATAGCATAGCAGTGAAATAAAGGATTATATTTCATAGTCCGTGTCCTGAAATTGTATATACAGCGACACTCTGTCTGCCATTAAGAAACAAAGCGATCTTGCATATTCAAGGCAAGCAGATTTTGCTACATTCTTTGTCGTCTGCAAAAGAATCACCTTCAGCCTAAGTCTGCTGTATATTATTTTATTATCTCTTAAATTCAGCCCAAACGTATCACCGAGTCGATCTGCTATTTATTTCCAACAAGTATATGCGTCAAAAGTGCCAACTGTCACTTTTCATTAACCCGGGCTACATCGAAGTCCCTGTAGATATAAATATAACATTACATAAAATGCCATATTATTTAGAATAAAATATTTGTGTATGGATGCAGTCTAGGTTACTGTTTAAAAATTGTTTTGTGCCGTTCTGAAAAGGAGTTTCATTACGAAAACACGCCTATTAGTAGTAAGGGCTGCTTACTACTCCTATTCTAATATACTGAAAATTTTACCAACAAAAAACTGAAAATTTTCAGATAAAAATTCTGATATTTTTCATATCTCTGCTTAAACCACAGATTGTGGGTACTTGTTAGAACCGCCTCGGCGAGTGCCCACAATCGTTGATTTTGAGCAGAAAAAAAGAAAAATAATGTATACCCCTGTAAACCCCAGTTTTACTACATAAAATTGGGGTTTAAGGGGGTCAAAATTATATAGGCGTGTTTTCGTGATGAAAGCCCTTCTAATAAGGTGAATGAGCATTGTAAACGGCCATAAATGGTAGTGAGGCAGTGAATCCAAGATGACGTCCAAACTTTCCACCAACGTAAACGATGCTTGCGAAGCTAATGATAATCATAATTTATATAGTTATTTTTTTATTTTATTTATTTATTTTTTTTATTTATTTATTTTTTTTTTCTATTTTTTTAATTTCTGTAACAGAGTGTTATACATGTAAATGGCCATAAACTACCTATATCGGTACTATAAAAAATCAACATCTTTGTTGAAAAAAAGTAATTTTGCTTATACATGAAACACACCTATATAAATGTAGCTTCTAAGTCAAAGTTCAATATAACCCCAAAAATGTTATTTCCCAGCGGGCACAACGCGTTGAAACAACATCGATTTATCGTTGAATAGACGTTTGTTCAATGGTGTGTGCCTGCTGCGTTGTCTCATTTCGTCACAAAAATAACCAACAAAACACATACGTTGTGGGTACACATTAGAAACTCCTCACAGAGGCATTTGTAATGAATAAGCAAACATATGCTTAATGCAGAAATAGGAAATATATCCGTCATGAAAACATACCTATATAATTTTGACCCCCTTAAATCCCACATTTTTATATAGTAAAACTGGGGTTTACAAGGGTATACATTATTTTTCTTATTTTTGCTCAAAACATAGATTGTGATGCTCGTTAGAACCGCCTCGTTTTCTGGCGAAAGAATGTGCACAATACTGGTTAACCGCTAAGAGGACTAAGCCTGCCCAGTAAATGTGTGGTAAGGTAAACTGACCGCGCTCGACATGACCCCATTGGGTTGACTGGGCCGTAAAACCTCAACACAAACAAAAGAACCGCCTCGTCGAGGCGGTTCTAACGAGTACCCACAATCTATGTTTTGAGCAGAAATATGAAAAATATCAGAATTTTTTATCTGAATTTTTCATCTTTTGGTGGTAAAATTTTTAGTATATTCAAATAGGCATGTTTTCGTAACGTATGTGGATACACTTCTCATCTAGAGCTGTGTAAGACATTTCATTCCACCTTATAATATAGGGAATGAGGAAGAGTTTGGTTATCAAGCAAACTAAGAAATATTTATGCAGTGACAAATGTGTTTTTCTTCGACACCCACTACACAAACCATTTGATGTGAGACTTAAGAAACAAAAGCACTTTATGGCATATGCGGCAATTGAATACCAGATAAGGCTGCATAACAGACTTGAGCCTTCGCTATCCGCTAAAAGAACCGTTTTACACGGCAAAATATGTGTACATCGACGCCGGAACAAATACGTACCTTTGACAATCGGTGTGGAAGCAGGTTCATACTGTCTTTCACATTTCGTCGGTGACAAAAGAGTTCTTTACAAACATTACTCCTCATTAATATTATGGTCAGTTTATATTAGTCAAGTTCGATCAGAAACCCAGATGTAATTATATCAGACCTAGTCTAATTATTGCTACAATTTTCACGCTTTTTTTTCTTTTCTACCATTAATTCTTCTGGCTGTTCACGCACATTTTACTATTATAACGTCCGGATATGAACTGTTAATGCATTTAAGGCTACACAAATTGATCATATTTTTGCTTAATGCGGTTATTGTCATGATTGTCCAACTGTGACGTCGAAGAGCTATTGTTAACTTCAGTCTCTAGATGTTAAAATGCCAAAGCAAGTCAGTCTGGTTGTACAACATGTTCTAAAGCAATAGTTGGACAATATGCAACAAGTAATCGGGTAGAAGCTGCCGAACCTTCCTGCAATTCAAAGCCAAATGACAGGCTTCCAAACCTTGACTTTGCAATCTACAACGAACTTTTTCCTGGCAAACACATTAGGCAACCACAAACCACCCGGACATGTCACGAAAACACGCCTATATAACTTTGACCACCTTAAACCCCACTTTTATATAGTAAAACTGAAGTTTACAGGGGTGTACATTATTTTTCTTATTTCTGCTCAAAAACATAGACTGGGAGTACTCGATAGAACCGCCTCGCCCACAATCTATGTTTTGAGCAGAAATGTGAAAAGAGTTTTTCATTTGAAAATTTTCAGTTTTTGGAGGTTATTTTCTCTATATATTTAAATGGGCGTGTTTTTGTAATGCAACTGAGAATTCTAGCTGGTAAGAACATTCCTGTTGTACATAAAGGAGACAAAATGAATTAGAGCTCGTTCATACAGAGACGCTCATGCTTTGTTTGATATGTATTGAGAAGAAGTATGAAAAAAATATCAGACTTTTTTATTCGAAAATTTTCCTTTTTTGGTTGTAAAATTTTCAATATATTTGAATGGGCGTGTTTTCGTAATGAGGTTTACATGGCATAATCCAAGTTAAGCACACCACAACTAGATTGACTACATGTACATCTTGGTGAGGAAGCGTTCCGTTCTGGAGATAGAATAGCTAGAACCGATCATTCCCAAGTGCAGATATTAAAAACTACCATGATATGGTGACAGTGACTTCCTAAACTATAAACTCTAGAAGACAGCTCAGCAAAGAATAAGATAAAACATATGCTTGTAATTGGGAGCGTCATCAGAATTAATGGTAAGGTTTTGCGCGAAAAAAAATAGTTTACGCTACTTAATAGTGTTCTACTGACCGTTCCTTGGCGTTTTATTCGTTGCAGCTCATCTTTGTTTGTGCGTCAGTGGTTTACGTGTATTTTACTACACTGCAATTGGTGTTAGTGCTGTGTGGCGGCGGTAGAACGTCTCCCCGTACATCACCATAGTGCAGATTATATTTCATTTCCTTTGAAATTATTGGGCCCATTGTGGTCTATTTGAAAATAGAGTTCTGCTCATGTATACGATAGAGGGCGTAATCAGTGTTGCAAACTTCATTACTGCTTATCAAGAGTCTCAAGAAAACCGAGACTCCCATTTTTTAATCCGTAGTGTGTTCTTTGTTTCCAAGAGCAACTTTCTGACGTTTATGTTCCTACACTGCAGCTGGTGTTAGTGCTGTGTGGCGGCGGTAGAACGTCTCCTCGTACATCAACATAGTGCAGATTATATTTCGTTTCCTTTGGAATTATTGGGCCCATTGTGGTATATTTGAAAATGGAGTTCTGCTCATGTATACACTAGGGTGCGTAAGCAGTGTTGCAAACATGACTGCTTACGAAGAGTCTCAATAAAACCGAGATTCCCATTTTCTGATCCATAGTGTGTTCTTTGTTTCCAAAGGCAATCTTTTTGACGTTTATTCATAGGTGTTATTTGTTTTGTTATTGTTTTGTTTCGAATTTCTGATACCTTTCGTGCCTCAGGAAGGCTGTGCGCCGTGGTTGTGGCATTTCCTAGGCATCACTCATAGTTTTGATCTCGAGAAGTAGAATGATCTAACAATGATGAATGCCAACCGAGCAACAATAATTGGAAGGTTTGCACCTATTGCCTTACGGGTAGATAAAGATGTTGAATTGGATTCAGTACCACCCAGTTATACAAGGCAGTAGCTGCCAAAGCTGCTGAACTTCTTGGCAAACAACGTAGGAAGAAGGAGCCCAAGGTTACCAATCAGGGCCCAATTGTTCAAAGCTAATGACGTCGTTAGTTAACGATTCGTTAAAATTTTCATCGAGTGATACGCAAATATACTGAAATTTTTTGCTGAAAAAAATGTGAGTAGCTTTTGCACTGCAAAAGCTACTCACATTTTTTCAGCAAAAAAAAATATCAGAATATTGTGTATTGAATCCGCTAAAACAGTTAACGAAATGAGCCTTGACGAGCTCGTTAAGCTAACGACACTTTGAACAACTGGGCCCAGATCATTTGCGTACATATACAAGACCTGAAGGAAAAGAGAGGAGGGTTTGTAGGATTCAAAGATTAAAGAGATAGAATTATAAAGCTCAAGGCAGAAATAACAATGACAAAGTGGAAACATGTCTCGGAAAAAAATAACAGCAAGAAAGCATACCAGGTAGTTATTGACTTTAAAGCAGAGAAAAAAAAAGTAAATTTGGGCCATACAAAATACGGAAATAGCAGCATAAATTACTTAGCAAGTGGATAGGGCACTTCGCAAAATTTTACAACAATTAGACTGATGGGGTCCAACGGAACTTGCCTCGCTTGGTTTGGGGGGAGGGGTGGGGGGGGGGGGGGGGGCTGGTCTTGGTGCTTTTTGTACGTTTGTTCGGTTTGTGCTTGTTTTGATTTGTCTGTTTCCTCTTCCTCTTGGGGTCTGGGAAGGGCTGCGGTTTGTGATTGTGGCACTCCCTGGACTTTTCTCTTACCCTTTTTTGACTGCCCACAGACACAAGCTAAGAACAACAACGGACTAAATTTTATCAACTATTTGATAAAGGTGAAGGCCTTTTCGATGAGTTTGTTGCTATCTATAGAGACTATGTTCTTGCACTACGGTATATTAACGCGACCCGTTTAGAGAAAGTTTACTATTTACAGAAAATATTTCATGCGCGGAACGGCACATTAACGTACCTTTTACTGTTCATAGAGAAAATACATTACGGAAACACGCCTATTTAAATATATAAAAACATCACCCCCAAAAACTGAAATGAAAGTTGTCAGGTAAAAAATTCTGATATTGTACATATTTCTGCTCAAACATAGATTGTGGGTACTCGTTAGAACCGCCTCGCAGAGGCGGTTTTTAACGGGTATCTACAATCTATGTTTTGAGCAAAAATAGAAAAACTAATGCATACCCCTGTAAACCCCAGTTTTACTTTATAAAAGTAGGGTTTAAGGGATCAAAATTATATAGGTATATTTCCGTGATGAGGTACCTTACGTGAAAAGCCGCTGAACATGCTGGTACCTCTTTTCTTTAGAAAGCAATATTATTAATTAGCACGGTAAACCAAATGAGCTGATATTACGAAAACACGCCTATTCAAATACATGTATATTGAAAATTTCACCACCAAAAAAATGGAAATTTTCAGATAAAAAATTCGGATATTTTCCATATTTCTGTTCAAAACATAGATTGTGGGTACTCGTTAGAACCGCCTCGGCAAAGCGGTTCCAACGAGTACCCACAATCCATGTTTTGAACAGAAATAAAAATAATAATATATACCCCTGTAAACCCCAGTTTTACTATACAATGTTGGGGTTGAAGGGGGTCATTATAATATAGGCGTGTTTTCATGAAGAATCGTCAGAAAACGAGCCATCATATATGTGCGCCCAGCGAACATTCATATCAGTATGATCATAATCTTCATTCGCGTATAAACCAGGATTTACATTTTCTGCATGCTGGCAACGAAGACTCTGATCAGACTGCGCGGATGTGTACGCTTACTGTTGTCTTAAATGGGCGCACATGTCCAAAAGAACGCTTTCTCACGGTGCGGCACAAATATTTGTCAACCGCTTCGGTAATGCTTATAAACGATGCCGACAATCGCTAAGGAAATAAAAGGTTAATGCACCGTTTGCATATACATACGCACAAATGAGACAAATTCATTTTGTCTGAATCCTTCCGACTTAAATATTCCTTGAGAAAATGACAATTTAACGGAGATGCATTTTAAAAGGAAGCTGCACGTACTGTCTTCTGAGTAAAGACTGCTCTGATAATATCTTCCTTTTTTAGCATTCAATACAATTGCTATCCAGTTATTACATATCTTGAAATTCTTATCGCCGTGTAGCTATTTATATTAGGCTCGTTGTTTCAATTCAAATTTATTGCTTTATATATGTATGAACACATAATACCCAGTGGGGTCTTCTTCTTCACTCTTTGGACGGGTCCATTTTCAGGTTAGGTAGGTTAGGGAGTGTTCATACGACCAATAAAGGCTTTCAACGTTTCCATTTTATATTATACTTACTCAAAAGAAAATTCAGATTCGTTTTTCAGCGCTTAACTTATTATTTCCGGTTTGTTCGGTTTGATATTCCCATCATCATACGTGTGTGCTTGTGTGTGTGCATCTGTGTGTGTGTGTGTGTGTGTGTTTGCGTGCATACATGCATGTGTGTGTGTGTGTGTGTGCGTGTGTGTGTGTGTTTGCGGATCGAACATTACTCTGTTTTACATTGGGTAACAGAAATCATATTCAGTTATTCCTGACATACTACATCTGCTACCTTTAAAATGTATTGTTCTACTATTCCTAGAGATACTTTACTAATTCAGTTATTGAGCAATTATATACTGAAGCAATTATAGCTACCAGCAGGGAATTCCATTTCTCTTGTAAAACTTATTAGTTCAATAACCAAGGATCTTCTGAGACAGAGCGCAACAATCCATTACGTTAACAAGACTATATGGGGAACACACCATGCTCCACTCTAATAAGTCAAGCATGTTTATACCGACACCCAATACAACGACAAAGGTCATTTTAAAGATAATATAACTAGTACGAAAGCTTCGCTCAAGAGATTACAGTAAATCCGAAAATATGCAAGAAAAAATTATTTGATATATCCTGAAACATACGGTTTGGAGATTTGTTGGAAGCCCTTAATTGAGGCGATTTTAACAAATATACCAAACGTATCTTCTGTGAGAAAATAAACATGAAAACACGGATAAGATCAAAATATTTCACATAGTCGTGTTAATATAATGCTTCCATTTGCATCACCAAAACCTATATAATTTTGACCCCCTTAAACCCTATTCTAATATGGTAAAACGGGGGTTTACAGGGGTAAATATTATTTTTCTTATTTCTGCTCGAAAACATAGATTGTAGGTACTCGTTAGAACCGCATCGCCAAGGCGGTTCTAACGAGTAGTCAAAATCTATGTTTTGAGCAGAAATATGAAAAATATCAGAGTTTTTCATTTGAAAACTTTCAGTTTTTGGAAGTGAAATTTTCTATATATTTGAATAGGCGAGTTTTCGTAATGCGGCTGAGAATTCTAACTGAACAAATGAATTAGAGCTCGTTCATACAGAGACGTTCACATTTAGTTTGATATGAAGTAAAATTCCAGATCAGTCTGAGAATTCGCGCAGTCTGATTAGTATCTTTGCTGTTCGCATCTGGATTTTGCATAGCTTGTACAGCTAATCATATTTACCCTACTCTTTGGGCTAGGTACACCTGAGCAAACCGTGTAGATCCGTCTGATTTGTGTAGACTGTATCACTCATTCAGTAGTTTTAAGCACATTAGGAGATAGTAGAATGAATATACTTGTCTCAATTCAGAAAATTCGAAAGGAGACAAATTAACCCATTTTTAATGTTAATACGGAATATTTCAAAGGTAGCAAAAATAAAAAAAAAAATCCACCTGCTGGTCATGCCTCGCAAGTATACTCTAGACAGAACTTATACGGTAACAATGACGAATTGCGGGGATGCGCTGAGGGTATACTTGAATTGTTGATTTCCCACATGAAGTGTCATTCAACTCAAGAGCTCGTTTTATGCACAGACGAGTTAAAGAGCTTACGAATCAAATACCGCAAAAATATGTTTTCAGAATACATACCTCTTGGTAGGCCCCACATTATCTAAATTCAAAGCACTGACAGCACTTGTGGGTCGATTGTCTCTGATTGTAGGCTGGGTAAAGGTCCTGAAAGTGGTCTTAAGGTCGTTTCATTTGACCCTTAACTTCCTGTTGTTTAAGCGAACAGTGCAAACCCTTATCAGACGCCGCGCTGTGTGGTGTCTGATATGGGTCTGCACTCTCTGTCAACGTCCCAGTTCAGGTTTACAAATAACCCTCTTTACACGACACACTGACGTCACAGCGACAAGAATACCAGTTTTTAACAACCGTCGCTTGGATCTCGTACAAACACGTGGTTTGATTGTATTATTCAATGATAATCTCGTGGATCTTTAGATATTTTGGTGTATGTACATTGTATACTTTGGCTCGACTGTAAACAATCTACCCAACCATGATACGGAAATGTTTCGATCAGACTCCCAAAGTTCGGAATCAAACCTGCACATGCTCAGTACACATATGTCTGAAGTCTGATGTGCCGCTAAGTGGCTTAAGTATCTTGTGTCATATAAACGTAGTAAAGTGACAAATAAGGCCCTCGAAAACTACATGTAGTGGAAAACAAAAGGCACATGTGACCGCCGGAGACCCAGGTCCGTCTGTGCACTTGCAAAGTCCGGTCAAAACCTACGCTAATCACTAACATATAATATGCTATTAAAATATGCTATTAGCGAACAGCGTCGACCCTGATCAGACAGTGCGGCTGAGGAGGTGTATCTGAGACATATTTGGACGCGCCATGTCTGAATATATACTATTTTTCACACTCTCATATCCAGTGGAAATCTTTTGCAGCTTGCAAAGTTACTACGTAGGCCACTTGATACCATTTTTTTTTTTTTTTTTTTTTTTTTTTATATATTATACTCTTTAACATGATTATATATATATATATATATATATATATATATATATATATATATATATATGCATGTATATAAGTATATAATATCCGTATATATATATATATATATATATATATATATATATATATATATATATATATATATATATATCCGTATTACCCACGCGGTAACAGCGAAAGTATAGTAATTTGAATAGTTTGTTTTTTTGTCAATGGCCGGCGACAAGACCCTTGGATCCTTATATATATATATATATTTTCCCTTGATTGATTTTACGGCGATAACGATTTTTATTTGTTATTTTGGAAAAAAAAAACATGTCCAGCGAGAAAGTTGTCCAGGAGGACCTGCGCAAACTTAGAAAAGTGTAGAAAAAGAAGAAACACTGACATGTCCCGCACTTCCTTTACCTGCAACAAGTACAGCAGGGCCCAGTTGTTCGAAGCTAACGACATCGTTATTTAACGATTCGTTAAAAATTACATCGAGTGATACGCAAATATGTTGAAATTTTTTGCTGAAATAATGTGAGTAGCTACATTTTTTCAGCAAAAAATATCAAATATTGTATACATACAGCTAACGAAATGACCCTTAACGAGCTCGTTAAGCTAACGACGCTTAGAGCAACTGGGCCCGGACCTTTACCACCACCCTACCACCCACATCGTTAGGGGAGACAAATAATTAGCATAAGCATTACTTAATCCTCCTCATAGCTTTTTGACATCATTAAAATAAGGATATGCTATTATACTTAAAACTCAATCGGCATAAAACAATTTGTTTTACATGTTTAAATGATATGTGCCACGTCAAAATAATAAAAAAAAACAAAGGTATTGAATCGAAATACAAATATTCAGACCATCCTTGTCTAGCAAATCTTACCAGGTTTATGTTGCCTTTTTACACAATCGACACTGTAAAATAATTTAACTTGCACGAATTTCGGTCTTTGATATCCGCATATACTCGATAACTTTTACACGTATTTTCGCGTGACGTGGACGCCAAATATTCATAGTTATTCTCAAATTTTCTCAGCTGAATGAAACATGCTGAGGAAATAGGAATAAACAGATAGATAGTCAATCAATCAATCAGTCAATCAATCGATCGATCGATCAATCAATCAATCAAGTAATCAATCCGTCAGTCAAACGATCAATCATTCAATCAATCAATCAATAAACTTGAGATACAGAACAATTATCTTCGATATTTTTAAGTGGTATATATGAAGCTGGACTTTTGTTATAAGTTCGGTTTTCGACTGCAGAATTAACAGTCTATTGCAATAATTGTGTGCGATCTGCACAGATCAATTTAGTCAATGAAATAACATCCAAATGCGTACATACTTGTAATATTCCTGCGGTATGTATCTCGGTAGAGTATTGGACAGCCCACGAGTTACACGGCACAATGACTTCATTGATAATCGTCTGGAGCACGTTTTCTGCATATTACATCACAATGGTATGAGTGCAGTTTCAGACAAAGACAAAGAAAAAAAAAAACAAGCAAATTCCATGGGGAATTTATGTCCCCCGCCTTATTTTTATTTGAGGTGTTAAAAATGGTAAAGTTAACCAGAGGACCATTGGTCCTGTATCAATTACCTAAGTATTGAAGCAGGAAACCAGTGATAAAAAATAATTTCAAGATTCTGAAAAAAAACCACATGCATATCTTCAGACCATCCTTAAAGCACCTGTAAAGTTTCAAAGGATCGGCTTAAAACTGTGGTAGGAGTTACGGGGTCAAGGTACCTACTCCCTATATGCTTCTGTAGTATTAGAACTCAAAAAATGTCTTAGTTAAAAATGCAGAAAAAGTGGTAAAAAATTATTTCAGGATTCTGAAAAAAACACATGCATATCTTCAGGCCATCCTAAAAGCCCTTGTAAAGTTTCAAAAGGATCGGACAAAAACTGTGGGAGGAGTTAAGGGGACAAGGTACCTGCACCCTATACACTTCTGTAATATTAGAACTCAAAAAATGTCTAAGTTAAAAATGCGGAAAAAGTAATAAAACAATATTTCAGGATTCTGAAAAATCCACCTGCATATTTTCAGGCCATCCTAAAAGCCCACGTAAAGTTTCAAAAGGATCGGTCAAAACTGTGGGAGGAGTTAAGGGGACAAGGTACCTACTCCCTACAGACTTCTGTAATATTAGAACTCAAAAAATGTCTAAGTTCAAAACGTGTAAAAAGTAATAAAAAATTATTTCAGGATTCTGAAAAAAAAACACATGCATATCTTCAGACCATCCTTAAAGCACCTGTAAAGTTTCAAAAGGATCGGCCAAAAACTGTGGGAGGAGTTAAGGGGACAAGGTACCTGCTCCCTATATACTTCTGTAGTATTAGAACTCAAAAAATGTCTAAGTTCAAAACGTGTAAAAAGTAATAAAAAATTATTTCAGGATTCTGAAAAAAAAACACATGCATATCTTCAGACCATCCTTAAAGCACCTGTAAAGTTTCAAAAGGATCGGCCAAAAACTGTGGGAGGAGTTAAGGGGACAAGGTACCTGCTCCCTATATACTTCTGTAGTATTAGAACTCAAAAAATGTCTAAGTTAAAAATGCGGAAAAAGTAATAAAAAATTATTTCAGGATTCTGAAAAAAACACATGCATATCTTCAGGCCATCCTAAAAGCCCATGTAAAGTTTCAAAAGGATCGGCCAAAAACTGTGGGAGGAGTTAAGGGGACAAGGTACCTGCTCCCTATACACTTCTGTAGTATTAGAACTCAAAAAATGTCTAAGTTAAAAATGCAGAAAAAAGTAATAAAAAATTATTTCAGGATTCTGAAAAAACCACATGCATATTTTCAGGCCATCCTAAAAACCCATGTAAAGTTTCAAAAGGATCGGCCAAAAACTGTGGGAGGAGTTAAGGGGACAAGGTACCTACTCCCTATAGACTTCTGTAATATTAGAACTCAAAAAATGTCTAAGTTAAAAATGCGGAAAAAGTAATAAAAAATTATTTCAGGATTCTGAAAAAAACACATGCAAATTTTCAGACCATCCTTAAAACACCTGTAAAGTTTCAAAAGGATCGGACAAAAACTGTGGGAGGAGTTAAGGGGACAAGGTACCTACTCCCTATAGACTTCTGTAATATTAGAACTCAAAAAATGGCTAAGTTAAAAATGCGGAAAAAGTGATAAAAAATTATTTCAGGATTCAGAAAAAACCACATGCAAATCTTCAGACCATCCTTAAAACACCTGTAAAGTTTCAAAAGGATCGGACAAAAACTGTGGGAGGAGTTAAGGGGACAAAGTACCTACTAAAAACTCGGAACCACGCACCACGCGCCACGCACCACGCCCCACGGAAAATCAAAAACAGTGTCCCTCCACTTTTCTTCGAAAAGGCGGGGGACACAAAAAAAAAAAGCGGGATGAAAGCGGGATGCAAACTAAAAACTGTTTCATCTAATTAGAGGAAAATGTTTAAATGGTAGGAAGCTGAAACCTTTTGGAGAAGTTTGCGCCGGTCCTTCTGGACAATTTTCTCGATGGGCAGTTTCTTTTTTTTTTTTTTTTTTTTTTTAAATAGCAAATAAAACAGTTAACGCCGAAAATCAAGTGAAAAATAGAGTTTATTTGTACATGTAGTTGGTGCAATTATGTTGGGGATGCTGCTTATTATGTTTTTCAATGCAACAGACAGAAACAAAATAATTGGTTTATTAATACAAGAGCGCTCCGACCGATAACTGTTAATTTTATGTTTTTTTTTGTTTTTTATTTTTTTTATTTTTTTTTTTTTTTGTTTTTTTTTTTTTTTTGTTTTGTGTGTGTGCCAATTGATTAATTATAAAAAGGAATGATTTATTTTTCTGCTTAAAGTGGTTTATAATTATATTAAGATACGCGACCATGTTAATAATAAAAATGACTGAAGAATATTAATTGTCTATCTAAATGTTTGCCTATTATGTTATCTAAAAAACTAGATCATCCAAATAGAAACTTATTTCTTCTTTCAGTTAGTATTGAAGCAAAATACTGCCACTTATCTTTGTCTTTATCTTCCTTCTTTCCTGTATTATGACCTTTATTCTGGTACGGGAATGGATCTCATGAAAAGTGATCTTATCTATTTATTTGATTATTTATTTATCTATTTCACATAGCCATTACTACAATAGTTTGTATTTAACTGTCTCTATTTATTTACGACTTAATTGAATGTCTTGAGACAATAATGACAAATAGCTTACTTTGTCATGGTCTTGGCATGATGACAGTGAAACCAGATGGTGAAGGGTCGTAAGTCGTAAGTGGTGTTGTGTTGACTTGCGACTCAATCCCATTGCTGTAACTGTCACAATAAAATGAATTTATCCTATACATTTTAGTGATAGCGCGAAAAACATAAACAAACTACATTGACGTCACTGGCGAATAGGAAATCTAGGTAATTCATTTTCAGAAATGCAATTAGGTTGTATGTTGTTAAGGTTTAAAATAGTCGGTGTTGTTCCTAATACTTTGATCCATAGAAAACTGCTTTTGAATCCCTCAATCACGCCTGACGCGCCAACAATTTCCCCCGGATCAATTTCCAATCACCGCTGTCTCCTGTAAAAATGATTCTACGAATTTAATAAATTTATTGCAATAACTGCGGGATAGACACGTATTCTACGATTAAAACTTGAATTGACACAATTAAATGCGTACATTCGCCTGAGATCGGCAAAGAGCACAAAATGATTCGACGCATAGGAGCAGTCCAATAATGGTGTGTTTGTGAGTGGTCACAAACCAACTTACATGCAGCTTACAAAATATAGTGTAAACAGTCTCCGCACATTTGCACAGGGCATAGGTTCTATTCTGTTTCCGTAAGCATCAATCTAGCCAGGTTAGCTTATGCCGATAAAAGGGAGCTGACACACTTTCAGGGGAGTCCATTTCTGAAAAGGGATATGCTGTAACAGGAAAGAATTTGTTCCAAGATATATAATACGGAAAATGTACCAGAAGTAGCCAGTTTTTTTTTTTTTTTGTTTCGTTTTTTTTTTATTTCGCCACCAACAACCATAAATCGTAAGAATCAATATGATTCTTGAGGACTGTCGATATACCGGGTGGTCTATCTAATTTCATTCTTGTTGTTGTTTCTAACTATTACAGTCCTTTAGGCAGCTGCCAGCAAACAGACAAGTAAATGTCTTTGATTACCATATTAACTCTACATATTAGGAACGATATGATTACGCAAAAAAAAAAAAAATAAAAAAAAATAAAAAAAAAAAATAAATGAATAAATAAAAAATAAAAATTAAAATAAAAAATAATTATAATAATAATGAAGTACAGAGTGCACAATTGCTCAAAACGAAAAAAACGGGCCAACCTAGCCCCGAGGTTATAAAACTGTTTTCATGCTCAACTCAGCTGAGCATGAAATTTTGTCTGCTATAGATATGAAAATGCCAACAATAGTTGGCATTTTCATATTTATTTGCAGAGAAATTTTCATGCTCAGCTACATTTAGCAAGAATGAATTTGCAATTGTTAATATTATGGGATTTATTAGCAGGACAAATTTCATGCTCAGCTGAGTTGAGCATGACAAAAATTTTATAACCTCGGGGCCTGGCTCATTACTGTTCACATATGATGAAACGGCACATTTTCGCATCGCGCGCCATTTATTGATATCATTTGACACACAGAGATAAATCCGCTCTTAACATCGACAGAGAGACTTTTATATTTCTAAAATAAGGCAATAAAATCGCTATTCCATTCGCGTCTCAGTCTTCTTACTGGTAATAGTCAGGCAAAGTAAAATAATCACTAAATCACTGAATTCGGCTAGATCTGTCGACGAGAAAAAAAAAGCAATAGAAAGAGCATATTAACTTTAAGTATTGAGCAGACATATTTCTGCATTGCCATTTATTCAGTAGTTTGTTTAGACACATACGTAGGTAGTAAAATGTTCAACTTTTAGGGCAAATATGATAAGGGGTTCAATTGTCCCAATATTTAGGACAGATACTGAAACATAGCCTTAATGTATTGTTGCCATAGGACACACGGTATAACTGTAACCAAGAGCAGATATACCTCAGAAGAAAGGTAAATGTGTGCAGCTGTCATACGGTTGTATGTTTTACATGATCACGTTAGATAACAGGGATATGGCACATTCAGGTTTTAAACCATTTATGACTGTTGTCTTTATAAAGCGACAATGGCAAACAATGAAGACCCAGACCAGACACCACAGATCGCGGCGCCTGATCAGGATCTGCACTATTTGCATTACGTACAGGAATTCCTAAAATAAATAGAAATAATAAATCCAAACCAGACACTTTCAACTCGATATGGATCTGTCCAAAGAGAGTGGTCAACTAGACATTAAGTCTGAGCATTAAGTGGTTAGACTTTACATAAACATCACGTTTAAGGGCATTGTATACGATTTCTAGGGTGACAACTCTGTAAAATTGTTTTGCCTCCTTTCAGAAAGAGAAAGACTTGTGACCTTTTTTTTTTTTTTTTTTTTTCGAGTTCGCCCCTTTCCGGAAGAGGGCTATGTGTAAATGAAAATAAACAGTAGGAGGTCACTAAGGTGATCTTACTAATAGACAATTATGAACAGTGTACCAATGATATGCTGTCCCGTTAGATTTAACCTGATAAATCAAGTAATAAAACATTAAAAAAAAATCACCAAGTAAAATGTGGCATGGCATATTCGGCAACGGTCCAGGAACTGATAAAATCAGATCCACAATCGACCCAACACCAAAGCGAAAGTCATACAATTACAATAAAGCAGCCGCAAAATGAACAGACGGAAAAAAAACGTTTTGCTTTCCCAGAAAATTGGTAACTCTGTTACCCAAACTTAACTGAATATATAATCAATTTACACAATTACTAAAAAACATTAGAAAGTGAAACAATATATAACAATAAACACAACGTACCACAATGAAAGTACCGCATTGGAAGGGTCAGTAATGAATTACTGGGAGGAATTGCGGTGGGGGTGGGGGATGGCAGGGAGGGATGGGGGAGGAGCTTAAGCTAGCAAGCTTAAATCCCAACCCTCGTCCTCAGCTTCCATTGTGGTAAAAACATGTATTCGTTCAGTCCGTGAGAAGGTCTTTAAACCCATGAATCATTATGGGCAACAAATCAACAGATAAATCACAGATAAAACCAATAATGAAGCAAACATAAGATCTCAACAGAAACAACGTGTTGAGATATTTGGAGATCCATGGGTTGTCAAACAACACCTCTGGAATACTAGAAAAAGAAAACAAACAAAAAACACAGATATGAAATGGTCCTACCAAGACCGTCTAATGAATAGATTTTAAGTGGGGCCATCATAGAGTCTGAACCCCGACCGATTGGCGTGCAATTAAAGAGTTGATCAAAGTGGTCAAGCGTAATTGGAATAACCGTTAAGCTGTTATATCAATGTTATATCCCATTTGTTTATAACGTATGTCAATTTAACTAAAATGATCAGAAAATTCAGATGTTCCTACAATTATTCTAAACTTTTTGTCTTTTATTATACACCAAGTCACCAAACATGCAGGTTCCGAAAGGCCTTGTAGCAGAAGTGTTTTAGTCCGGTGTCGTATTTAGAGATCATTTCAATCATCTAGAGATCATTTCAGTCATTTGCAGTCAGCCAAATGACTAGATACTATATCAAACCGAAAAAGGTGAGAAATATAAACACCATAAGAAGGGGGATGAGGAGCGTAGCCATCAGAAAACGGGGAATTAACAAGGCAAAAATCAAAATTATCGCATTTGTCATAAATTTTAAATAAAACAAAACCATAAGCAATTAATATAAATGCTAAAGTGCGGTTTCGGTATTAGTAGAAATAGCTTTGTTCAATTACAATTCATTAGGATATCTAATTAAGTCAGACTGCACATCCGAATAGTGTGTTCAAAGCCATCTTTGGTCGCTTACAGATTCATTGAACTTTATAAACTGTATAGATGCACATAAAACGCCTTAACCACATTCTGCGTCATCGCTAGCTAATTCTGATATTAACTCTCATATGATGGTTAAGATGTTACTTTATATGACGTCGCTTTTAATCAGTGAATAACGTCGTCATAAAAATCCAATAACCACACGTTACATAATACTTTGACGGGACCAAGTAACGCCATGATGACGTCCCTGTCAACCATGATTTTTTTGTTGAACAACTGTCAGTTTTAAAGGCAATAAAATCCAATTTAAAATATGATAAACAGAATCTTACATTGGAAATAATTAACCTTTGTCCTGCTGAATAAATTAAGATGCCACACCCACTTCTAATTTTTAGCCAATCAGATTTCTTGATCCGGATTGTTGCTCTAAATTCACATACTCAATGGCAAACAGTGCAGATCCAGATCAGTTGGCTTCTTCAGAACTGTTTGAACTGTTTCAGAACTTCAGACACTGTTTGCAAAGGCATGGTATATCCGGGTTCAGCAGGACAAGGGTTAATATGAAACTTATGAAACTACCCGAAGGCTTGTTTCATAAATTTCACATGAAACGACCACTCATGTAAGATCCTCTATATATCTAGCGCCAGTTTTATGACTTCCAATTTGCTTTCTATTACACAAATACCCTGCTGAAAAGAATTCTTTCAAAAGACTGAAGTTATAAAGCAAATTCCTTCCCCTTCAGAGTAGACCCTGTTTGCAATAGAGAATAGAAACATTTTGACAAAATAGAAGCGAAAAAATGTTCCCATTAGTTTGTACCCATTCCATTTAATGCAGCGTTTACCTTTTCTTCAGATACTGATATTCCAAGTTAAAGAAGGGCCTTGGGCAGTGCGATTTGTCCAGTGTATGGAGGACTATGGAATTGCCAGACCATGGGGTAAAAAGGTTTACAACATCGTTTCGGTTCTGTTCAGTTTCGTCATTCCACTACTAATAATGGGTACAGCATATGGTCTTATATCAGGAACAATAGCTAGAAAGATGCGAGATTTTAAAGGTAAATATTTGTAATATTTGTAATAAAATTTCAAAACATGTGCAGAACTGACATTCCAAACAAATGCAGATGGGCATTTGGACGTCATTTGTAAGACCTAAGGGTTTGATTAAAGCTTTAGGCAATAACTACACAATTAAACAATTGGCTCTCACTGGGAGGTAATTTAGTTTCTTTTAATGTATACTATCGGAACGAAAAATATTGTATCTTCTAACTGCATCACGAAACTACAACTATTCAAATATATTGAAAAATTCACCACCAAAAACTGAAAGTTTTCAGAAAAAAAAATCTGATTTTTTTTATATTTCTGCTCAAAACATAGATTGTGGGTACTCGTTAGAACCGCCGAGCCGAGGCGGTTCTAACGAGTACCCACAATCTATGTTTTGAGCAGAAATATGAGCAATATTGTATACCCCTCTAAACCCCAGGTTTAAGGGAGTCAAAAATATATGGGTACGTTTTCGTGATGTTTAACTGATTACCTGGTTATAAATGAAAGTAATAAGTTTTTGCTGTATATGCGTCGTTATAGTATTCATATCTTGATTAAGAGGCATACGCAGATTTATGTTTTCGCTTTGATGCATTGACTAAGTTGGGAGCCTTTATGCGAACCAAATTTTTATGTATTTCTGTATTAAGAGTAGCATCGGGACCCAGGGTGAAGTTAGCTAGCTGTAAAAGTGCTTTAAACTCCCCGGTGGTTTGCTCTACCGACCGTTCTACGGCGGTGGTCCCGGTGTTAGTCTTACTCTTTGTTGCTTTGTGGTTTATTCTACGAGGCGATTTGTTGTTTGTCTTTTCGTGTGTCATTTTGTTCTTGTGTTTTTCAGTCCCTTTAGTATTGCGATTACCTCGCTTGGGGAAGAGAGAGCTAATCTTAGTGCTTTTCGTACGTTTGTTCGGTTTGTGCTTGTTTAGATTTGTCGGTTTCCTGTTCCTCTTGGGGTCTGGGAAGGGCTGCGGTTTGTGATTGTGGCACTCCCTGGACTTTTCTCTTACCTTTTTTGTGTTGTGAGCAGCTACTAAAGCTCAGGAAGGTCTGATAAACATAAAGGGCACCTGCTCAAAAATTGCACCTTTGCATCATTGTTAACATCTGAAAATCACTTGCAACGCTCACTGAAAAAACAATACATTGCATAGTCTTGTGCACTCAGTGTCCGGTCGCTTCTTCCACGTGCTGATTATATCATATTTTCAGCATATCTTTCTCATTGTAATTCAATGCCAAATGCCTAGACGAAGCATTTTTGTCGAAGTAAGGGCCCACATAATCAGGATGTTGGATAATGGGGCTAGCTCAGAACAAATATGGACATTGCGAACATTGAGGACGGTGATAAAGTTCTTTGTGATATTATTTAATCTTTATCATTTTTCGTTTTGTAGTTTCATGCTTTAAAGAATGAAAAAAGCAAATCATTTGAAGATTATTGCTGGGTTTTAGATTGTATATCTGCAGTTGATTTCTCAATGATTATTGCTGGGTTTTAGATTGTATATCTGCAGTTGATTTCTCAAACCGCTAACAAAGGGGCGACAGTGCAGTTTTCACGCAGGTAACCTATCCAATCTATCAGACTTTGCTGACCTTTAGTAGCTGCTCACAACAAAACATTTCCTGTGCTTCGTTCTGTAGATATAAATGTTGTATCAAAGCATATAAAGCAAAGTTCCTTACTTTTATTCATTACCTAGAAATCGGTTAAACAATTAAACGTTTCAATACTTTTTTTTCCAATTGTACAAAATGCGTTTCAGAGGGATTTGTGTGTAGGGAAGCAAACATAAATTACAAATGCTGTCTACCATGTAAAGACTCATGTAAGGTATCCAAGTGTATCGAGACACATTAACTCTGTTGCAGACAATACTAAAATAGATTAGCATTACGAAAACACGCCTATTCAAATATATTGGAAATTTCACCACCAAAAACTGTATGTTTTTTAGATAAAAATTCTGATATTTTTAATATTACTGCTCTAAAACATAGATTGTAGGTACTTGTTAGAACCGCCTCGGCGTGGCGGTTCTAACGAGTACCACAATCTATGTTTTTGAGCAGAAATAAGAAAAATAATGTATACCCCTGTTAACCCCAGTTTTACTATATAAAAGTGGGGTTTAAGGGGGTCAAAATTATATAGGCATGTTTAACGTGATGAACTGCACCATAGGAAACTATGTCTTCTGGCCGTATGCGAAAAGCAAAGCCTCGCATATGCCTATAGAGTGGCAGAATCATATAAAGGCCTACGCTTTACATTGTTACACAGTTGACTATCGCTATCTCGACCTCGCTTATCTCAAATACCGCTTATCTCGAAGTGAAATTCTGGTCCCTGCCTAAACATGAAAATCTAACAACATGTAAAAATATTGTGGAAAAGAGGAGAAATTGCTCCTAAGGAGCAATTTATCCTCTTTTCCACAATATTTTCAATATATCTCTAACTTCAGGAGTCCAATTACACATATTTTTGTTAAATGTGGTTAATCGAATTAGTTTTTCCTCAATTCTGCAAATCTGAATTGTCGAAGTACGGATATCTCGAAGTATTTCAGAGAGTCCCTGGGAATTCGAGATAACGAGAGTCGACTGTATTTCTCACAATGCAGTAATTCTGTAAAGGAATACCAATGGACATGAAAGCCTACGTGGATACATGAGCTGATCTGGATTAGAGTGAGCTGAGGTCAACATACCAAAATCGTATTTCAGAAAACCACCGATATACACAAAGGCAAAATTAGGAATGTTCAGACCGACAGACATGGACACAAAATAAACGGGGAGGGGGGTGTTAGGGGGGAGGGGTCGAGGTGGGGCGGG